>JANAVB010013598.1:753648-1328648 GCA_029216955.1 Iris pallida
CCTCTCGCTCTCCTGGCCGGCTCCCTGCCTCCTCAGGACAACGCATCATCCGTATTGCCGCCCACAGTCCCTCTTGTCTCCGTTGCCCTCCTCTCTGGGCCTGTCGGGGCTCCCCCAGTGGTGGTCCGAGTCGCCTTCCCCCTCTTCATTCGGTCGCGGCGGTCCTCGCCCCCCCTTCTTCCTCTCCCGGCTGCGGTAGTTCTGCCGGTGGCCTCCCCCCTGCTTGGGTACAGACGCCGTCTTGCCCATCGCCGTTCCCTCGACCGCCCCCCTTCCCCTGGCCGACCCCCTGTGGCCGTCTTCGCTGCCCCCTTTCCCGCCCCGAGCCGGGCCCTTCCCTGTCGCCACCCCCGCCCGTCGGGGGAACGACGAAGGACCTTCTCCCGCCCGGTGCAGCTCAGCGGTCCTTCGTCGTCGCTCTCCGCCCGGACTTAGCCTCCTCGAAGGGTCTCCTTCTCCTTGACGTCAACCTCCCAGACATTGTGTTCCCCCAGGACTCCCTGATTCCTTTGGTCCCCTTCTTCGACTTGGAATTGACCTCTCTGTCATCATCCTTCCCCCACTCTTTTGTCCTTAAGTTCTTCTCTCGATGCCCAAACACTCTAGGGTGCAGGAGACGATAGCCAGCTGGAACCACTCGGCGGAATACCGAGTGGCCCCTCTCGACCCCAGACATATTCTCCTACATTTCTCCTCCGATAGCGACCACAGGACTGTGTGGTCCAAAGGCACTTGCAGAATCGACTCCCACCAGATGAAGATCATTAAGTGGTCACAAGGGTTTACCACCAAAGAAGACTCAGCGAGGGTCGCCACCTGGGTGACTCTGCCCAATCTATCCCTCATCTGTTTTGTCCCAGCGGCTCTCAGGCGTATCGCCAACTCCTTCGGAACGTACGTGGGTTCGGCCCCCGAGACGAGCAACCTAACCAAGGCTCACTACGCCAAAATCTACGTAGAGCTCGACCTTACTACCGAACTACCCAATTTTATTGCCATAGAACTGGGCAACCAGACCCATACCCAACAAGTCCTCTACGACAACCACATCATGTTTTGCAGTCATTACCGTTTAAGAGGCCACCTTCCGAAGCACTGCCACCGCCTTCACCCAGAACTCAAGAAGAAATCAACTCGGACAGACAACGAGCCAGCTGGGGGGAGGACACCCAAGCCACCCCTTCTTCTGTGCCCGAACTCGCACACCCGATTCGGATCCAGTGACGGCAAGACGGACCGAAGTGAACCTCCTAGCAAAGCTCTGATTATAGCACCGACCCCCTGCAACACCCGAGAACTCACTCTCTCCAACCAATTCAACATTCTAGATTCAGAAGAAGCAGAACAACGAACGAAGCCTGGAAGCCCCCTGCTGACCCAGAACTTACCGAGACGACGCACAACCACCCTAACACTAAGATTGCCAAGGAGATTACCGACACCACCAATACTGACCAACAACGCCCCACCGAAGACATTGTTGAAGAAGCCCTTGCTATTCTCGGGCCAGACCTTGTGCGGAGAGGACTACAGGTCCACTATGCTAGTTACCCTCTCCAGCAAACCATTCTAATGATTGGGAGCACCAGCGACTCCCTGGTCCTTCCAGCCGAGGATCCCATCCTGGACTCCGTGGGAGAATTAGTCAGCATCCCTACAGACCCACACGAGCAACCTTCTAGTGACTCTCCGACCACGACACAGGCAGAGGCGTTATTCTCGCACGGGGATGATGACACCGCTGAAGCGTCAACCTCGCACAGTGACAAGGCCAAGAAAGTTGCTGACGAAAAAAACAATCATTTAAACCATATCTGCCTCCAAGTAGAACAAAAAACCCCACCCCCATCATCATTAATGATTAACATCTTATCGTGGAATGTTCGAGGTCTGGCGAACAAACCTACATTAAAGAGAATCTTCGGCCTTCGGAAGATCCACAAGGTCGACATCCTCATTATTCTTGAACCCAAAATCCCTCCCAAAAGACTAAAGTCTATCCAGTTGCAGCTAGGTCTCCCCACGGCCATAGCAGGCAGAAACGATATTTGGATCCTCTGCACGAAGGACGTCAAATTGGGGTCATCCAGGACTCCTGACAGGCCCTCTCATGCTGGTGGGAACACCCCTTGCTCCCCGAACGCACCATCCTATTTGCGGGTCCATGGCAGTTGTGATATTACTGAGCGGAAACATCTCTGGATTGACCTTATTGATATCCATCTCCTCTACATCAACTCTCCTTGGTTGTACATCGGGGACTTCAACGCGATCACCTGCAAAGAGAAGAAAATCGGAGGCCGGCCTCCCCCCTCAGCGGCCGTGCATGACTTCAACAATTTCATCTTCAACGCCCATCTCACCACCTTACAGTTCACAGGCAACTCTTTCACCTGGTGCAACATGCAGGAAGGCGACCATCGTCAATACTTCCGCTTGTACAGGGCCCTCACGAACGATCGCTGGCACGGTATGGGGATCACCACCAACCTGTCCCATATAAACTCCTCAGAATCTGACCACGTCCCGTTGCTGGTCGAAATTAAAAACAACATCAATCCATTCAAAAAGAACTTCCAATTTCTCGACTTATGGATTGATCATCCTTAATTCATGGGCATCGTCGTGGAAGCATGGAACAGGGATGATTCTCCCAACCCCCTAACGCGGGTGAGTAACAAGCTCCGAGCTACGAGGAAAGCTCTATCCAATTGGAGCAAACATGCCTATGGAGACATTTTCCAAGCCGTGCGGGTAGCGGAGGACGATGTCACCCGTACCGAAGCCTATTTCGCCTCGGAACGTTCTGCGGCAGCCAGGACCGTGCTGAACCTCACCAAGGCTATGCTCAAATTCAGACTTAAAGTGGAAACCGATTTCTGGAAACATAAAGCGAGATTGAAATGGGACGACGAGGGGGATAAAAACTCAAAATTCTTCCATGTCTGCGTTAACGGTCGCAGACAGAAGCTATCAATCCACCGTATGACAGAAGACAACGGGAATATTGTCACAGACCATAATAGCATCCAAGCAGCTGCTGCAGATTTCTACTCCAAACTATTCACCAAAGAGACGGTTTACAAGGATAGACCCTTCCTGGACCAAATCCCCCGACTCATAAATGACACCGACAACACCCTGTTGGAACGTCCCCCGACTATCCAAGAAGTGAAAGACGCAGTGTGGGCTCTGAACGAGCACATCGCCCCCGGCCCGGACGGCTTCACTGGAGTCTTCTTCCGCACCTGCTGGGATATTATCAAGCGGGACATCACCGAAGCGGCCACCGCATTCCTCGAAGGTGCTACTTACCCCAAAGCCATTTCCAGCGCTAACCTCATCCTCATCCCCAAAATCGATAACCCGGAGTCCTTCCGGGATTATCGACCCATTAGCCTTTGCACTTTCACCAACAAAATAATCTCTAAAATCATCGCATCCAGAATGGAGGGGTTTCTTCCCAAGATTATTTCAGAGGAGCAACGCAGCTTTGTTCGCGGGAGAAACATCCAGGACAATATTATGCTGGCCCAAGAGTTAATCACCTGCATGAAGTTTCCAGTCAGAGGGGGCAACATCGCAGTTAAGATAGACATGGAAAAAGCCTATGACAGACTGGACGGGCAATTTATGATCTGGGTATTCAGGGCTTTCGGGTTCTCGAAAACTTGGACCAACACCGTATGGAGATCCGTTAGCAATTCGTGGTTCTCCACGGTTATTAACGGTCAAGCCGGAGGATTTTTCAAATCCAGTCGTGGCGTTAGATAGGACGATCCTCTTTCTTCCACCGTCTTCATCATAGCCACGGATGCCCTTAGTAGAAACCTTAACAACATGGTCGGCACGCCGAACTTCCAACACTATCACACGTCCAGTGGTTGTCCGACCATCACCCACCTGGCCTTCGCTGATGATTTACTAATCTTCTCTTCTGGGGACGTTGGAGCGGTGGAAGTGGTCCACAACACTCTGCAGAGGTACTCCAGATGTTCTGGAGAGAAAATCAATCCTTCGAAGAGTGTTATCTACGCCCACCACAACATAAAGAGAGATCACGTTATCAACCTCTCCCACCTAACTTCATTATCCGTTGCTTATCCCCCATTCAACTACCTCGATTGTCCCCTGGTGTACGAGAAATCCAACGCTCGCATCTTTGAGAACTTGATCGCTAGAATCAGGAAGAAACTTGAAGGGTGGCATAACGCCACATTATCACCGAGAGACAAGATGATCCTCATCAACCATGTGCTCACCTCCATCCCCATCCATACCCTGGCCGCGTGCTCCCCGTCCAAGAAGGTTCTCGAATCGATCGAACAGATCTTCTGTAACTTCTTCTGGGGCATTGCAACGGGCAAGACAAGCATCACTGGACCAGCTGTGAATCCATGGCCCGTCCCATCGAGCAAGGGGGACTGGGTTTTACCAAACTAACCCACATCGTCAAATCTTTCTCTATGAAACTGTGGTGGAAGCTCCGTACGAGCAAGAACCTATGGACCAGGTTTATGAAGGCCAGGTACTTCAAACACATCCATCCATTGGTGGCCACATCAAACAGCAGATCCTCATCGGCTTGGCGTCGTATCCTTACCGGCCGGGATCTCGTCGAACCAAAGATGAGACTCCATCTGGGCGCCGGCGAGTCTGACCCATTTCTGGAACGATGGACCGGGGACAGCTTAATCCCTAGCCTCACGGAGACCCCAAGAAATAACAGAATCAGAGACGTATGGAACCACATTACTAACGAATGGAACTGGGAACAAAACTCGTGAATGGGCTGGGCATAATGTGGTAGAGAGCATTCGCCAGCACAAAATTACTCTCGGTCACGACGCCGATGTGCTTCGGTGGACGCTTGAGGCATCCGGGACATTTTCGGTGAGGTCGGCGAGGACCGTCGTCCGCAGGATCGGTCTGCCACATAGTCCCTTCGCGAACTATTGGCAGACCTGCATCCCCAGGAAGTGTTCCATCCTCATGTGGAGAGCCATTAGCAAGAAACTGCCTACCGACGAGATCCTCATCACCATGGACATTAGCTTAGCGTCAGCCTGCAATTGCTGCACCGATCGCCAGACGGAGACTATCGACCACATCTTTTGTCAAGAACCCTCAATCAGCACTACAACATTGAGCCGGGTGAGGGACGCTTCCACGATCTGGCGGCCCTTGGGGTTCTGCCTCCCACGGCCACCAGATCGTCGCAGCGGTCGCCACGTGGGTCATCTGGAAAAACCGCAACAAGGCCAGATACGAAGGTCACCAATACTCAGCGGATCAGCTCATCCGGAAAGTCTTCCGCCAATGTCGTAAACGGAACATCCTATGCTCCCACAGTTCGAGTACATTCTGGTGCTCGGCCCACCCCTAGCTCTTATTGGTCGAGCTCTTTCCACCCCCTTCGCCCCTTTTGGTGGTATACTTGTATAGGCTTTGTCTTTTTGCGCCTTGTATACCTGGCCAGGCTTCAGTTTTTTGAGCCTCAATTAATAAAAAGAGGGGGTTTTCTTAATATATATATATATATATATATATATATATATATATACACACACATAAAGGGGAAACCCAAAATATATAAATAAATATTAAATAAATAGGATATAAATCAAAAGATCGCTTCTCGTAAGTCCAAAATATCATATACGAGTCATAAACCCAAAATTCGTTGGTTAAAAACCAAGAAAATAAATATTCATACATTCAATTCAATTTCGAATGTCGAAAAACCTAAAATCCACATAACGACCCAAAACGCACAATACTCAACTAGAACCCGCAAAACTTGGCAAATACATTGGTCTCGATGCATGTGACATGCTTGGGTACTCACGGGATCTAACCCGTGTCCGTATCGTGTCCACAGAGTGAGTATCGGAAAAACCGATATGCGTGTCAAATGAATAGGTGCGAGTTCGATTTCTCGCTCGATTCCGAACCATTTCTCGTGAAACTTTGCGTACACCTAGGCTAACACGTACCTGACCTACTGACCGAGTTAGCGTGCGGCTAAGTGTCGTATCCGATGCGCACGAAGCCCGTGTCCACGTGCGTCCTGTGCGCGTGTGCACATAACAGTGCATATCGTCGTACACGCGGGACGACGAGTCTAGGGACTCGTGTGTCCTACTACACGTATCGTGGTCGTGTCCTAGGATAAGCTAGGTATAGGGCTAGGGTTTCAAGTCCCTGCACAAGGACCACGACGTGTCCACGAGGGACACAAAGCCCGTATCAGAGACACGAAACCCGACTGTGCAGAACAGTATAAAATGCGTGCACGTGTGTTTCATGTCCGATACGACACGAGGTCAAGAGTGGTTCGGAAGGTGACCTGTCAGTCACTTCCCGGACCCTATAACCAAGTGGCAGACCACCACGTGGCGTGGCGTGTCTGCTAGAGGGGTCGAGTAGCAGGACACGCGTGCGAGGGGCTCGTGCGGCATATCCAGTCCATTTTTTGATACGAAAATGACACGATGATGTGCTCAGAGTTAGGGTTTCGGGATCAGCATGCCAAGGGCTATCTAAACATACAATTTATTTCAGAAAATAAGAGCAAAAGTTCTACAGTAGCATTACATCGAACACGTGCTTTAAAACACCGACACGCATCCAATACGCCTACCCAACGGACACGAAATCGAACGAAACTAATCCTACAGGTCGAGGGTACCTAGATGCATGCTCTAATGAAGAAAAATTAGAACAAATAATAGTAGAACGAGATTTACCTATTGAGAGTTGGAATCTCAATAAAAGGGAATCCTCGGGCGCTTTGACGACCAATTTCTCTCGAACAAATGTCTCCAAATCCTTGCTAGCAATGCTCCAGCAAGTTCTCCTCCTCCCCACGGTCGCAACGCAATTCGTTTAACGCAAATCGGGTGCCGGATGAGAAAATTAGGGTTTTTGGAGAATTTGGAAAATTAGGGTTTGTAAAGTGGTGTCTTGGCCATGCATGTATGTTTATAGGGAGGGGGAGGGCTGTGTTGGCCGGCCACTAGGGTTAGGGTTAGGATCATGGTTTGCTCATGGGCCAAACACCTTCTCAAGTTAAGTTAAAAGCCCAATGACAAAAAGGCTTTAAAGGCTTATAAAAATGACTTAAAAATCATTAAATAATTCTAGAAAAATAGGTATTAATTCTAAATTAAATCTAATAAGTCAATAATAAAACTAATCACATTATTAGGCTTCTAGACAAGGTTGACTAAGGTTATACCATCTAGGTCCTATCAATGCACCAATCCAAAATACACAACAATCAACTTAATTAACATTTAAATAAATTCAAAATAATGCACAAGGACTAAAATACCCCTAATTAGAAAAAGTGAGTGTGACAGGTAATTAGGTTTCTAATGTCATGGTTAGTCTCTAATCATGGTTAGCTAAGGTTAAATCGACTACTAACACAACACCAATTAAAATATTATAAATTAATCCAAAAAAATCACATAATTACCAAAATACTCTTATTTTTTAGAAAAGTGGTGGTTACAAATCTACCCTCCTTAAAATAATTTCGTCCTCAAAATTAAAGTAGTCGTACTCCTTCTAGGTCAAACCCCCAGTAATCATAGTCTTAAGAAACTTATTTAAATCATGCAGTTGAAAAGATACCATATAGGGTTATGGCAGGTAATATCAGTCTGAGGTCTCATCATCTACCCATTATAGTCATACTAGATCAAAGTAGTCATAAGGTATCAAAACATACAAACAATATGGTAGGGTACAGTAATCATCAAGACAGGATAAGGTATAGGTCAAGAACTCACCTCTACTAGGTTTGGTAGCTGGAACTCTCTCCTGGAGGTAGGCCTCGACTAGGGGCAGGTGTAGTAGGACAGTCTCATATCTTGTGTGCAGCTGACCCACAAAATAGGCACAATCCTAGTCTCTTCCTACAGTCCTTCCATACGTGCCCAGGCTTCTTACAGAAGGCACATGTAGGCACTCGCTCAACTGGCCTCTGCTGGACATGAATCTAAATTGGATAGGCTGGTCTAGGCTGAAAGCCGGTGTACTCCTTAGGCTCTGGGTATATACTGCTCCTCGCCCTCTTGGGGCTAGGCTCTCCCCTCGAATGCGTATAATCCTACAACAGTTGGATACTGAGACTCTGCTCTCTCATAAGCTCAGCCTGAAGTCTCTGTACCTCCCATACATCCTGAAGAAGTCTATAAATCTGAGCCCCATCAGGAATGGCATAGGATACCACTCGAGGAGGCAAAGGGATGCCCTCAGTCTCTGGCTGAACTGCAGCCCTCTCCTGAAGGATAGGAGATGGAGGAAAACTCTCCGGTGAGGCTGCTAACACCTCATGAGCAATAGAATGGGGAAATACAATCTCGGTCTCATCCGGAACTGCAGCTGTGCATTAGGGACAGACTCTGATCATGGGTGCCATACTGAAAAAAGATAAGGAAGACAATAAATCATCGGCTGTAAGGCAGTCTATCACCCTATATGGAAACAGGTAATTATCAAAAAATAACAACCAGGAATTAACTATATAGGGTTACTATTTTAAAGATGATGAAAATCGAAAGTTTGAAGCACGACTGTCAGTAGCATTGAAATCCAATCACGATATATATAAAAGAAAATTTAGTCTCGACACGATCTAAGTTGATCAATCTCTGGGTAAATCAAGATTTGGGCAAGATGGAGAACAAGGTCATTGAAGTCTGAGCATGAGCATCCAAGAATGGAGATCCAGGTCACAATTAAATTTAATTCAATTGAGTACGACCCAAGATATTAATATGATAAGAAAAGATGACCAAGTCGATTGGTCGTGATCAAGGAAGTTAGGATTCAATGATATTGAAAACTCTTAAAGGATAATTCAAATATGTGAAATAAGTCAATTTTCTCCTTTTGATAGGAAAAACAAAAAACAAGATTTCATAGGGAAGTCAAGTTAATCATCTCTCTCTGATACCATCAAGCTTATCTAATCATCATTTGCCAATCATATCTTTATCTCATAAGTCCAAATATGAAATCAACCTTTATATGACTACCACCAAGAATTTGTACCATTTTGTTATGAAGATTGGACCTTGTCATGATCATCATAGGCTCAATTCCTAAATTCCAATACATTACTCATGAAACATACCCTTTTATTTATTAGCACTCAATAATAACCACTTAATCATCTTTAAATCTAAATTCTTCCACCTTGTCTTAAATTAGATCCGAAACCTCTAAATCAAGTTTTATGAAATCTTTGAACTTGTTCAAATTACTCTCCTCGTGTTATTCAATCTAAAACTACTAGGCCTTACAAAACAAATTTTTCATTAAAATCAACCTTCATATTTCCTTCAACGTACACCCTCAAATATTATTCTTCTTAAATTTAAATTTTTTTCAAAAATCTCTATATTTCCTATAACTCAAAAATCTTTGTGTTCTTTCTGTTCTTAACCATTTTCTTGCAATATCTTATTCAACTTCATATTGCCATCGAATACAGTTAAAATCTCTTCTCCATTACTAAATTCCTAAATTTAACATCATAGCCTTAAAGTGAAACGTCTCAAGAATAAATAACCAAAATTTATCCAAGTCCTCAAAACTAAGTTGACCTCAAATATTCTCGTTAGCTAGAAAATGCATCTATAAATTATTTATATCCAAATATTTCTTTGTGTGTGATCGTTCCTAAATTGATAATATAAATCTCTTGATTTTATTCTCACTTTTACCACATCTCTATCTCAAAATTCTATATCAAAGACCAACATTTAGATTCCTACCAAGATTATCATGAGATAACAAATTACATCCTTTCCGAGCTAGATGATTTACGTCACTTCCTCGAACTTTCCAAGGTAAAGTGATATAGAGATTCAAAGTTTCAAAGTATAGCTGACTGAATTTGTTACGAGATAGGTGATTGATGTAATTTGGACAGAGTTAACTAAGATAAGGAAAAATGGAAATACAATAAATAATGGCAAGAAAGAAATACTGATAAAATCTGCTCTTGCTTATCTGTTCAAAAGGAATGAACCAATTTTAAGATATAACCATACACGTCTTCCTAAAATTATGTTGCTAGAATTTTGCCACGCCAGTAAGCATAGCTGCCATAAACAATAGAGTCCGTAACTAAGGTATATACCCTATAATCATGTTATTTAGAATTCTTACCACGCCAACCGGTATGGCTGCAAGAGAATCTAAATTCCATAACTAGGATTGTATATCTAAATCAGGCTCCATGTCCTTGTCATGCTAGTCAAGCAATAAATTCTAAACTCCATAAATAAGGCAGATATTTATCTTTCTCACTATCCTTATCAAGTATGATATCAGGTTATACCCTAAATTCCAAAATAAAATAAAAATAAATATATATATTTAAATACAAACTCAAAGTTAACAACTAATAATCAAGATTCAAATTCAACAATGAATCCATCAAAATCAAATTCAATAACAAGGAGTAATGGGTGAATCGAATGAGTAATGGGTGAATCACATCAAGGGAAAAGATTTCAAATCGAAGTTAAAATAAGATTCTCAAGGGTCGTCCCAGGAATCTCTCAAGGAATCCTAACAATGATTGAGTATCCTCTCATTCTAACACTTTACTTCCTATACTCTATAGCAGGCTTGTAGTAGTACAACTAAGTCATTGTACTACCACGACATCGTACTAATACGAATTTGGACCTGCATGGGCCACCACTAAAATGTGTCACGACTCCCACCTAGTGTAAGGGTACAAAAAGTGGATACGTCCTGCCTATGCCGCAGTGTCAGCGGTAGAACGTTATCCTAGGTCCAACATCTAACACAATCTAGAATATGCTTCGAATGGAGAACAACATAATAAGTAATCTCAATCACAAACTAAGATAGAAAAGATGATAAGATAACCTCAACAAAGAGAGGGAGAGAGAGAGAGTCACAAATATAAATAATAAGTCTCGGTGTAAACCACACCATAAACAATATCTCAATACAATCACAATGTCTCAGTGACTAGATAATGATATAAGTCTAATCTAAACTAATGGCAAGTCCTCAACGACTACTGGATCCTGCTGAGGGTCTAGGTCACCTGTGTCAGCTAGGCCTGCTCCATAGTAAGTGTCGCAGCAATCCTCATCATCTGTAATATTTTCAACGGGTCCAGTCAGGATAGAAACAAATACATATCTCTCATACAGATCATAACATGAAAGAAAATATGAAACAAGCTAAAGAATAATATACATGACCTGCTGTAAAGAAATAGCAGAGAGACTGTAAAAAAGAAGAACATGATATAGTAGAAATAGATATACATGATATAGATAAGAAAACTGAACAAACTACGTGATGTAGAGAACAATCTGGTTATATAAACTGGCTTAGGTTATACATAAATTAAATCTAGTTTGGAGTTGTACATAAAAATGGTGTAGATCATATAACCAAATAAATACTCCCCCTGCCCCAATCAGTACACAAGGATCTGTCCTGGTTATGTTATTGCACATGAAAGTAGTGTGTCACATGGATAGCTAGTCCACATGAACACTGGATTATACATGAAGGCTCACATGATCAAGAGTATACATGAATGTCACATGAGTATACATGAATAAATACAAATACAATGAGTAGACGATGCACATGATAAAGTACATGACCACAGTATACCCGATGTATCCGAGGGGATAACATCGCATGAAGAGATCCATATAGTAATAATCCTTGACAACATCGTGACAGCAACAAGTAAACTAGTCTATTACAAGTAAATATGTCCAAGCAAGAATGAAATGGTCAGAGAATGTACTCGCTTGGCAATCCAAGCTGCTGATAAGGAAGTGTAACTGAACTGGAGTGATGTAATCCTATTTAAAATAACCACAAGTCACAAATAGGTCTAAAATATCATAATGAATGCCAACAATACAATTCTACATGATTCTAGGTCCTTCTAGATCAAATCAACCCTTGGTTAACTCTGGTCAAACCTGGTCAACTCTGGTCAAACCTGGTCAACTGTCAGTCAACTAGTCCGTTTACTAATTTTTAGGTCAAGCACAAGTTTTCAAGTCATTCTAACTTTGTTTGAGTCAATTTGGATCAAGTTTGACCCAAAGTAGACTTTTGTCAACTTGGTCAACTTGTCGGTCGACTCGGCCATTCTAGGCTCCTTGGGTCAATCCTAATCTGACTCAATACTCCCTAGGTTGAATTCACAAGCAAACAATTATATATATATATATATATATATATATATATATATATATATATATATATATATATATATATATATATATATATATACATTCATTTAAGTAATATATACATACACATGTATATATCTAACTTTACTGTGAAGTAGGTTGTGTGTGTGTGTGATGATAAGGGGCTGCTGGTGTAATCAAAACTGAGAATAAATGGCAAAGAACTTAACTATAAGAAAGTAACATATATATACATATATACATAATCTATTTAAGAGTAACTTATATATATACATAGGTATATACACACACAGATATATATATATTATACATAAAGGCAGTTGGCTACACGAAGGAAATGAAACTCGAAACTGAGGTTACGGATCTCGGCTAACCCACCAACAATATACATATACACATATAGCTATATATATATATATATATATATAAAATATATATATATATATATATACATTCATATATACATAAAGGGGAAAGCCAAAATATATACATAAATAGTACATAAATAGGATATAAATCAAAAGATCACTTCCAGCAAGTCCAAAATATCATATACGAGTCATAAACCCAGATTTCGTTGGTTAAAAACCAAGAAAACAAATATTCATACATTCAATTCAATTTCGAATGTTGAAAAATCCAAAATCCACATAACGACCCAAAACGCACAATACACAACTAGAACCCGCAAAACTTGGCAAATACGTTGGTCTCGATGCATGTGACATGCTCGGGTACTCACAGGATCGAACCCGTGTCCGTATCGTGTCCACAGAGTGAGTATCGAAAAATCCGAGACGCGTGTCAAATGAATCGGTGCGAGTCTGATTTCTCGCTCGATTCGGAACCGTTTCTCGTGAAACTTTGCGTACACCTAGGCTAACACGTCCTCGACCTACTGGCAAAGTAAGCATATGGCTAAGTGTCGTGTCCGACGCACATAAAGCCCGTGTCCACATGCGGCCTGTGCGCGTGTGCACATAACAATGCACATTGTCGTACACGCGGGACGGCGAGTCTAGGGACTCGTGTGTCCCACCACACGGGTCATGGTCGTGTCCTTGGATAGGCTAGGTATAGGGCTAGGGTTTCAAGTCCCTGCACAAGGACCACGACGTGTCCACGAGGGGCACGAAGCCCGCATCAGAGACACGATACCCGACTGTGCAGAATAATATAAAATGCGTGCACGTACGTTTTCGTATCCGAAACAACACGAGGTCGAGAGTGGTTTGGGGAGTGACCTGTCAGTCACTGCCTCGACCCTCTGACTAAATGGCAGACCACCACGTGGCGTGGCGTGTCCGCCAGAGGGGTCAAGCAGCAGGACACGCGCGCGAGGGGCTCGTACGGCATGTCCAGTCCATTTTTGGACACGAAAATGACATGATGATGTGCTCAGAGTTAGGGTTTTGGGATCAGCATGCCAAGGGCTATCTAAATATGCAATTTATTGCAGAAAATAAGAACAAAAGTTCCACAGTAGCATTACATCGAACACGTGTTTTAAAACACAGACACGCGTCCGATACCCTACCCAACGGACACAAAATCAAACGAAACTAATCCTACGGGTCGAGGGTATCTAGATGCATGCTCTAATGAAGAAAAGTCAGAACAAACAATAGTAGAATGAGATTTACCTATTGAGAGTTGGAATCTCAATAAAATAGAATCCTCGAGCACTTTGACGACCAGTTTCTCTCGAGCAAACGTCTCCAAATCCTTGCTAGCAATGCTCCAGCAAGTTCTCCTCCTCCCCACGGTCGCAACGCAATTCGTTTAACGCAAATCGGGTGCCGGATGAGAAAATTAGGGTTTTTGGAGAATTTGGAAAACTAGGGTTTGTAAAGTGGTGTCTTGGCCATGCATGTATGTTTATAGGGAGGGGGAGGGATGTGTTGGCCGGCCACTAGGGTTAGGGTTAGGATCATGGTTTGCTCATGGGCCAAACACCTTCTCAAGTTAAGTTAAAAGCCCAATGACAAAAAGGCTTTAAAGGCTTATAAAAATGACTTAAAAATCATTAAATAATTCTAGAAAAATAGGTATTAATTCTAAATTAAATCTAATAAGCCAATAATAAAACTAATCACACTATTAGGCTTCTAGACAGGGTTGACTATGGTTATACCATCTAGGTCCTATCAATGCACCAATCCAAAACACACAACAATCAATTTAATAAACATTTAAATAAATTCAAAATAATGGACAAGGACTAAAATACCTCTAATTAGAAAAAGTGAGTGTGACAGGTAATTAGGTTTCTAATGTCATGGTTAGTCTCTAGTTATGGTTAGCTAAGGTTAAATCGACTACTAACACAACACCAATTAAAATATTATAAATTAATCCCAAAAAAATCACATAATTACCAAAATACCCTTATTTTTTAGAAAAGTGGTGGTTACATTCTGTGACTTTTGTGTTTAAGTAGCACAAGACGACTCAATTGAGTGGCACACTAGTAGCATGTGCATAGTAGGCTTTGAGTAGATCACAGCCATATATTGGGTCAAAAGGTTTGAGTCGAGATTGGATCTCTAATTTAAGTCAGAAAGTATATCAACATTACGGTAAGGATTATAGTTATTCTTTTTGACTTGAAAGTAGCTTCCTGAAAATAGAGCATAAAGGGACATGTTTGAGTGGGAGATGCTATGCCTAGATGAAGGTGGAGTCGTCTATGTCTTGCATATAAAATTTGTTAGAAGGTAACAGTTGGTCTCGCGCTCTGAATATTAATATCACGACAGAGAACATCAAATGATCTAAATAGAAAGTGGATGTTCATGAGGCACAAATTTATTATTCTAGTGGGAACCAACTTGTCCTAATCAATCAGTACTCATAGTAAGTCCTAATATTTAGAGGGGTTTGCAACCTATATATATCATAATTTCCTTTCTCGAAATTAAACTATGACACGGTTCTACGGTTAATGAAGTTTAGAAAGAATTTCAAAGTCGTGATATTGTACTTCGTCTCTTGATTATAAAAGAATACTACACGATATATTAGATAACATGATATGGTAGATATGAATCAGTTTTGAATATCGTTTTCTGATTTCAAATAGAGGGAAAATGATGGTGTAATAGCTTTCATGGCCATAGTTGGTATGGTGAACTAAAGGGGACATTATGTGTCTATCTTCTCCAAATACCAGCATTTATTTTTTTAAATTAAGTAAAGACGAAAACAATGGTGAAAACAATAAAGAGTTCAAGGGAGAGTGGATCGAATGTGAATACGAGGTTCCAAGGGTGATTGAATAATTCAAAAGGAGTTGTCAAGGCAGTTGCGGATGAGATCCTATAGGACAATTATATCTCAATCCATGTGTACTAATCATATGAAGAGCGAATCGATGCACTAAGGTTGAGCAGACCATAATACACAAATTCTAATTAGATGATATACTAGTGGGCGTCCCCAATAAACATATGTCTTGAATCAAACTTGATAAAAGAGTAAGCTTACGAAATAGGCTATAATAGCATCATCTGTCAAGATAGTAAAAAAATATAAGTACATGAGATTTACGATTGAAAGAAGGCACAAGTAGTTTAAGTTCCTTAAGAAGCTAAGCTTTGTCCGGTGTTCGTGCTTATACAGTCATCCTACTGTCTTCTTATCTAAGGCCTTGGTCGATCAATGGCTTAGGGACCTCTAAGCTCTCTATTCTAGGTAAACCTATTAGTATCATTCAATTATTTCGTTAATAGGTCATAAGGACAATGAGAAGCTAGGTTTGGAGGTATGCTACCCAACTTATAAAAATTCCTCCTAGTATTTGGCTTTGAATCAATGGGACATACAAGTCATTTTCCTACCCTCTATAGTATCCAAAAACTGTAATCATGTCTGAAGTTATTTTATTGAAATTTTATATCTCGTCAGTGTAAACCTGGCTGTAGTAAATCCTTGGTTTCATGGCTAAAATATGATAAATATCATATATTTATTAACTCTATCCAATATTTACACAAGGGTAACTAAGATCAAAAGAGGACCACTAAGACATAGTTTTAGCAATATTCGATAACTTACATTTCCTTGAAATAATTTCAACTCTAGAGGTCGTGCCTCGCCAGTGTACTACTGGCTGCAGAGAACCCCCAGTCTCCATAATTTAAATAAATGATGACAGTGCGATGCTGTCTTGCCATTATGAGTCAACGAATATTCTTCCAACTATATCCGTAAAATTCAAAGGAGCTTCTAGAGATTCAAACAAGTTGACTATGATAGAAAGCGTAAGTATCTGTCCTTGAAGTGAAAGTATCCACTTTGAAAATCAAATGATCGATTAGGTATCAATTTTGAAAACTAAACGATCGATTAGGAGAACGACTGAAATAAAATTTTTAATTCTCTGTTTTTCTCATACTCAAGGATTAAAGGACAACATAAAACAAAACTGACTCAGGATTACTAGATAGATAACTGGGTTATGTTAGGCTCAAAAGTCAACGGAGAAAACAGAATATTGATTTTTTTAGAAAATAAAATTCTTATGGAACAAATAAGTAATATGGCTTAGACAGGAAGGATAACTCAAATTGATCCCAGGGTGATCAAGATCGAAGAAGTGTAAGTATTTGTCCTATAAGTCTCAATCCTTAAAATGAAAGATTGATCGGGGAGGAAATAACTGAACACAAGAGAAGTAAAAACATCCTTATTTCTATTTCATGTGTATTCAAATGATTGAGGGAAAACTTTGAATCAAAACTAACTCAAGGTTCGTATATGGATAACAGAATCAGAAATTATAAAAATAATTTCTTACGACAAAATGGGAATTAAATAGGCAATTTGGACTTAATGATATGAGGATGAAAAATAATTAAAAATTTTATCAAGGTTAGAGCATTAATTCTAGGAAGGCCTAACTTACCAAGTGAATAGTCTATAAGTGAATAGTCTATTCACAATGGGTCATATCATTATATCAAAATACAATAGTGTATCTATGGGGATCTGTCAAGCTATCTAAATTTAATAACTTCTTATCTAAATTGCATGGCCTAAATAACAACCTTAACTACTGTAGCCTCCCTTCCCGAAAATTTTTGGGATATTTTTTTATTTATTTATTTGATTTAAATGGTGATTTTTAGAATTTTTATAAATAATTATTTAGTTAATTATTACGGTAGATGACTTTAGCCATGGTTGAGTTTTGAAGTACAAGGTGACTGGAAATAGTAGCACGGATAGTACAGTGGTGTGTCTTGACTAGTGTATTAGCCATGGTAGGGAAGACCGAGCCATAAGTGTGACATAACTAGAAAAACCAGGCCAAGTTGTGACATGACCATTATCAATAGTTTAATTATTTATTATTAAGATTTATTGACTTGCAGAAGACCCGATTGTACTCAGCTAGTCCGAATTAGACTCGAACCGAGCCTAAGCCATGTACACCCTTAGTACGACCAAGACGGCCACATAGATATACTGCATGTATATGGGTGTTTCATTTTAATGATCAATGACTAATTATAAATATTGGTTAAATAATATATATTATTGCTATAAAAGTTATATTTATATTTTATATATTTGTTATTTTTGAAAATGATACATTTCTTGAAATGTCATTTTAGGTTGTGAGACCTTTGACTAGAACAGTATATGTATGCATATATATTGTGTGTGTTTATTTGATTAGATGAAATAGATTTATTAATCATTTTGTGTATATTTATTGTGTGTTCTTAATAGTTAAATGGTTAGTAATTTAATAAGTAGAAATATAAGTATGATAACTAGTTCCTTAGACTTACCTGTGTATTTTCGGGATTCTAGACTATACAGACTTTGGATTTACAACAATTGTAGATTTTTCTTATATGTTATCATTATTATGATTATGATTATTGTTATTATAAATATTAAATATCATTAAGTATTTAGTTTACTTACGAACGAATATTATTTTATATGGCATGTGCTTATATATATATATATATATATATATCATTCTAGATACATAGGAAATTTTGGAGTTATTATAGATAGATGAGAAATATATGTACACATATCTATGCATAGGTATGTATATATATATATATATATATATATATATATATATACATTTAACTCCAAAATTTCCTATGTATCTAGAATGATATATATATATATATATATATATATATATATATATATATATATATATATATATATATATATATATATATATATATATATATATACATTTAACTCCAAAATTTCCTATGTATCTAGAATGATATATATATATATATATATATATATATATATATATATATATCTATATATATATATATATATAAAAATATATATATATATATATATATATATATATATATATATATATATATATATATATATATATAAATGTCAATAGAAAATAGGAATAGAATAAGAAGAGGCTGTCCAGCTGAGCCCAAGCCAGTCGGGCCAGGCCCACACGCCATGCATGCAACCCAGCACAGGGGCCAGCACCTGACCCCCAGGGCTTAACAGCAGCTCATATACAATTTGTATATATAGAGAGCGCAGAGAGGGAGAGAAGGGATATACACAAAACCCTAAACCCCTCACATAACGCCACCTCCATTGCGCCCCACAGTCCCGACGCTGGCGCACCTTCCCGCCACCTGCACGACCGCCCAGGTCACCGGGCCGGCTGCCACGTGCGAGTAAAGGCAGCAACCGTGGACAGTAACGACTGCAGGAACAGTATACGAAGCCACTTTCGCGCAGGGATTCCTCCACGACCGATCGACGATTTATCGAACCAATTTTGCAGGTTCGAACCTAACCTATACCTTTTCAAATCCATGGGATAGTTTAGCATTAGATTGAATCAAAATTGATTTAAAAATTCACCCAAAGTTGTCGAAAAAACTGTTTCGAAACAAGACATGATTCGATTCCAGGGACCCAACTTGGACGACAATTTCCTACCAAACCAAGGCAAATCTTCAAAAACTGATTGAACAGCCTTGTAGACAACATAATCTAGATTTATATCCTACTTTTAGTTTATTTTCTAGTTGATTAAATTTTGTTTAAAACCGATTTGAAAATCAGGAAAAAACTGAAAAAAAAATAGTTTTAAAAACTTAGAAAACCTCTGACACGACGTACGTCCCGCCAAATCGGGCAACGTGGTCGCGCACAGTAAGCATTAAAAGATGCATACGGATATTACGGACGTGTGGGCTTTGACGGAATTCAAATTCATTGTGTGTGTGCGACGAATTTGATGCGTATCCGTCGAAATTCATCGTATCGACCTCTGTGCAAATTTCTCAATTACTTTGTACACGTTTGTCAGATCGAGAGGAAACTTATGCCAACAGGACTGTATCATTTTTTTAGTCTTGTATGCCAAGTTTGGTCCGATTCTAAGATAGTTGACCGGATCGCCGTTTTGCGGGCCCCACGATCCGATTCAACGGGCAATTTTGTGCACGGCCCGCTGGAATCCAAATTTGGACATACGGTTGGGTTCTTATCATCAAAACAAATCCGTAGACATATAGTTTAACAACTTTAGAGAACACTGACTCTGGCACGCTTTTCGGTGCAAAGCGGGTCCAACGACGGACATCATTTTGGTCCGAAATAACCGTTTTACCCCTGTGTCCAGAATTGGACTTAAGGATAGGCAATCCTAGCTAATTTGACTATTCTGAGAATGTTTGCAATATCTATTTCAGCTTTCGAAGACAGTTGTGAGATTTGGACTTTATGGCGTACCAGTCGACGGTATATTATTGGATCTTCGCGTTACCACCAGGCAAGATACCTTGCCTTCCTCTACAGTTTAATTTCATGTTTATAGTTTTCATGTTGTTGTGTTATTATGAGATACTCTATTTGCTATAGATCTTATATGTTATCATTAGTTTTCTAGTTGATATGATTTATCTATTTTTTATACCATGTTCACCAGTTTATTATCTTGCTTGACTTGATAGTGTAGCATATCAGCTGGTTCATATTATAGTCCATGCTAGAGCAGTCCTCACCTGTGTCTTGACCGAGTTATACCTTGTCTCACCAGTACCTTGCTTGAGTCGTGCCATAGAACGAGTACGTGTAGTTGAACTGCTAAATCCTTGTTATCGTTTTCTCAACCAGAGAGTCCACACTCGGGACGAGGGTTGATCAGTTGCCCCAGAGAGTCCACACTCGGGACGAGGGTGTTTGTTCCTTAGTACCAGAGAGTCTATACTCGGGACGAGGGTGTTTGTCTTGATCTGTTTACATCCGTGAGTCCACACTCGGGACGAGAATATTATTTATTTGCACCAGAGAGTCCACACTCGGGACGAGGGTGCCTTGCCGTAAACTAACCTGCGAGTTCACACTCGGGGCAAGGGTTGTGATTAGTTCAAACCTGCGAGTCCACTCGGGGCGAGGGTTTGGTATTCCATTGATCTCGTGTTCACTTGTTCATTCAGCAGTTTAGTTACGTATAGTTGTTCTTGTATTCCAATTCATTAGTCATCGTCAGTAGCCACTTGTCGTTAGTCACTTGTTAACAGTTTCGGTCGTAGTCTCTTGCCATGTATATGTCTCATTCCTTGCTTATATCCTGTTTATAGTTTATGCATGATTAAACTGCTAGATAGGCATATTTTTATGTATCTTGCTATGTCCCCTGAGGACCTGATGATCTCTTTAGGTTAGTGATTGCGTGGAGTTAGTTAACAGTTCTAGATGGCGGGTGATTATGATACTTGTGGATTTTAGATGATTACGATATTGCTTGCGAGATTCAGGTATTGATACCACGTTTATTGTCCAACTCGTGCCTTCCTTTCATTATCATGAGATATTTTATTTATTGATTCCATTCGTAGACTCTTGTTATATTCTTTGGAGTCTTATCGAACATTATGCTAGTGGACTGCAGACCACGACCCATAGTTGTTCATTCATGCTTATATTACTCTTGTGGATTTGAGATATAGATTACATTGCCATGATTTGGCATTATACCATAGCCTTGACAGCGTTTACGTATTTGAGTCGGGCTGGAGTCCGCTTGATACGTTGTTGGCTTGCTCACGTACTTGCATCCGAAAAGCGGGTGCGAGTCGTGACAACTACCCAGGAGTTAATTTGAATAAGGGGCTCCTAGTCCTAGTCATTCCCTTAAATCAAATTAATTCTTACTTGTGAATGAGCATTTCATAGTCGCAGACTCGTAATAGTATGACTAACTTAAGTACTATCATGAGTTCGCACAATTTGCAAAAACTGACCTATATGGGCCACCACAAATACTTGTCACGATCTACACCCACTTTTTGGGATACGAGTGCGTGCGCAAGCAAGCCTACGCCGCAGAGTCCGCAGTAGAATGCTGTCTAGACCACAATGCTCACAATCACAATAAATGTTCATTCACAAAATTAAATTAATTTATAATATTCATAATTTTTTATATTTGTAGAAAAATATAAACTCTTACAAATATTGAAATGACTACAACTCATCTATCTAGCTAATATCTAGGTTTTGGCCTGCAAGTACACCCGCCTCCCCAATGCTAGCGTAGTTGCGACTAACCTGAAAAATATTAGTTTTCAGTCAGGAATGGAACGAGTACAATTTATTGAGTGCAGTTCTAATGTATGATAACGACTATAAAACGGAGGTTAGCCATAAAATACATGATTTGAAATAATTAGAATAATGGTAAGAAAAAGACATATGAAACGTAGAATAAAGGAAATACTAACTATGTGTTTTGAAGTACCTTTTGATATGTAATCCGTTTAGGGACAGTTACACCACAATGTCTACAATGTCTAAACAATGTCTACGATATCTACTTTGCAGGAAATTAACAATGACTATGATGTTTACTTTGCAGAAAATAAACAATGTCTATGATGTCTACATTCAGAAAATAAATAATGTCTACGATGTCTACTTTGAAGTAAATAAATAATGTCTAAGATGTCTACTTTACAAGAAATAAATAATATCTACGGCGTCTATAGTATCCACGATGTCTGCAATGTCTATGATGTCTACAATGTATACGGTCAGATCACACATCTTTTGGTACTTCTCCTTTCCGACACTACAGGTAAGACTACGACCAGGTATGAAAAGAGACAAGAATTAAATATATTATGACTAACAATGAAATATAGTAATAATCAATATCGAAAACAAACAACAAATGTACTCGCCTGGGTCCTTTTCTGGTGAAACCGTTAATACCAACCCTTTAGTGTGCCACACAAAAGTCCAACTTGCACAACAGTCTTCGGATTCTAAAACAAACATCACCAATATATTTGGTATAAAAAAAGTCTAAGAATGTCTTCCCATAAGTCTAATTTTAGACACAGGGTAAAAACATAATTTCGGGTCAAAACGATGTCCACCGTTGGATCTGCTTTGCACCGAAAAGTGTCTCAGTATCTACGGTCTCTAAATTTGTCAAAGTATATGTATAGATGTCCAATTTGACAAGATGAACCCAACCGTATATCCAAAGTTGGATTTCAGTGGACCGTGCACAAATTCGTCCGTTGGATCGGGTCGCGGGCCCGCCAAAATAGCGTTCCGGTCGACCTTCTCAGAATCAGACCAAACTTGGCCTACAGGACCAGAAAAGCCATATGGTCCTATTGGCGTAAGTTTTGTCTCGGGATGATGAACATTAACAAAGTTATGGGCTAGTTTACAAAGGAGCCAATACGAGATATCTCGACGGATATGCCTCCATTTTGTCGCGCACACACAGCGAAATCGAGTTCCATCGAATCCCATACATCGAAAGCATCCATACATGTCTTTCGATAGTCATGGGTAGTGACCACGTCGCCCGGTTTATTGGGACGCACATCGTATCGAAAAATTTACTAAATTTTCTATTGTTTTGAAAACTATTTTTGTTGAACTTTGGAATCAATTTTCTCGACAATTAGTCGACGAAATTCAAATCTACAAGAAGGGTTGTAAAGCTCTATATGTTGTCTTAAACTCTGTTTAATTAGTTTTAGAAAATTCTGAATATCTAGATCATAATCTGTCTTCCAAGACAGCATCAAAACTGTTGTAATAGAGGGGATGTGTACTAGTTTTTCGTCAATTTCTCATTCGATTTATTGTCAATTTGAATCCAATTCTACGCAAACTAATTGATAGGGTTTATAGATGTATAGGTTATCTATCCATAGGAATCGACTTCTCATAATTTAGTTAAACATGTGAAGAGAAAATCTGACACAAATATGGGTACCTTATTGTCGATCTGTCACAGAGGAGTGCTCTGGTTGGGCATCGCACGACCGCGCGTCTGTCAGCCTTGCAGCGGTCTTCGACCGTGGCAGCGGTCTTCGACCGTGGCAGCGGTCGTCGACATGGGTGAGGGGATAAGGGTGGTGCGGCGTTGGGTTAGTATTTTTGTCGAGAGAATTCTCTCTCCCTTTCGTGTGTGTATATATATACTGGGCTTTGTTTTAGTTGTTATAAGGGGTTGGGGGGTTTTGAGCTGGGCCTGGGGTCAGTTGGCTGTCTCGCGAGATCCTTCTGGATCTCGCGAGATATTGATTTCTTTTTTTTCTTTTACAATACACACACACATATTTTCTATTATATATATTTTTCTATTATATATATATATATATATATATATATATATAAAATATATATATATATATATATATATATATATATATATATATATATAACTCTCTTACATTGCGGAGGAGATCAAAATTGCGGAGGATGATGTTACTCGTACCGAGATCTCTTACGTTGCCAACAGATCCCCCAAAGCGCGGACCGTGCTCAACCTCGCCAGAGCTATCCTCAAGTCCAGGCTTAAATTTGAAACCGAATTCTGGAAACAAAAAGCTAGACTAAAATGGGACAATGAAGGGGACCGCAACTTCAGCTTCTTCCACGCCTGCATTAAAGTCCACAGACAGCAGCTCAACCTTCATCGTATCACCGATGACAACGGCAACCAGCTGACGGACCAGCAAATGATTCAAGAGGCCGCGGCCAACTTCTTCTCCAATCTCTTCACCAAAGAAACGGTTGTCAAGGACGAGGGAGTTCTGGCGAAGATCCCTAGCATCATCACCGAACAAGAAAACAAACAGCTCCTTACCCTTCCTTTCGCCGTCGAGGTGCAGACCGCGGTCTGGGATCTTGACGAGCACAGCGCTCCCGACCCCGACGGCTTCAGCGGGATTTTCTACAGACAATGATAGAACATCATCGGCCCAGACTTTTTCGAGGCATCGGTGGCCTTCTTTCAAGGAGCCAGATACCCAAAATCATTATCCAGGGCTAATCTCATTCTGAACCCCAAAAAAGACAACCCGGAGACCTTCAAAGACTTCCGCTTCATAAGTCTTTGTAACTTTCCCAACAAAATCATTGCCAACCGGATGACGGATCTCCTGCTTAAAATTATCTCCGAGGAGCAGAGCAATTTTGTGAAAGGGCGCAACATCGTGGACAACATCCTGCTCACTCAAGAGATGTTCACTTGCATGAAATTCCTGGCTAGAGGGGGAACATCGCCATTAAGCTGGACATGGAGAAAGCCTACGACCGCCTCGACTGGCAATTCATGCTCTGGGTTTTCAAGGCTTTTGGCTTCTCTGAACCCTGGATTGACATCATCTTCAGGTCCATCAGCAATTCCTGGTTCTCCACCGTAATCAACGGCCAGGCCGATGGCTTCTTTACCGCTAGCCGTGGCGTTCGCCTGGGGGATCCTCTTTCTGCCACTATCTTCATCATCACTGCGGAGGCCCTCAGGAGGAACCTTAAGAGCATGCCCAATACCCCGCGGTTCCACCACTTTCACACCACCACCGGCTGCCCCATCATCACCCACCTTGCTTACGCTAACGATGTCCTCATTTTTTCATCCGGCGACGTCGACTCTATCGAGGTGGTCCTTCAAACGCTAAACAGATATACCAGATGTTCCGGTCAAAGAATCAACAACAACAAAAGCTTCATTTACACCCATCACAAAACGGACAGGTCCCACTCTGCGACGCTCTCCAACTTGACTTTATTTGCTACAGCATACCCATCTTTCACCTATTTAGGGTGCCCCTGGTCTATGGCAAGGCCAACTCGGGTATATTCGATTACATGGTCAGCGCCATCAGGAAAAGGATCGGGGGCTGGCACAATACTACCCTCTCGCCCGGAGGCAAGCTGATTCTGATCAAGTACGTCCTATCCTCCATTCCTATCTACACCCTGGCGGTCTGTAACCCTCCTAAAAAAGTTCTAAAGCTTCGCTTGAATCCCTCTTCGCCAGTTTCTTCTGGGGTCGCAACAAAGGCAAAGATAAACACCACTGGGCCAGCTGGACCACTATGGCTAAACCCACCTCCGAGGATGGCCTGGGATTCTGTAGATTGGAACACATCGTCGACGTATATTCCATGAAGTTATGGTGGAAGCTGCGCACAGACAATTCAATTTGGACTCGCTTCATGCAAGCGAGATACTTCAAATATTCCCATCCTGGGACGGCCTTAGTCAACAACCGTTCATCGACATCCTGGAGACGCATTACCCGTTGCAGACAGCTTATAGACCCCCTCATACACATCCAGCTGGGCAACGGTTACTCATCGATGAGCCACGATCGTTGGCTGGGTGGTAACCTCTGGCACCCTGTAAGCCCCTAGATTTTTAAAAAATAGTTTTTTTATAATTTTCAATAGCATTTATATTAATTCAAATACGTATTTTGTAGCGTATTTTGTATTCTCTTGGTTTCCGGAATGCTTTAAAATTTTTCCTAACTTATAAATTTTCTCCTTGGCCGACATACCGCCAGTATACCGGAGTATACCGATGGCATACCGTCCAGACAGACTTTCCATATTTTAGATATTTTCGATTTCAGATATTTTTATGAATAGTGTTTCCGATATTTTTGTGAATAGTATTTTGGATATTTTGATGAATAGTATTTAAGATATTTTCGTGAATAATGTAGATACACTCTATTATCCAATGGATAATTGGTTTTGTTTGAATGGCCATGATTGACCTAGACTTTCACATGGATCACGATCCGACGGCTAAGATTAATTTCCCCTTCTATATATACCATTTCACTTTCTCTCTCCTCTCTCTTTTCATTCTCTTCACTCTCTCTTCATTTCTTCTTCCCTTCTCTTCCCTTGGAGCTTGCCAAGAGCTTGGCCTTGAGGTCTAGAGTGTGGTTTCGTACCCCTCTTGGTGGTGGAGTGGAAGATTAGGCTTGGAGCTTAACCTAGGCAAGTACATCTTGCTCAAAAGTGACATGACCATACTTTATTTTTGTTTTCCATAGAAACCAAAGTTTTATTGGCCTATAATATGCTTCTTTAAATTGTTAACATGTTTAGTATATAGCACTTTTTGGTTTTGATCGACAGTATTGCATAGATCTGAGTTTCTAGATATAATTTTGAGTATTTTGAGGTTTTGATCTATCAAATATTTTGATTTGTGAAAACTAATAGTCCCATGTTGATGGAAATTCAATTCTATGCAATTTTGACTTTTGAGAATCTAAATTTCGATTTAAAACGAAGTTTTTACGGCCGAAACAAGTTTTGAGTTCAAAAATCAACTTTCTGTGACGGTTCGGAAAATCCGTCGGAAATCCGCAAAAATCCGTCGGAAAATCCGAACTTGCACCACAAAAATTGCTGTGACGGATCGAAAAATCCGTCGATAATCCGCAGTAATCCGCCGGATGATCCGACTGTTTTAGAATTTTTATATATATTTTAGTTACTATAAAAATCTGGAAAAAAAATATATTTAAATACTATGTTAATTTAGCTAATTTATTATAATTTTTTCAGCATTTAATAAGTACTTTTGGTATTTTATAAAAATGGGAAAACAGAACTCATTTTCAGGATACATGTGTTTGCTGATTTTTAATAAATATTTATGAAGGTTTATAAATTCCAGAAAAATTAGTATAAATTTCTATAATTAACAAGGATCATTTTGGTACTTTATTTTATGTAAAATTAAGGTTTTTGTCTATCTTAAATATTGTTGGAACACAATGTACAGTTTGATTTATTTATTGAATAATTACGGCTTTCAATAATTTGTGTTCTTTTGAGTTATTATAGTATTGGACCGCACCCCGCACTAGTGTAAAGGCCCTAGAAAATTAGTTTGGATATAGGGTCACCCCATATTGGACTTTTATGCTAGGTCCCCACTTGGCTAGTATCCAATTAGGAGTCGTGTCACACCACTAGTGTAATCTTGAACATAACTTAGATGATGAGTTTGTATATCATTATTGACAGGACACCGGATATCTATATCTTCGTACTAGTATTCTTACTTTGCTCGAGGCAAGTACATCTATAAACTCATTTACTGTCTTTTAATGCTAGAACATGTATTAACCCTGTTAAAATACTGATCCTTGAGGTAGCAAGTTATATCTTCACCTATTATACTGCTCTCAGTACCTACCATGCTTATAATGCTCCCAGTATCTTTCATATGTTTTATACTGTTCTCGTATCACTCACATGTTAATAAAAATGGGTTAAGGGAAAACTGTTAGTAGTGTACGTGATCATGCCCCCACGCTGCGACCTTGAGCCGTGTAAGGATGATATTATACATGTAGACCTTGCCATAGGCCAATATCCTGCGACACTTGTACGTGTGTACATTTAGGTATATACGGAAGTACATAATGTTCTTACCGATGCCACAGCACCTAAAGCACCTATTGACCGATCACGTACCTGCTCCAGTTTTAAGCATTAGATATACATGTGTCACCTTGACAAATGTATTTTACCGTGATTCCAGTCATACCATGATTTCAGATATGCCAGGTTCCCTATATTACTATGATACTGTGATCCCAGTTGTACCATGAGGCCATGTTTCCAGTATTTCCTGTTTTATAGACTTATCACACCATGTTTCTTGTTCTACATCTCTTTCATTATATATTCAGTACTTTAGTTGTAGAGGTTGTACTTGCTCCCGTCTTGACAGGATAACGTTGTAGGTTCACTTTTCGAGAAGGAAATGCTATGTGATTGATATTATGGTACTGCATTTGAGGACCTGGCCTTAGCTCCAGAAGAGGCCCCAGCGGGGAACCTTGCTTAGATATTTTTCATGTGTTTTGAGACTTAGACTTTGTTTTGGTAGTTACTGGACTTTGTCTCCAGTTAGATACTTTGGAAGTGTATTATTTAGTCTGTGCTTATTTTACCTTCGCTTATAGATGCTGTGTTGTGATGAACCTATTAAATGTGATATTAGAACTGTTAGCAGCTTAGATCCTTTATTGTCTATTCTTAGAACAGCTTACTACGCTTTGACCATGTGTAGGCTGGACATGGCTCGGCCCGGCCCAATAATTTGTGTTTCGGATCGTGACATATTTTTAGTGGTAGCCCACGCAGGTCAAGACTAAAGTTGTTTGGTTACATTATTGTACCAAGCATGCCTGCAACTAGGATCTTAAGATAACTACATAAAACTAGGGACAACATTTAGAACACCTAGAGGATTTCTAGGATTACAACATAGGAAAACTCGTCACAGCATATGACCGTTTACTATATTTAGTATCTTGCTTGAAATTCAATGGATTACAATTTTGACCAGGATAGTACCCATGGGATGACCCCTGAGGATCTCACTCTAATCTTACCTCGAAATTTATTTTCACTTATTTCCATTTGCTCTTCCTTAATTCGTTGTTGAAAATTAATTTCTGATTTTCATTGTTGACTTTGGTCTTGCATCGTGATAAATTTTGTGGATTAAATTGTGATATATCCTGATAAGGTAAACGTCTACTTTATTTATGGAGTTTAGAATTTATCGCAGCCATATAAGCTGGTATGACAAAAACATAGGGCCTGATTTTGGGTATACTTATCTTAATTATGGAATTTAGATTTTTTTGCAGCCATACCGGTTGGCGTGGCGGGGATTCTAGATAACGTGATTATAGGGTGTATACCATAGTTATGACTCTATCGTTTATTGCATCTAAGCTTACTGGTGTGGCAAAAATTCTGGCAACATGATTTCAGGAAGACGTGTATGGTTATCAGATCATATCTCAACTTGGTTCTGTCACGACCCGCACCCTAGAGTAAGGGCACGAGACGTGGGTACGTCCAGCCTACGCCGCAGTGTCGGCGGTAGAACGCTGTCCTAAGTCAACATACATCTAACAATATATCTCTAAACATTTTATACTCCCCGAATGGGGGTGACATAGCAGTAAATGAACTCAATCACAACTAAGGAAGAGATAGCACGAGATGAAATAGAACTCAATAAAAAATAGATGATAAAGTAGTCTAAGATAATCCCAGCAAATATCCAGAGGTACATGGTCTCAGCTACTGAATGAAAGAATATATACAACTCAGAAACTCCGAACAGAAAATAAGTCTAGCTAAACAGTCCCATGATAACATAAAATAAGATAAGCCTAACTAAACTAGTCTAGGCAATGGGGGTGATGTCCTCAGCTAGAGCTGGGTCCTCCTGAGAGTCCAGCTCGCAAGTGTCGTCTAGGGCTGCCCCGTAGAAGGCATCCACACAGGCCTCCTCCTCGTCCTCTGTAATATTTTCTACAGGTCCAGTCAGGACAGGAGCGAGTACAGTACATCTCAACAGTTCATAGCAGGTTAGAAAATATAATCATGCAGTAAAGTAAGATACAAGTACTGAAAGAAGTACAGTATGTAAACAGAGAGAGAACTGTAATAGAAATATCTACTATAAATAGAGACTAACAGTGGCTAGTGAGTCAGAGTACAATATAGACATGTAAATGGCATAGGAGATTCTGATAAGACATTATGGAAGAGATTCTAATAAGATACTACTTGGGTATTATTCACATGTCTACTTCTACTCCCCCGTACCCCCAATCAATACACAAGGATCCAACCAGGTTATGTTATGATTCCATGCAAAGGCCCCCGAAGGGTGATACATGGATGTCCATAAATGAGGATTCTAGGAGATTCTAGGTTACCCAGTAAATGGGATAGGAGATTCTAGGAGACTCTGTGATCATAAGAGTATATGTCACAAGTGATCAAAGAACCAGTGAAGCATAGTGATACGCCATGTAAGTAAAACACACAGAACATGTAGTACCCGATGCTCCCTAAGGATAACATCTCAAGAAGGGATCCATATAGTACCAATCCGTATGACCAACGTGACAGTACAAGTAAAGTAATTTAATACAGGAAATAATTCTAAGCAGGATATGAAATGATCAGAGAATGTACTCGCCTGGTATCTGAGTGTCCAATATGAAAGTACTGTCCGAGGAGTGGTGTCTGGCTCCTAATCAGAACAGCACAAGTCACAACAAGTCAAAAATGGTATAATGAAGTCCTACTATGCATTCTACATGATTCTAGGTTAATCTAGGCCAAAGTCAACTCTTGGTCAACTCTGGTCAACCCTAGAAGTCAACTAGGTCTAACCAAGTCTAAACTAGTCTATACTAGGTCTAATAAAGTTGTACAAGCCCAATCTAGGCTCACCAAGCTATACAAGCCTAGCTGAGTACTCCTACACAATCACTAGGTCAAACCAACATTACACATACATAATTATTAAACACATATATCTATGTACCCTATATATACATTACATACCTATATGATATCCATACATAAATAGATATTCATATATATTATATATTCATAATACATTACTAACTTATATATATATACATGATATATAGGGAGAGAGCATGTGTGTGTGTGTGAAGAGAGTTAGGTAGGGTGGCTGTGTAGTGTGATAGAGAGTGTGGTGATAATGTGTATGTGTGTGTAAAACAATGTGTGTAGAGAGGAGGGAATGACGTGGGAGTGTAGTGAGTGAAACATATCATGTGTGTGTGTGGGAAGAAGAGTGATGATGTGAAATATGTGTGTGGCTTTGTGTGTGTGGGAAGATGCACTGGACTGAACAGGAATGTAAATGTGCAAAAGGGAATCAACAGTTCAGGTTTTAGGGATTACATCTTCAGTTAATACAACATTTGAAGAACCAATGATGCATAGTTCACAACTGTTTAAACAGTTAACAAAATTTCAGTTAATAGCCTAACCCAAACCTAGCTTTCAGTCTTCCTTTCAATTCAACCCAGGTTTACACAATATTTGAATCATTCCCTAGTTCTCAATAAACTCAAAAAATCAGTCTAAAGCAGTTCACAATTCCAGTTTTTAGTCTAGCCTTCAATCTCAGTTTTCATGAGCCAAACACATCTAATTAAACCCAAATTTCGATACACACAAGATAACATATGGAAGAATATATTAGGGCTCTAATATCATGTAATTAACAGTATTTAATTAGGTAATTTGGACTGCCCAAGTTCATATTTAAAACTGGAAAACCAGGTATCAGAATGTACATGGATTCAGAAATCCAACTCATGTGTCGAAATCCATTTGATGCACATAAAACATATTCCACCATGTAAGACTAATCTACCATGAAATAATACACATGTTCAGGATTTAAAATGGCAATTTAAAACACTAATTAACAGGAATTTTAACAATGAAGAACAGTGTGTTACTGTTACACTAAGCGTATCAGGAAAAATACAAAAACCCATTTCGAATCCAGTTACTCCCATAAAACCAATCCTAATATGAAACTCTAATCTAAAATAGTTTATGCAATATATATAGGATCTATTTAATCAATTAAAACACAATTTAAAAGCATTAAAATCAATTTAACACAAGAACACAATTTCAAAACACTGGTACACACAGTGCACGACACGTGCACAGGCAAATGCGTATCTGATACGACATGAGGGGTCAAACCACTTGGGGGACCCCGTGTCAGTCACGGACACGACACGTGTGTCAATTTTTGTGGGTCGACGTGGCGTGTCCAGCTCAGAAACTAGCCCAAGTAGCAGGGGATCAAACCCGAGCACGCGCGCGCGTGTACAGCGCGTGTCCATGCGTCGATTCCTACACGACCCGACACAAATACCACCTCAGAGGAACAGAAATCAATAAGCAAATACAAAACCTAGATTCCTATTCAAAAACTTCCTAGAAATTAGGTCGAAATGTCCTTTGAGGCATTTCGACAAACAGTAATGGACAGTTCCTGATACGTGTCCAAAACGGACACGAAACTAATGCAACCACTTAGGGGACTCCTAGGGCTTCCTGAATATGTAAATAAATCAAAATTTTATTGAGAAATGAAGAAGTTACCTATAGTTGAACTTCCTAGAAAATCTCCCTTTGTTGAGCTCTTCTCCTTGATATCCCAATCCAACAAATCAACAACAAACTGAAATAAAACTCCAACAACAGCAAGTATAGGTATATTAAAACCTAATGGAAGAGATTTGAATGAAAAAGGACATGAGGAGGAATTTCTATGGATTAAATGCAATAGGAACAAACCTCTTTCTAAACTTGTGCTTTCCTAAAAAGAGGCAACCCTAAACTAAGAGAGTATTTATAGGGTGGTGCTCCCAATATGGATAGGGTGGCCGGCCACAATGTCTAGGGCTTAGGGTTTTGCAATGTCTTGGGCTTTGGGCCAATCTACAAGGCTATGACTTGAATTGATTTATCAAAGGTTCTAATCATAAGTCATGAATTATGACTTTCTAATTCCTATTGCTAACTAGAGTCTATTGACCAAACTAAGGGTTAGCTTAGGTTAGATTAGAGTCATATAACCTAACCAAGTCCATACTAAGTAGGGTTAGCTTCTAGGTTGGTCTACAAGGGTCAAAACTAGTCAAAGTCAACCTAGTCAACTTTCAACCAAACAATTCCAAAATAATTCCTAAAATTCCCATAAATTCAAATAAAATCTAATAAATTCAAATTACCCCAATAATGTCAAAAATACCCTCAAACTAGAAATGTGGTAGTGACAAATCTACCCTCCTTAAAAGAATTTCGTCCTCGAAATTGAAAGGCGAAATACAACTGATGAGAAGGATAGAAAGTATACCTCACGGTCCAAAAAGATATGGGTAGCGCTCGCGCATCTCATCCTCCCGCTCCCAGGTAGACTCTCCTGAAGAATGATGCCTCCATGCGACGCGTACCAAAGGTATCACCTGGTTCCTCAGAACCTTCTCCCGTCGATCCAGAATCTCTACTGGCTGCTCTGAATAGCTGAGAGAAGGCCTAACCTCAATTACTGAATGATCGAGCACATGGCTAGGGTCAGCCACGTACCGTCTCAACTGTGATACATGGAATACGTTGTGGACCCCCACTAGCACAAGCGGCAAGTCTAGCCTGTATGCAATGTCACCGACTCTCCCGCTGATAACGAAAGGGCCGATAAAGCGCGGGCTAAGCTTCCCGTCTCCACCAAAACGTATCGTACCATGAGTCGGAGATATCCTCAAGAAAACCTGGTCTTCGACCTAATCACCAGCAAGGTCTCAATTAATTATAATAAACAAACATGATAAAAAAAATCACAAACAAACAAACCTAAATCTAATCCGACTCTAATCTGTACCTCAAACTCCAACGGCCTCCGGAGGCTATCGGCCCAGTACCGATATTTGTCCTGCACCACGCGAAGTCTATCCCTGATGAGCTTCACCTTCTCGGCTGCGTCAACAACCATCTCTGGCCCCAGTAAAGCTCGCTCACCAATATCATTCCAAGATAAGGGTGTACTACACCTACGCCCGTACAGAGCCTCGAAAGGTGACATCTCAATGCTAGCCTGGAAACTATTGTTGTAAGCAAACTCCACCAAATAAAGATGATCCTCCCAGGAACCTCCAAAGTCCAAGACGCACGTCCATAGCATATCCTCAAGTGTCTGAATAGTCCGCTCCGACTGTCCGTCCGTCTGGGGGTGGTATGCAGTACTAAACTTGAGCTGAGTGCCCAAGCTGGTCTGCAGACTCCTCCAGAAATGGAAAGTAAAGCAACTATCTCGATCTGAGACGATGATGACTGGAACTCCGTGAATCCTGACTATCTGCCGCATATACATCTCTGCCAGCCTCTCTGTAGACGTATCCACGTTGAATGGCAAGAAGTGGGCCGATTTGGTCAACCTGTCAACGTTGACCCAAATCGCATCTTTCCCTCCTGGAGTACGCGGCAATCCTGATACGAAGTCCATAGTGATATGCTCCCATTTCCACTCGGGAATGGGCAGCGGCTGCAACAATCCACCGGGCCTCTGCCTCTCTGCCTTGACCTGCTGACAGACCAAGCACCTAGCCACGAAGCGAGCCACCTTCCGCTTCATCCCTGACCACCAAACATGCTCCCTCAGATCTCGGTACATCTTGTTGGCACCCGGGTGTATAGAGTACTGAGATCTGTGGGCCTCCTGCATAACCTGCTCCCTGAGATCTCCGCTGGGCACACATAACCTGGAACCGTGCCTCAAGGCACCATCCTCTGCAAGAGAAAACTTGCCCTCCAGCAATCCTGCCCGAACCTGCTCTCGGAGACACCGCAGAGCAACGTCCTCAAACTGTGCCAACTTGACCCTCTCTACCAAGTCTGACTGAATCTGTATCCCCCATAACTACATCTGCACTCCGGGCACGATCACCTCAATCCCAAGGCTCTCCAAGTCTGCAAGAAAATGTCGATCTATGGTCAAACACATGGCTGTCGGATACCTACTCAAGGCATCGACAACCACGTTGGCCTTCCCTGGTGATACTGAAGTAGGATGTCAAAATCTTTCATCAATTCTAGCCATCTGCGCTGTCTCATGTTCAACTCCTTCTGAGTGAACACATACTTTAAGCTCTTGTGATCTGTGAAGATCTCCACCCTCTCACCATACAGATAATGCTTTCACAGCTTCAGAGCAAATATCACTGCTGCCAGCTCCAGGTCATGGGTAGGGTAGTTCTTCTCATGGGGACGCAATTGCCTGAAAGCATAGGCAATCACCTTCCCATGTTGCTGCAAGACGCAACCCAGCCCCTTCCCTGAAGCATCACTATAAATAGTAAAACCACCTGATCCTGAAGGCAATGTCAGAATTAGAGCTGTCGTAAGCCGCTTCTTCAACTCATCAAAAGCTGCCTGACACTCCTCTGACCAAACGAACTCAGCATCCTTCCGGGTCAGCCGAGTCAACGGCTCTGTAACCCAGAAGAAATCCTGCACAAATCTTCGATAATATCCTGCCAGCCCCAGGAAACTCCTGATCTCTGCAACTGAAGTCGGCACTGCCCATGCCTCAACTGCTACAATCTTCTTGGGGTCAATTGAGATACCATCTTCAGTCACCACATGCCCCAAGAAGTCCACCCGGTCCAAGAAGAACTCACACTTGGAGAGCTTTCCGTAAAGCTGCTCCCTCCTGAGAGTCTCCAGCACTATCCTCAAATGCTCCTCGTGCTCCTCCTCAGTCTTGGAATATACTAAGATGTCGTCAATAAATACTACCACATACTGATCCAGATACTGGTGGAACACCTTGTTCATAAGGTTCATAAACACTGCTGGTGCATTGGTTAGCCCAAACGGCATAACCAAAAACTCGAACTGCCCGTACCGCGTCCTGAAAGCGGTCTTGGGAATATCCTTCCCCTTCACCTTCACCTGGTGATATCCCGACCTCAGATCAATCTTGAAAAATACCCAAGCTCCGCTCAACTGGTCAAAAAGATCGTCGATCCGCGACAGTGGGTATTTGTTCTTGATCGTGAGGTTGTTGAGTGCCCTATAGTCAATACACATACGTACTGACCCATCTTTCTTCGGCACGAACAACACTGGTGCACCCCATGGCGATAAACTCGAGCGGATGAAGCCCTTGTCCTGTAGCTCATCCACCTGCTTCTTCAGCTCCACCAGCTCGTTGTTGTTCACCCGATAGACATGCTGAGAGATGGGCTCCGCTCCTGGAACCAAGTCTATCGAGAACTCTATGCCTCTGTCTGGTGGCAATCTCGGCAACTCCTCCGGGAAAACATCCATATACTCTGCTATCAAGGGGTATGGAATCGCCTGCTCCTCGACCGAGACTCCACAGAAGACTCCGCTGCTCTGCTCTGCCTGACGTCTGGAGTACTCGAACTCTGCCTCCTCCGACGCTCTGAAGAGAACTCTACCCCTTCTGCAATCAATACTGGCGTGGTGCCTGCTCAACCAATCCGTGCCTAGTACTATATTGTAGTTCGACAATGGCATTACGAGCAGGCTCACCTCCAACTTACGACCTCCCAAAACTACCCTTCGACCCTTACAAACATCACTCACGAGGATAATGCCACCCCCGGTCATGATCTTGTAAGTCCTAGGCAACGATTCAGCTACGATACCGTGTCTAATCGTAAAAGATACTGATATGAAGTTATGTGAAGCACCGAAATCGAACAATACAAAAGCTGGACTAGAGTCGAGAAGAATCGAACCTGCGATCAGCTCTCCTATGGCCTCCGCATCCTCTGCTGCCATGGCGAATCCTCGCCCCTGCTGGCCTCCCCTGGCCTACTGTTGGTGCTGGACGAACCTCTGCTACTGTGTCTGCAGGGCTGGTCCCCTCTGCTGGCCTGCTGGAGCCCTGGCTCCTCCTTCCGGGCCTGCTCGTGCTATGCGGCACTCCCTCATCTGGTGGTCTGCTGAACCACACACCATGCACTGGCCCAGCCTCTTCCGGTACTCATTGAAGACGTGCCCAGGCTTCTTGCAGTAGGCACAAGTAACACCCTGTCTCTGACCCTGCTGGTGCTGCCTCGGCTGCTGCTGCTGGTGAACTGGCCTCTGTTGAATCGGCTACGGCTGAAACTGCCTCGGCTGCTGGTGCTGAAAGTGGAGCCTCTTGGCCTGGCCTCCGCTTCTGCTGCTGTCCCCAACTGGGTCTCGCCCCCTCTTGAGCCTAAGCTTAAGATCATCCTCTGCCAACAAGGCTCCCGTCAAGATCTCCTCGAATGTGGCATCCCGGTTGCCCTTGGTCAAGACTTGACCTCCTTGACTAGACCCTTCCGGAACCTCTGGGCCTTCGCCGTCTCGCTCAAGCCCTCTACAAACCTGCCGAGGCGGCCGAACTCCCCGGCGTACTCCTCCACTGAAAGGCTCCCCTGGACTAGGCTCTCGAACTGCGACTCCAGGGCTCTGAGTGCTGAATCTGGGAAGAACTTCTTCTTGAAGAAGCCCTTGAACTGCTCCCAAGTCTGCCCAGCTACCCCCACCCTGGGGTCTGACTGATACCAGGTGCGAGCAATATCTCGCATCCGGCTAGCTGTGGCCTCGATCTGAAGATCTGCTGGTATCCTGGCCAGGCGGAAGATCTCCTCTATATGCTCGATCCACTCATCGGCATATAGGATCCCCTCTGTCCCCAGAAAGTCTCTGGGGTCATCTTCTGAAACTGCTCGATACCCGGTGTCCTCGGCTGATGGACCACTGGTCGAGCTGCAACCGTCGTAAGGGCCAACTCCATGCCCCTGTCCTGTCGAGCTTGCTGCCGGTCCATGAACTGCTGGAAGTACGTGAACATCTGCGCTGCATCCACGTGTCCTGTAGGCGGCAGCTGCTGGAAAGGATCCTCTGGGATGACCGGGTCCTGTCTCAGAGCCGGTGGAAGCATACACCCTTCTGCTACTGCCGAGGTCTTAATACGAGCAGAGGTGGCAGGAGCTGCAGTCCCCTGGCCTCGCTGTACTGGCTGAGAGGTAGCAGTCCCCTCCATAGCATCCCCATAAATGGTACACTGCGATCGAGTCTCTACCATCCTGAAGATAGACAAACAAGAGTATCAATTTCTGAGAAAGAAGCGAAATAACAAAGACGGACAGTTAAAATTCAAAGGATCAGCTGACAATAAGGATTTAGATGGCAATAAAAGAAATTTTTCCTAAAGTGATTGAGTACCTTAAAATTAATGTCCTATATCCTACTGCAGGCTGTAGTGATACTCTAATTCGAATACCACTACACTTCTAGTCTAGACCTGTATAGGCCACCACTAAAAACGTGTCACGACCCGCACCCTAGAGTAAGGGCACGAGACGTGGGTACGTCCAGCCTACGCCGCAGTGTCGGCGGTAGAACGTTGTCCTAGGTCAACATACATCTAACAATATATCTCTAAACAGTTTATACTCCCCGAATGGGGGTGACATAGCAGTAAATGAACTCAATCACAACTAAGGAAGAGATAGCACGAGATGAAATAGAACTCAAGGAAAAATAGATGATAAAGTAGTCTAAGATAATCCCAGCAAATATCCAGAGGTACATGGTCTCAGCTACTGAATGAAAGAATATATACAACTAAGAAACTCCAAACAGAAAATAAGTCTAGCTAAACAGTCTCATGACAACATAAAATAAGATAAGCCTAACTAAACTAGTCTAGGCAATGGGGGTGATATCCTCAGCTAGAGCTGGGTCCTCCTGAGAGTCCAGCTCGCAAGTGTCGTCTAGGGCTGCCCCGTAGAAGGTATCCACACGGGCCTCCTCCTCGTCCTCTGTAATATTTTCAACAGGTCCAGTCAGGACAGGAGCGAGTACAGTACATCTCAACAGTTCATAGCAGGTTAGAAAATATAATCATGCAGTAAAGTAAGATACAAGTACTGAAAGAAGTGCAGTATGTAAACAGAAAGAGAATTGTAATAGAAATATCTACTATAAATAGAGACTAACAGTGGCTAGTGAGTCAGAGTACAATATAAACATGTAAATGGCATAGAAGATTCTGATAAGACACTATGGAAGAGATTCTGATAAGATACTACTTGGGTATTATTCACATGTCTACTTCTACTCCCCCGTACCCCCAATCAATACACAAGGATCCAACCAGGTTATGTTAATGATTCCATGCAAAGGCCCCCGAAGGGTGATACATGGATGTCCCATAAATGGGGATTCTAAGAGATTCTAGGATACCCAATAAATGGGATAAGAGATTCTAGGAGACTCTGTGATCATAAGAGTATATGTCACAAGTGATCAAAGAACCAGTGAAGCATAGTGATACGCCATATAAGTAAAACGCACAGAACATGTAGTACGCGATGCTCCCTAAGGATAACATCTCAAGAAGGGATCCATATAGTACCAATCCGTGTGACCAACGTGACAGTACAAGTAAAGTAATTTAATACAGAAAATAATTCTAAGCAGGATATGAAATGATCAGAGAATGTACTCGCCTGGTATCTGAGTGTCCAATATGAAAGTACTGTCCGAGGAGTGGTGTCTGGCTCCTAAACAGAACAGCACAAGTCAGAACAAGTCCAAAATGGTTTAATGAAGTCCTACTATGCATTCTATATGATTCTAGGTCAATCTAGGCCACAGTCAACTCTTGTTCAACTCTGGTCAACTCTGGTCAACCCTAGAAGTCAACTAGGTCTAACCAAGTCTAAACTAGTCTATACTAGGTCTAATAAAGCTGTACAAGCCCAATCTAGGCTCATCAAGCTATACAAGCCTAGCTGAGTACTCCTACACAATCACTAGGTCAAACCAACATTACACATACACAATTATTAAACACATATATCTATGTACCCTATATATACATTACATACCTATATGATATCCATACATAAATATATATTCATATATATTATATATTCACAATACATTATTAACTTATATATATATATACATAATATATAGGGAGAGAGCATGTGTGTGTGTATGAAGAGAGTTAGGTAGGGTGGCTGTGTAGTGTGATAGAGAGTGTGGTGATAATGTGTATGTGTATGTAAAACAATGTGTGTAGAGAGGAGGGAATGATGTGGGAGTGTAGTGAGTGAAACATATCATGTGTGTGGGGGGGGGGAAGAAGAGTGATGATGTGAAATATGTGTGTGGTTTTGTGTGTGTGTGGAAAGATGCACTGGACTGAACATGAATGTAAATGTGCAAAGGGGAATCAACAGTTCAGGTTTTAGGGATTACATCTTCAGTTAATACAACATTTGAAGAACCAATGATGCATAGTTTACAACTGTTTAAACAGTTAACAGCCTAACCCAAACCTAGCTTTCAGTCTTCCTTTCAATTCAACCCAGGTTTACACAACATTTGAATCATTCCCTAGTTCTCAATAAACTAAAAAAATCAGTCTAAAGCAGTTCACAATTCCAGTTTTCAGTCTAGCCTTCAATCTCAGTTTTCATGAGCCAAACACATCCAATTAAACCCAAATTTCGACACACAAAAGATAACATATGGGAGAATATATTAGGGCTCTAATATCATGTAATTAACAGTGTTTAATTAGGTAATTTGGACTGCCCAAGTTCATATTTAAAACTAGAAAACCAGGTATCAGAGTGTACATGGATTCAGAAATCCAACTCATGTGTCGAAATCCATTTATGCACATAAAACCTATTCCAACATGTAAGACTAATCTACCATGAAATAATACATATGTTCAGGATTTAAAATGGCAATTTAAAACACTAATTAACAGGAATTTTAACAATGAAGAACAGTGTGTTACTGTTACACTAGGCGTATCAGGAAAAATACAGAAACCCATTTCGAATCCAGTTACTCCCATAAAACCAATCCTAATATGAAACTCTAATCTAAAATAGTTTATGCAATATATATAGGATCTATTTAATCAATTAAAACACAATTTAAAAGCATTAAAATCAATTTAACACAAGAACACAATTTTAGAACACTGGTACACACAGTGCACGACACGTGCACAGGCAAATGCGTGTCCGATACGACACGAGGGGTCGAACCACTTGGGGGACCCCGTGTCAGTCACGGACACGACACGTGTGTCAATTTTTGTGGGTCGACGTGGCGTGTCCAGCTCAGAAACCAGCCCGAGTAGCAGGGGATCAAATCCGAGCGCGCGCGCGCGTGTGCAGCGCCTGTCCACGCGTCGATTCCGACACGACCCGACACAAATACCACCTCAGAGGAAAAGAAATCAATAAGCAAATACAAAACCTAGATCCCTATTAAAAAACTTCCTAGAAATTAGGTCGAAATGTCCTTTGAGGCATTTCGACAAACAGTAATGGACAGTTCCTGATACGTGTCCCAAACGGACACGAAACCTACGAAACTCGATACGAAACCAATGCAACCACTTAGGGGACTCCTAGGGCTTCCTGAATATGTAAAAAAATTGAAATTTTATTAAGAAATGAAGAAGTTACCTATAGTTAAACTTCCTAGAAAATCCCCCTTTGTTGAGCTCTTCTCCTTGATATCCCAATCCAACAAATCAACAACAAACTGAAATAAAACTCCAATAATAGCAAGTATAGGTATATTAAAACCTAATGAAAGAGATTTGAATGAAAAAGGACATGAGGAGGAATTTCTATGGATTAAATGCAATAGGAACAAACCTCTTTCTAAACTTGTGCTTTCCTAAAAAGAGGCAACCCTAAACTAAGAGAGTATTTATAGGGTGGTGTTCCCAATGTGGATAGGGTGGCCGGCCACAATGTCTAGGGCTTAGGGTTTTGCAATGTCTTGGGTTTGGGCCAATCTACAAGGCTATGGCTTGAATTGATTTATCAAAGGTTCTAATCATAAGTCATGACTTATGACTTTCTAATTCCTATTGCTAACTAGAGTCTATTGACTAAACTAAGGGTTAGCTTAGGTTAGATTAGATTCATATAACCTAACCAAGTCCATACTAACTAGGATTAGCTTCTAGGTTGGTCTACAAGGGTCAAAACTAGTCAAATTCAACTTAGTCAACTTTCAACCAAACAATTCCAAAATAATTCCTAAAAATTCCCATAAATTCAAATAAAATCTAATAAATTCAAATTACCCCAAAATGTCAAAAATACCCTCAAGCTAGAAATATGGTAGTGACAGGTTCACTTTGTTATGACCGAATGAGCAAGAATAAATTCTTATTATCATTCTTTCCAGTCTTGATTAACTTTGTTCTATCTACATCTACAACAAGGATTACAGGTTCTCTAGGACTCTCCAACAGGATTGCTTTCATGTTATCTTTTTTGGACATAATTATTTTTGTGTTCCATCTTTCCTATGACTTGACTAAACTCTTTTTCGTTAACCTTTTGGGTAATTCTTCTCGTTATGCATCTCGTTGTCTCCGTACCATTCTTGGAGATATTTCGATAAACTTTTCTGTCTTACTTGACCTTTAACTTGTTTGGACACTGTTATGGATTGCTTGACCCAGTCTTAGGCCTTGTTACCTTCTATTTGATAGACGACCGAAATAGCCAAACCTTGTTAACTGATCCTGTAGTATAACTATAAATGTATTGTGTGTTTGTGATAAGTACTTTTCCTAGGGATTGATTAGATTAAGCTTATGGGACAAGTATGGGTGACTGACTGTAGCAGACTTGGAAACCATTAAGAACGATTGTATTGATGGTATGACTCGAGATAGGGTATCTAAGATGGAGAAATAAGATATTATATTATTGTGACTATGGATTGAGGATTAGAATCTTGTGCTTAACAGTTTGAGGATTTAGCATTTGTAGAATTTTGGTTTGTTATCTATAGCTAATTACATATAATTAGGGGGTAGATCGACATGTGGAATGATATAGAATAAGTTAGAATGAGATATAATATTGCGTACGAGATCGAAAAGATATCAGTTAAAAAGACAAAGAACGAGGCAAAGACATATGTACATTGGTAATTAATAAATCGGGAGTCTGAAATTGAGAATTTTTATTCAGAGGACTTGTTGAGTAAAAAGAAGAAGGCTCTACGCCAAGGATAAGTATTGAACGTATAATTTCAAGGAGAAACTGTAGGAAAGGATTGACGACAAATAATGCAAAGGGCCTGTAAATTGATAAAATAAGGATACTTAGGATATGATAAGGAAATCCAGTATTTACAATTGAGGTTGAAAATATGGTTGATGACCAAGCAATGTTTGCTTAGGAACATACCCAGAGATGACCTATATTTTAGGGTATACGTTAAAGTTTCATGTTAGTATGAAAGATTCTAAAGGATATATGACGTAGTTTATGATAAAAGGACCATTGTTGAACCTGAACCAAAAAGTTTATAAAGAGAAACGGAAGAGATATCCTTACTTGTTCGACCCAACAGCTACGAGGGAACCACCCGTTCCCGCTTGATACCCTAGAGGTTAGTCTTAATAGTAGCCTTAGTCATTTGTTTGCATTGCTTGCTATGTTAGAATGTTTGTAAAGCCTTCTATCCTTGTAAATTTTGAGAACGAAATTTTTCAAGGAGGGAAGATTTGTAAGCCCCCTAGATTTCAAAAAAATAGTTTTTATAATTTTTAATAGCATTTATATTAATTCAAATACGTATTTTGCAGCGTATTTTATATTCTCTTGGTTTCCGGAATGCTTTAAAAAAATTTCTAACTTATAGATTTTCTCCTTGGCTGGCATACCGCCAGTATACCGGAGTATACCGATGGCATACCGTCCAGACAGACTTTCCATATTTTAGATATTTTCGATTTCAAATATTTTCATGAATAGTATTCCCGATATTTTTGTGAATAGTATTTTGGATATTTTGATGAATAGTATTTAAGATATTTTCGTGAATAGTGTAGATACACTCTATTATCCAATAGATAATTGGTTTTGTTTGAATGGCCATGATTGACCTAGACTTTCACATGGATCACGATCCGACGGCTAAGATTAATTCCCCCTTCTATATATACCATTTCACTTTCTCTCTCCTCTCCCTTTTCATTCTTTTCACTCTCTCTTCATTTTTTCTTCCCTTCTCTTCCCTTGGAGCTTGCCAAGAGCTTGGCCTTGAGGTCTAGAGTGTGGTTTCGTACCCCTCTTGGTGGTGGAGTGGAAGATTAAACTTGGAGCTTAACCTAGGCAAGTACATCATGCTCAAAAGTGACATAAACATACTTTATTTTTGTTTTCCATAGAAATTAAAGTTTTATTGGCCTATAATATGCTTCTTTAAATTGTTAACATGTTTAGTGTATAGCACTTTGGTTTTGATCGACTGTATTGCGTAGATCTGAGTTTCTAGATATAATTTTCGAGTATTTTGAGGTTTGATCTATCAAATATTTTGATTTGTGAAAACTAATAGTCCCATGTTGTAGGAAATTCAATTCTATGCAATTTTGACTTTTGAAAATCCGAATTTCGATTTAAAACGAAGTTTTTATGGCCGAAACAAGTTTTGAGTTCAAAAATCAACTTTCTGTGACGGTTCGGAAAATCCGTCGGAAATCCGCGAAAATCCGTCGAAAAATCCGAACTTGCACCACAAAACTTGCTGTGACGGATCGAAAAATCTGTCGGTAATCCTCAGTAATCCGCCGAATGATCCGGTTAGGCTATTTTTGAATTTTTATATATATTTTAATTGCTGTAAAAATCTCAGAAAAATTGTATTTAAATACTATGTTAATTTAGCTAATTTACTATAATTTTTCCAGCATTTAATAAGTAATTTTGGTATTTTATAAAAATGGGAGAACAGAACTCATTTTCAGGATACATGTGTTTGCTGATTTTTAATAAATATTTATGAAGGTTTATAAATTCCAAAAAAATTAGTATAAATTTCTATAATTAACAAGGATCATTTTGGTACTTTATTTTATATAAAATTGAGCTTTTTGTCTATCTCAAAAATTGTTGAAACATAATGTACAGTTTAATTTATTTATTGAATAATTATGGCTTTCAATGATTTGTATTCTTTTGAGTTATTATAGTATTGGACCTCACCCCGCACTAGTGTAAAGGCCCTAGAAAATTAGTTTGGATATAGTGTCACCCTACATTGGACTTTTATGCTAGGTCCCCACTTGGCTAGTATCCAATTAGGAGTCGTGTCACACCACTAGTGTAATCTTGAACATAACTTGGATGATGAGTTTGTATATCATTATTGACAGGACCGGACATCTATATCTTCGTGCTAGTATTCTTGCTTTGCTCGAGGCAAGTACATCTACAAAATCATTTACTGTCTTTTAATGCTAGAATATGTATTAACCTTGTTAAAATACTGATCTTTGAGGTAGCAAGTTATATCTTCACCTGTTATACTGCTCTCAGTACCTACCATGATTATACTGCTCCCAGTATCTTTCACATGTTTTATATTGTTCTCGTATCACTCACATGTTAATAAAACGGGTTAAGGAAAAACTGTTAGTAGTGTACGTGACCATGCCCCCACGCTGCGACCATGAGTCGTGTAAGGACGACATTATGCATGTAGACCTTGCCATAGGCCAATATCCCACGGCACTTGTACGTGTGTACATTTAGGTATGTACTGAAGTACATATTGTCCTTACCGGTGCCACAACACCTATTGACCGATCACGTACCTGCTCCAGTTTTAAACATTTGATATACATGTGTCACCTTGACAAATATATTTTACCATGATTCCAGTCATACCATGATTCCAGATATGCCATGTTCCCTATGTTACTATGATACTGTGATCCCAGTTGTACCATGAGGCCATGTTTTTAGTATTTCCTGTTTTATAGACTTATCACACCATGTTTCTTGTTGTACATATCTTTCATTATATATTCAGACTTTAGTTGTGGAGGTTTTACTTGCTCCTGTCCTGACAGGATAACGTTGTAGGTTCACTTTTCGAGAAGGAAATGCTATGTGATTGATATTATGGTACTGTATTTGAGGACCTGGCCTTAGCTCCAGAAGAGGCCCCAGCGGGGAACCTTGCTTAGATATTTTTCATGTGTTTTGAGACTTAGACTTTATTTTGGTAGTTACTGGACTTTGTCTCCAGTTAGATACTTTGGAAGTGTATTATTTAGTATGTGCTTATTTTACCTTCGCTTATAGATGCTGTGTTGTGATGAACTTATTAAATGTGATATTAGAACTGTTAGCAGCTTAGATCCTTTATTGTCTATTCATAGAACAGCTTACTACGCTTTGACCATGCGTAGGCTGGACATGGCTCGGCCCGGCCCAACAATTTGGGTATCGGGTCGTGACACACCCCCCCGAGTCCCTCCCACGAGAGGGACAGATCCGCGAGCTTTGGGATCCTTCGTTCGGATGGATCTGGGACCGAGTCACCAACTGGCTCGGTCCGGCAGCTGTCGTTCGTCTCGCCACTGCGAATCTTCGCCTCTCCGACACTCCGGACATCACGAGATGGTCCCCTAGCCCGCACGAACGATTCTTTCTGTATTCCGTCAGGTCTGTCGTCCGCGGCATCGGGACCCCAGCCCCCCTAATCGCTCCTTTCTGGCACGCATGCATCTCCATCAAATGGTCGATCCTTATCTGGCGAGCCCACTTCTGGATGCTCTCCACTGACGACGCCATCACCTCGCTTGGCTACAGCCTAGCTTCCAGCTGCCATTGCTGCACCTCCCCTCAAACCGAATCTGTAGAGCACATCCTCAACTCCGGTGATCTGGCCACGAATATTTGGGCGGGTCTAAGCATTAAGTTTAGGAAGGCCCTCCTCCCTGGGGGCTTCAACGATCTCCTGTCCAGTTAGGGTGCTTCCCACGGACATCAAATCGTCGCAGCCGCGAGAATTTGGGTCCTGTGGAAAAATATGAACAAGTTCCGTTACGAGGGCCGTCATCTTCCTCCACCCCAACTGTACAGGAAAATCATCAGACAGATCCTAAAGATTCGGAGGCACTGCTCGCACTCCACGCCCAAGTTCTGGGGGACCCTAGATTAGTTTCTGTCTTCTTGCTTCGGTTTTATCGGCTTGCCTAGCCGCTTCTTTTACTTTGCCATCGCTTGGTGCTCTTCTTGTATAGGCTTCGACATTTTACGACTGATACATCAATAAAACTCTCCCTTCTTATATATTATATTTATATATATATATATATATATATATATATATATATATATATATATATATATATATATATATATAACTCTCTTGAGCTTTCCTTTTATCAATAAAATTTCTTTCTCTTGAAAAATATATATATATATATATATATATATATATATATATATATATATATATATATATATATATATATAACTCTCTTTCCTTTATTCTCTCCTACTAATTAAACTATATAAAATTTTAAAAGAGAATTTGAGTGGCACCCCACTTTTGTTACGCTTATTTAAGGTGCACCCCACAAGTTTACATGAATGTATGACACCCCCCACTTAAGACGTTTTTCGTCCAAGACTAACGGTTGACTGCTTTTAGGTGTAATTTGTGACCAAAATAACCCTCACATGCTCAGAGCAGTTCAGGTGAGTAAAACATACTTTTGAAATACCTAAAGTGCCCTTTCTTCTTACCTACAATAGGAATCGCATTCTCTCTCTTCTATTTTTATGTCAGCTTTGACCTAAACCCTAATCTCTCTCCCCTTTCAAATCTGAAGCTTTCTCTGAGCTCCATGGCCGACCTTGGAAGCCAGGTAATGTAAAATTGACTTGTTTTTTCCTTTAATATATGAAAGCCTTTGCTTTTGTGGTTTCTCTGTCTCAATTCGTGGGATTTTCTCTTTTGTTTAGGACAAATGTCAAATATGCTCGATGAATACCTATCTTACAGACGAATGTGCTTTTTTGAGCTCACCATGCAAGATCGAAGGTTGCAACGGGATTATGTACGTTTCGAAGTCCAGTACTAAAGCCAATCCCGGTCGGAAATTTTTGAAGCGCCCCATCTTCTTGGATTTTCAATGGCTGGATGTTGCTCTGTTGTGTTCAAACTCTAGAATTTCATCTTCAACAACTCAAAGAGAAGGTTGTTTCACATGTGGTGACTTAGGTCATTGGAAAATAAAATTGTCCTTGGAGGGAAACCATTTGCCCTAATCCAAATTGTGGAGGAATGAGAGTCATCTTAATGTCAAAGAGGAGTCACAGCAAGGAAAAAAGATTCTTACAATGCCTGAAGTGTAACAATGCATTCTAATGGTTGAACGAGGCTACAACTAGTGATAGTAACTCTGAAATTCCTGTCCAAATTGTATTGAATACAACTTTAGAAGAGTTATGTAGAAAATTTGGAAAAAAATATTGCTATGTAATGTTTAAATCTGAAATCTTGTATTTGATCTGAAATTCATGTATGTTGAAATCTGAAATTCCTACATCAAAAGATTACATCTACTGCAGTTTATAAAAGCTCGTACCTTTGTTGGTTGTGCTAAAGATTACAAAAGATTACATCTACTGCAGATTACATCTACAGCAGATTACATTTCATCTACTATAGATTACATTTCATCAACTGCAGATTTCTACTGCAGATTACAAAAGATTACAACTGCATATTATAAAAGATTACAACTGCAGATTACAAAAGATTATAAATGTGTTAAAGATTACAACTTCAGATTACAAATTCAGATTACAATACATCTATAAAATGGTCATTGTACTTCACAAAATGTTCAATTTAACTGCAGATTACATCACTAACTGGAGATTTTACTTTATTGTACTTCACAAAATATTCAATTTAACTACAGATTACATCATTAACAGGAGATATAACTGTAGATTACATCACAAAATGTTCAGCTTAATTGCATATTACATCAATTTAACAGCAGATTACATCACAAAATGTTCAAAATGTTACAATACATCTACAAAATGTGTCATTTGCCTCCTTCCTTCTAACAAAATGTTCACTTCACATTAATGTGTCATTTGCCTCCTTCCTTCTAACAAAATGTTCAGTGAACAAAATGTTCACTTCACATTAACTCTCCATTAATGTGCACAAAATTTTACTGCACAAAATGTTCACTTCACATTAATATGCTATTGCTGCACATTACTGCTGCTGCTATTGACTCTCCATGGAGGTCTAAAAACTGAATTGTTTGAGCCCCTTGGTGGTAGACATCCTACAATGTCATTAGCCCTTCCAGGTACAATGTCTAAGGCAAAACCTGTGGGGGATGCCCATAGAATTCTTGGTCAATAGTATTGCCTAGGCCTTTCTGCCTATCAAAGATGAAAGAAATCTCTCCTGGATGTTGCAGCAGCTTGTGTTTGATCATACTAAGAAAATGGACCCATGTAGATTCACTTTCTGATGTGCAGAGGTAAATGGCAAGTGGGAACAACCATTGTTGCCATCTAGAGCTGTTGCAGACAAACATACCCCACCATACTTCCCTTTCAAATGACACCCATCTAAACCAACTAAAGGTCTACACCCATTTATGAATCCAGTGAAGCTTGCCTCATACCCTATGCATAAATAACCAAACTCTATTGTCCCAGGTACATTCCCATAATAAGCTACACTACCAGGGTTGGTTTTCAATACCTGCTTTGCAACTTCAGGGGTTTTTCTGTAACTCTCATCATGTAAAGCCCCTAAATTTTTACTATGATTTTAAAATTTTATTTATTTATTTGGTATTGATTTTTTTTTTCAAATTTGAACGTCGCGCATGAATTTGCGTTTTTCATATTTGCTCGTCGAGTGCGAATATATGCGAGGTACATATTTTGAAAATATTTTATTTATAGTTTTGTTAATATAGAAACCATACAGTTTATTTCAATATTAGTATAGTAAATATTTTATTTTGAAATAGAAAATTTTGTCGCACTAGTGGCAATTTTTGTTTAATTACACCGAGTTCAAAAATAATATATACCTAGATAATTTGTACTAGTTGAATGTGAAGTACACGAAATTTGATTCATGTAGATGATTTAAATTTTCGAAATTTAGTTTATCATTATCTATCTTAATTTTACTACCAAGGTAATTTTTGAAGTATTATTCATAATTTCGAAATTTTAAGTATTTATTATACAAATAGTAATTCCAAGTATTTCCTATTAATATTTAAATATTTATTGCAATTTTCAACATTATTTAATATTGATTATTTTATTATGTATAAAAGATAATTTGGAAGTTTGTTGGTTTAATATTTAATTAGTTATGGTAATTTAAATTAAGATTTAATTTATGGATTTCTAATTGAAGATAAGTTTTATCTGAGATTTAATATGGATTTGGATTGATTGAACTAATTTTGGTTTGATTTAAATTAGATGTGAGAATTAACTAAAAAAAAGGGTTTTAAATTTTCCCAATCGTTATCAATCTAGGAGTCCACCTCCTATATAAGGAGAGGCTCCATGTTCTTTTTTCTCATAACCAAAATTTCCTCCACAAATATTTTCCCACCCTCGTGCATCGTGTCCATGTTCTCCCATCCAAATTCTTATTCCAACTTTTACATATACATAAATTTCTTCCGTGTCGGACATACCCTGACACAAAATCCCAAACCCAAAATTTCCCTCCGTTGATCCGACACAGCCTGCCTCTCCGTCGGTCGTCCCCATGTCGCCTCCGACTTCCATGACCGCTCCTACCACCGCGGTACAGCCCCCGGCCGTATCTAGCCACCCGAACCCATACACGCCAACCACCACCACTGCCGCCATCTCCCATTGCCACCACGCCAGTACCGCCCCATCGATGTTCCACCACCATTGACACCCCACCATTGTCGTCATCATCATCCCTACCTCCGCCATCCACCACCGGAGACCACGACAGCCCACCACCGGTGCCAAGTTCGGGCCTCCCCGACCGTCCCTACCAACCACCACTTCACACCGCCCCTGGCCATAATTAATCCGGCCAACCATCACCCTCGCCCCGCCACGGTCATCCCCGGCCGTGGCTGCCACCCCAAATTTCAAACACCACCGCCACGCAAAAATACCAAGAGAAGACCAAACCTTACCTCCTCCGCCTGTGCCACCGCCATCGTCGAGTCCCAGCTCGAGCGACCTTCGGCGTCCGCGGCAGGCCACGCCAGCATGGAAAAACTTCCAGCGTTTGCGGGTCATCCCCGAGCGTGCGCCGCCGTCGCTCCTTCTCCAGCTCCGAGACGTCCCAATCTCACGCAAGATTCTCCGTCGGTGCTCTGATCTCGATGTCGTGATCCCCACGACGCTGCATGCGAGCCGACTTGGGACCAGCGTTCTGGCCGAGCTCTCCATCGGAGACGAAGCCAGGACTTTTCCCCCAAAACTTTTCTCTCATGGTAATTTCTCTCTCATCCCTTCTCATTTTTTTCTTTATTTTGTTTGTGTGGGAAATGGGGTTCCTTCTCCTTCCAGAGCTGTTAGATTCTTTATGGTCATTCATGCTTTAAATTTTTTTTTATTGTTTTCTTTTCTTTCTACTGTTTGCTTAGTGGAGAACATATAGGTTTATTAATAATTATCATATTATTACTTATATTACTACCAATGTATACAATAGGTATATGCCTATATGCAGGGCCGGCCCAGACGGTTGGGTTGCCCTAGTCGGAGCTAGATTTGGTTGCCCCTTGTCATACTCATAAAGAAGATATCAAAGAATTGACATGTTCTAGTGACATCATGGATGTCAGATTCCGAGTTCCTCCCCTTGAGCTACTCGAGTCATTTCTAATAGAAACTCAAAATATGGGTCTCGTGTGCTAGTTCAACTAACAAAGAGGAGTTGGGGTGGACCGTATAGGCTTTATTAGCGAAGAGGTGGGGATTTAGGGGTGGGGTAGAGAAGGGGGGTTGCCCTCACCAGGGGGGTTGCCCAAGCCCGTTGGCTTGTCCGGCTTACCCCAGGGCCGGCCCTGCCTATATGTATACAATATATATTATGATTATTATTATTGTGGGTATTGTTATTACTATTATTATTTTTATGTCTTACTAGTATTATTGATAATTATAAAAATCTATATATATTTCAAATTTTTTTATATGTGTAGTATAAATATAGAATTGGGCTTGGACCCACATTATCTTCAAATTTGGCTTAAACCCTAAAAGTAAAATTTTCTAGATTATTCATTAATTACTAGAAATATTTTGACCCGTAAGAAATATAGTTTCCAAATAATAAAATAATTTTCTAAATATTTATCTAAATTATATTTTTTCTATCTAAATATTTTATTTTCTAACTTAGGTTTCTTTTAGCCTAAAAATATTTTAGATTTTCAATATTTATCCAAATCTATTTTAACTACCAAAAATATATTTTTAGGTATTTTAAAAATAGTACAAAGTGTCTTTCTCCAAAACTTTTTCCATTATTATCAAGGTTGATCATGACTAAATCGTGCATTCCTATTTTCCCGCGACTTACTTCACGTCAACCATGTCTATTGGACAAAATAGGACTTGGCGGATCATCGTACCACATCAGACGTCACACCAGGCAAGATACCTTGCCATTGATTATTTTACTTTAGCTCATATTCATGCATTTATTTATTATTTATTTTTCTGCAAAATAAACTGTGATACATGGCACAAGTAGATAAACTTTTACTGTCTAGTTCTATTTTCTACTATGTACTATTTTCTTATACATTGAACTTAGAGTTAAGGGACCACCCTTTGTGAGTTGCATTCATAGGCCTTGACATATTTTTACCACGGAGTTGCGAATCGCATGTAGAACTCATACATGCGTGACTGGCTGGCCACCGATGCGTATAAGCCGTGCGATAGGAATAACCGCTAATAGATGTTGCACGTTTAGTTTGACTTAGCGGTTAATAGAGGTTTTGTGTTGTGGATACAACAAAGTAGGTATTGGGCGGGGAGAAAAATACCTTAGCGTATGGGCTACTATACACTTTCCTTTTTGTAATCCGTGAGCTCCGCCGGAGACGTGGGTGAGATTATCCATGATTACAGACGGCCACTGATGTTCTGCGGAACGTTATGCTCTTATTGATTGGGCCTCTGGTGTCCCAAGGGGGGGACCATGCCGATCCCATTTTATCCAGGGCCCATGCGTTGAAGGATATTCTTAAAAACTGCATGCACTATATTGGTTAAGCACCCTTATCCATTAGGTACGAGTACTCTTGGTTTGGGTACTTGTATCTGACCGTGGCTTGGAACAGTAACTTGTCACGGACTAGTTTGTCACATCTTGTCCTTGTTTGGTTGTAGGTATGGCTCACTGCTCCGATGAGAAGGTATTGAACCTTGTTGGGGTCCCAATACCATATTGGATTCATGACTTGGAAAGATACTTCATCGTGGGTTAGTGTTCCATCTCCTGTCCTTGTTTGGTTGGAGGGATGGTACGCTAATCCAAAGGGTGAGGTATTGGACCATGTTATGATCCGATCTTATTAATATTGAGCAATATTTATTCAGTTTATATGGCATGATATTATATATCTTGTTACGTCCCGCTGAGGACCTGGTTATCTTCCCAGGTGTGTGTGTTTATGTCTTCCGCAGGTATTCTAGTCAAGATCGTGGTCTTCTCTACTTATTCGACGATGACGTGTCTTGGATCTATCCTGCTACCTTCGTTATTTCTTTTGTATATCATGTACCTCTTCCTTTTATTTTATTGGTAGTGGATGTGTCTCTACCCAACATATTGTATCAAGATAATTCATTATCATTATATGATATCTTTATTTTTATTTATTTTCTGTGGATGAGATTAGTTAGTTGTGGTTTACTGAATTTTTTAGCTTATGTATCCATACGAGGCCATGTACTTCGTATGAATACAGCTGGCATGTCTACGTTTCTAGTCTTACGTATTTTAGGACTGGAACGTTACATGTTTTTGTGGTGGTCCATGCAGGTCAAGATAAATTGTTTGGTTACTTTACCGTACCAAGCAAGCCTGAGTATAGGATTAGAGTCTAGGATCTCATCCACATACTTGACCTCTTTCCTCGATTCTATTTGTGAACTACCGCTTGACTCATCAAATTGCATCTTCCTTGATTCCTTCTACCATGATTCTTATTTCCCTTCGTGCTTGCTAGAGGTTAGGAAGGTGACCCCTACTAGTTAGACATGTTTCATTTGTTCTAAAACACCCTTAGTTAACTCTTGTAAGTTGGGTAGAATGCATTACGACCTAACCTTCCTTATGGCCTTAACCAAGCCTTAGATAAGTAAACAATATGGCAACTGTATAGGCACCAACATGACCTAGATTCTTAAGAAGTTCAAACTAATTCTACTCTTTTTCAATCATAATCTCACGTGCCTATGTTTTTACCATCTTGACTAAATGTTGCTACTATAGCCTAGTTTTACAAGTTTAACCGTTATCAAACTTGTTCAAGACACATGCTATTGAGCGCGCGATCACTAACATATTGTCGAATCAGAACCGGTGCATGAAGGTCTGATCAACCTAGTGCACTTTGGTTCGCTTTAATCTATCGTTCTACGTGGATGGGGATATAGCTAAACTTGCCCTCTAGAGTCTCATCCGCGACAGCCTTGACAATTCTCTTTTGAATTATTCCGTCGCCTTTGAACCACGTAATCGTATGTTATCTTCTTCAAACTCTATATTGCTTTCATCCTTCACCTATTTTAGAAGGACGAAGGCGCTTGTACTTGAATTTTCTCTAGCTGTCCTATCACTTATGACCATTACCACTCAATGTAACTATATCTTTGTGTTAAACTACTCGTCCCTTCCTTCGACCCTATATCTACTATCGTGATTTCCTAACCGTTTGGAAACCTTATAATGATTCTAGTCTCTTAATCATATCTTCAACCTAGACTACGACCATATAAACTTCTTTAAGAAACCATATCTCCAAGTCATTAATCATTTTATCTTAATTCCTCACCAGGCTTCATTCGTGTTTCATCTTGAACCTAATTCGCTTACTAATTAGCGACTCTCAATACCAAACCCATAACTGTAATTTTATTTTCACGGTATCGAAATCATGATTTTTCTAAAACTATCTATTTCATTATACATCGTTTCCTTCTATGATGTCGTGATCTTATCTTCTTATCTACCCTTGTACCTTCTCACCCCCTCATCATTCTTAATTACGAGGACGAAATTCTTGTAAGTTGGGTAGGATATAAAGCCTCTAAATTTTCACTATGATTTTAAAATTTTATGGTATTGATTTTTTTTTCAAATTTGAACGTCGCGCACGAATTTGCGTTTTTTATATTTGCTTGTCGAGTGCGAATATGTGCAAGGTACATATTTTAAAAAATTTTATTTATGGATTTTGTTAATATAGAAACCATACAGTTCATTTCAATATTAGTATAGTAAATATTTTATTTTGAAATAGAAAATTTTGTTGTACTAGTGGCAATTTTTATTTAATTACACCGAGTTCAAAAATAATATATACCTAGATAATTTGTACTAGTTGAATGCGAAGTACATGAAATTTGATTCGTGTAGATGATTTAAATTTTTGAAATTTAGTTTATCATTATCTATCTTAATTTTACTACCAAGGTAATTTTTGAAGTATTATTCATAATTTCAAAATTTTAAGTATTTATTATACAAATAGTAATTCCAAGTATTTCCTATTAATATTTAAATATTTATTGTAATTTTTGAAATTATTTAATATTGATTATTTTATTATTTATAAAAGATAATTTGGAAGTTTGTTGGTTTAATATTTAATTAGTTATGGTAATATAAATTAAGATTTAATTTATGGATTTCTAATTGAAGATAAGTTTTATCTAAGATTTAACGTGGATTTGGATTGATTGAACTAATTTTGGTTTGATTTAAAATAGATGTGAGAAATTAACTTTAAAAAGGGTTCTAATTTTTTCCAATCGTTATCAATCTAGGAGTCCACCTCCTATATAAGGAGAGGCTTCATGTTCTTTTTTCTTATAACCAAAATTTCCTCCACAAATATTTCCACACCCAAGTGCATCGTGTCCATGTTCTCCCATCCAAATTCTTATTCCAACTTTTACATATACATAAATTTCTCCGTGTCGGACACACCCCGACACAAAATCCCAAACCCAAAATTTCTCTCCGTCGACCCGGCACTGCCTGCCTCTCCGCCGGTTGTTCCCACGTCGCCTCCGACTTCCATGACCGCTCCTACCACCGCGGCACAGCCCCCGGCCGCATCCATCCACCCGAACCCATCCACGCCAACCACCACCACTGCCGCCATCTCCTATTGCCACCATGCCAGCACCGCACCAACGATGTTCCACCACCATTGACACCCTACCGTTGTCGTCATCACCATCCCTACCTTCGCCATCCACCACCGGAGACCACGACAACCCACCACCGGTGCCAAGCCCGGGCCTCCCCGACCGTCCCTACCAACCACCACTTCACACCGCCCCTGGCCACATTTAATCCGGCCAACCATCACCCACGCGCCGCCACGGTCATCCCCGGCCGTGGCTGTCACCCAAAATTTCAAACACCACCGCCACCCAAAAATACCAAGGATGCAAGTGGTGCTCCTCCCCAAGAAGGCGATTCAGAAGATTGAGAGTATGTGCGCTAGGTTCGTTGGAGAGGTGGTGTTCAAAGTATAGCGTGGAGGACTTATGTTGCCCCAAGGAAGAAGGGGGTCGGGCATCGATCTCTGATCACAATTAGGGAGATGGCTGCGCTGAAAATGGCTTGGACTTTGGTGGATGGGAAGTCCAATTGGTCTTCTTGGATGAGCAGCAGGTATATTAAGAAGGACAATTTTTGGACGATGAGAAGTAACTCTAACTTCTCAGTAGGATTTAAGAGACCTAGATTGAAGTCATGCATCCAAAGGATTATTGATGATGGGGAAGGTACCATCCTGTGGCTAGACTCGTGGATTGATCATAATAGTATCTCAGAAATGGCTGAGTTGGATCTCCGCAGCAGCAGGACGAGAACTGAGAAGGTTAGCTCCCTGATTCACCAAGGCTCTTGGAATATTCTACCTGGGTCTAGGTTATGTCGTTGGGTAGGAAGATTACAGGGGATTCATATTGAGGGAAGCCCTGGGCAGGACCATTGGAGGTGGGAGGGATCGGATAATGGGAACTTCGTACTGAAAAGTGCTTACGAGAAATACAGAGATAATGGTCCCTTATCTAAAAGGTCGGGATTCATTTGGATTAGGGAGGCTAGCCCCAAGTTTAGCTACTGTTTGTACAAGGCTACGCTAGGGAGACTCCTTACCAGGGATAGACTGAGTAGGTTTGGCTTCCAGCTTGATTCTATTATGTGTCCCTCTGCAGCATAGAGCAGGAATCCCATTCCCACTTATTCTTCCAATGCGGAGTTAGCAGCAGGGTCTGGAATGAGCAACGAAGAGTGCTAGGCATGAGTTCGAAAACCACTAAGAGCATAGAGGAGGCTTTTGCAGACCTGGACTTACTTAAAGATACGAACCATCAGTGGTTCCTGAGGGCGAGGCTTCGCCTGTCCTGTGTGGTGTGGCACATCTGGCGTGAGAGGAACATGAGAGTATACGAGTCCGTTCAGTCGTCGGTGGCCGGTCTGGTTCGGAGCATAGGGACGGATATTGCCATCATGGTCCCAGTTCAGCTAGATTATGAGTGGTGAAGGAGAGTTTTTGCTGTGTTGATGTTTAGGTTTTAGAGAAGGTGGGCCCTGAGCATTTTGTAAGCCTCACGGAATATATATAGGTTACCAAATATCGAACTTTGGAGAGAATTTGAAATAGTAGACAAAAACTTAAAAATTTACATGGTATTATCATGTTATTATCATTTTAGTATATGAAATTTAATTGGTATCCATTCTTAATATGGAATTTTCATGCAGAAAAAGACAATTAAATCTGTTTGTAGTAATGACAATTAAATTCGTTTATAAAAATTAATATATTATATAAATCCATTTAATATGACAATTAAACTTCGACAATTAATTTATTTAATATTCAAATTATGTCATTGGTCATTTTTAGTATATGATACTTAAATCCATTTATAAAAATTAATTGATAGCTATTCAAATTATTATCATATATGGTAGTTACTTAAAAACAGTCATTTTTAAAATATATAACAATTAATGGCCGTTCAAAACATAAATGGTATTTTTTTCCAAATTATATGTTGATTAAATATGTTTATGGTATATGACAATTAAATTTATTTATAAAAATTAATATAATGTATAAACCCGCCTAGCGCCCCTAAAATGGGAGGGCCCAAAAAAACCTAATATAATGTAGGACGATTTATCATGGTGTCAATCTTGGAAATACAACCTAAAAATTGCCAACCGCACCTTACCTAAAAAAAGGGAGAAAGCCATAATTCTAGGAGAGAGATAGGCGGAATTACAATATAAAACTGAAAGATTTTGCAAAAATTTCTACTTTTAAAGCAAAACAAGGGTTATAATTTTTTTTTTGAGGTGTCATTTTCTCAAAATAAGTTTCTATTAGTTATAGTATACACTATATAATCATAATTATACAGCAGATTGGCAAAAGACGAAACCACAATTTGTAGAGAGAGAGAGAGAGAGAGAGAGAGAGAGAGAGAGAGAGATATGGATGCCAAGGAATGAAAGAAGACAACTTCTTCTGGTAAAATCAAAACTTTCTACAGAGAGATTTTAAAGATTTTTTGCCCCTCTGGTTGATTGTTATGGACGGCTGGACTTCAAAATCAGCAGTTTGAGTTAGGATTCTAGGAACAGATCCTCGTGATGTGAAAAATAAATATGATCAATACTTATGATTGTGTTCCTTTATAGTTTTTTTTGTTTGTGTACAATTTCGGTTCTTTAACAATTTTTTTTGATTGTGTGCGCTTCTATGATCAAAATCTTTCTTACTATCAGCAGCAGCAGCGTCAAAATAGCTACTATGATGAAATTGAAGCCCAGCTTTATGCTGCCTCCAATCCCACCAGGCTTGATCTTGTTGCCAAACTAAAGCCAGAGGCAAAGGCACCGGTGGTCGTCGACTTCCCGGTCGACGACGTCGTGGTACTGATACTTCGCAGGCTCACGGCAAAGACCCTTCAAAAATTCAGATGCGTATGCAAGTCCTGGAACTCGCTGATACAACAAGACCATCACTTCATCTCTCTGCACCCAACTGCACCTCAACGACGACAACAACGTCAAGAAGAGACCGCCTCCCCTTGTAACAACTTTGTTTGACACTTTTCCTTTCCCCCCCTGTGAAGTATTGGACTGCATCCTAAATTATTCCTCCGACGACGACGAGAGGATACAACAACGACTTACAAGATCGACATCCCTCCACTCCAAAAAGATAGATTATATTACATCACAAACTAACTCCTGCAACGGCTTACTCGGCCTCTACAGTAGTCTCAGCTTCTTCGTAGTAAACCCCACTATCAGAAAACTGAGACCCTTCCCCATGACCTGTGTCACTCCAGCTTGGCTTCCGCAAGCCGCCCTTGGTTTTGACGTGTCGACCGGGGTGTACAAGGCGGTCCGATTCTTCAACCGCAGACACGACTGCTTCATGTCAGTCGGATTCGGATGCGAGGTGTGTTACCTAGGCGGCGGCAGAAGCGACGGTTGGAAGCCGATCGGTGGTCCTCCGGTCCAACCCTCTTATGGCTCATTGCCTGCTGTAGTCGAGGAGCCATAATCTGGGCATCCGAGACGATTGACAATCGGGAGGTCGTATTTGCACATTCGACGTTTGAACATATGGCTTCTGATGAAGGAGTTGGATGACAAAAAGAAGAACTCCAACAAATGGGTGAAACAATATGTCGTAGATTTGACCTATGAGGTTTGAACATTTTGGTCCTTTTATAAAGGCACAACCACTGACAACTGACCACGATGGGAGGATCGTGATATCCTGGGGACGAGGAAGGATACTTTACTACGATCCTCGGACAGGAAGCTTCGACAAGCATGAACTAGATGCGCCTCATGTCGATGGCGCCGAGGAGCACGCCGCTTCTTACACTGAAAGTGGTCGGGCCATGGCCGAGCTAGGCTTTGCAGATCAGCTCAGTAGCTAGCGTTCAATATTGGTGAAAATCTCAAACTTACTTAAGTTAGTGATTTGAAACTTTCCAATGATTGTGCTCCTCTTTCTTTCTTCCATGTAACAGAGTGCAACTGCTAAACAATATTTCTAGTGAATTTTCTTCTTCCACCGAACTCTGATTTGGCAGTGGATATTGATGGTTTCGTTTCAGGGTGGAATCAGAAATTCAAATTCACCCTTTACCAGTTTGGTTTGGTTGGAGTTGAATTTGGATTTGAAAATTCATGATTTGAATTTTGATTTGAATTTTGGATTTTCAAATCCAAATCCAAATCCTTTTTTACCAAACAAGCCCTTATGTTTCCGATGCCGTTAATTTGAATGTTTGTTAGGTTTTCATTCGGATAGCTGATCATCTTTTGACAATTTGATGAATTGTATAGGCTAAGATTTTTGTAATAGATTGCCCTGTTTGCAATGCCAGGGATATGTATTTTTGGTTTATGTTTTTTATTTGGAGATCGATTTCTAGGGTTCTGGTTATTGCTCTCAAATGCTAATAGATCAATGGGCATTTGCTTATAAAATTTATTTGAGTAGATTATTTTAACGATAGGGTATGGAATTTCATTTTTGAATTTTAGCGAAAGATGATAGGGTTGTAGACAGGCTTTGCATTTTAGTGAAAGAGAAGATGTAAGGGGATGGAGATATTTTTTAGAGATATTTTTCACATAATTCACTTAGGGTCTCCTTGGCAATTACAGGGAGAGCGGTTATGAGATATTTTTAGAGTATCGGTTAATGAGGGTTCGATTTTGCGTAGTTTTAAGGAGTGGCTTTTAAACTAGTCCAACTCATGCTTGGTAATTCATTAACGAACGTCTGGATGAAATTAGGAGACAGAAATTAAGTAAACGTAGTTTGCAAAAAAAAAGTAGAAGAGAAACACATATTGGAAAGAGAAAAAAATAAGTAAGTTATTAGTAGTTATAAGTATATATTTTTGGTGAGAATATAAATGTTATATATGAAAATCGCTCAAAATCCATCGATTTGGGTATTTATAAAGACACTCAAAATTATATTACCGAATTTTTGGGAGGTTTTTGACCCAACCAAAATCAGTGCCTCAAAAAAATTAACAAGCAAGGATTTTTAAAACACTTCATAAAGGGTCGGTTCAAAAATTCCTCAAAATTTGTGAAAACACCATTACCAAGCAGACCCTTGGGGTCTGCTTCGATTAAGGGTTAATAGAGTTAAGTGAGAAAAAGTTAAGTGAGGGAAAATAAAACTATTTTAAGGGTGGAGGGTTTTGAGAGAGGGTTATAGAGGGTTAAGTGAGAGTTTATTTTACCCTCTTTTGTCCATTTTTTAATCCCCTCCCCCCCCCCCCCCCCTCTCCCCCTCCTCCCTCCCCCCCCCCCCCCCCCCCCCCCCCCCCCCACAAAAAAAAAGTCAGAGGGTTAACGAGGGGGAGAGATTTTGTTTAAAAAGTCATAAATATCTCTTATTTGTTCTATAAAATATCATGATATTTTTCTCCAGTTTTTCTTGTCTTCAACATGTTGCTCCGTACCTTCCTAATTTGTGAATTTTTTTTGACAATTACTTAGTAAAATTTCAATCAAATTTAATTTTATGACGTATGTAATAAGATTATTTTGGTAACTATCATATTCTTATTAATTCTTCTCTCCCTCAAAACATCCAATCCACGCAAGAGTTATTAATCATCCCCCACTTAACTTTTCCTCCAATCCAAAAAAAGTTCTATGCGTTGACTCTACTCCCCCTCACTTAACTCCTTCTCGTTTAACCCCACTTAACTCTACTTATTTTTCCCCCTCAATCCAAGCAGACCCTTAGTGAAAGATGATAGAGTTATAGATGGGCTTTGCATTAATGAAAGAGAACATGTGAGGGGGTTGAGATTGGTGGTAGATATAAGTGATTTATGTGAAAAACATATCTAAGAAAAATATATATTAATTATTCTTTTCTTGACCACAAGACCATCAAAATTACATTGAACTTTACCATAAATGCTTCAAGAAGATGCCCTAATGGATTCACAAGGGTATATTTCATTTTTGTTTCCAAAAGTCACTTAAATTGCACGCTAAATTTAATTCCTCTAATACCATATAGAGATAGAACTGGAATTTCGGTCAATCCTACATCAAAACAAATTATGTGACAATGCCTAATGGGATTTTTCGGGATATCGAAGGAAGAAATTATGTGACAATGCCTGCAACGTTTTGCTCGGCGTCTACAATTGTCGCATCTTCTTCATAGTAAACCCCACTATAAGAAAACTGAAAACTTACCATTCTCTTCGCTGTGAACAAAATATTGTTAGCCACACAATTATCTATGTATGAAAGTCACTAGCAACACATGCTATCCTAGACTATAGCTTAGTTAGACGACGATCCTTTCAACACGGATAACGAGCCCCACTGAAAGTTTTCGAATCACCCGTGCATGTATGCCAACACAGCCATCCATGTTCCTCATATGCCTAATAGGTCCCAAGGCCTCCGATAACTGTTCGAGGAACTAAATCCTTGTGCATAATGTAAAATCCTGATTTTCAATTTATTAGATTTTTGCCAGTTGATGATAATTAGTTTAGTTATTATTTATTATTATTATTATTATTATTTTATTATTATTATTTATTAGTCGAAATTAGGAAAAATATTATTTTTAAAATTATCATTGGGTTTTTGATTGTGTCCCTGTCACCGATCCCGTGTCCGGGGTCCGACCAGAGTCCGGACACCAGACCCGATTTTCCGATTCCGAACCCGTCTTTATTTTTCCTTTTAAAAACTCTGATTATTAATAGATATATATATTGGTTATTAAAAAAATTCTTGTGACCTGGCCTGGTCTCCCCACGACTAGGCCACACACACACGCACGCACCCCCCATTTTTTCTCTCCTCAACTCACTCTCTCCCACTCATTCCTCAACCCACTCTCTTTCCTCTTCACAATAAACTACCCACGACTACCACTCACGCCATCATCAGTAGCTCAAACTCCCTCACTCTTATTCCCAAATCCCCTCACTCTTTCTCATTTCCTTTCCCTATTCACCAAGTCTCCAGACCCCTCCCGAGTGCCCCATCCAGCCGAGCCTCCTCGGCGCCAAATCCGGCCAGCCCGAGTGCCCACCAACCGCCAATGTCCAACCAGCGCCGCCGGACGCCTCCCGCGCCGGCCAGACCCCCTGCGCGCCGCTTCCTCCGGACAGGTCCGCCCGTGCCCGGCCTCGTCCAGCCCCTACTAAAATAACCCAGATTAGCGACGTCAGGAGACGTCGCTAAATACAGGAAATACGTCGCTAACAATGATTTGCGACGTATTTAGCGACGAAAAACCTACGTCGCTTATAGGCAAGTCGCAGATGGCAATTTAGTCGCCAAACGTCGCTACCACTCTCTCCCACTCATTCCTCAATCTACTCTCTTTCCTCTTCACAATAAACTACCCACGACTACCACTCACGCCATCATCAGTAGCTCAAACTCCCTCACTCTTATTCCCAAATCCCCTCACTCTTTCTCATTTCCTTTCCCTATTCACCAGGTCTCCAGACCCCTCCCGAGTGCCCCACCCAGCGCCTCCCGAGGCCGCGCCCAACGCCCCGGCCAACTCCGGCCGACCCCGAACTTCCGTGCCCGTCCGCGACGGTCCGCCCGCGACCTTCCGACGGTCTCCGAGACCCGTCCGGCCAGCACCCCGACGGCTTCCGCCCCGTCCAGCTAGCGCAGCGCCTCCCTACGCGCCGTTCCCGTGCACGTCTTCCCCAGCAACCCCCTTCGTGCTGTTCCAGCGCTGCCCCTGTGGCCGTGCTGTCCCGATCTGATTTTTCGGGACTCGCTGACCCGTGGCCGCTCTCCCAGCGCTGACTCGTGGGTTTTCCAACCCGCTGTTCCGCGGTGCTGTCTGGTGTTTCTGTTCCCGCGTCGCTGCCGCGTGGATTATTCTTTCATATTTTCATCTGAGAGCTCTAGCCGAGCAATTGAGGTATAACTTCGTGTCCCCGTGTCCCCTGTAGATAGTCTGTGATGACGCGGCCCCGATCCCGTTTTGGGATTCGGTATTTTTGATATTGTGTTGCTTTGGGAGATACGTAGAGTATCGGTTACGTTCGCGGCATATTTTGCTATGCTTGGATATATTGTGATGTGTTCATTTTTGGGTTGGATATTCATTTTGGGTTGGTGATCCCTGGTTTGGGATATATTTTATTGTGTTGTGGTTGGCATCCTCCCAGGATTGGGTTATCCCAGTTACAGAGGAGGTGCTGTCGAAATTTTCGAAAAAGTTTTCAAAATAAAAGTATTTAATTAAATTTAGTATATTGGTAAATAAGAATCTATTTTCAAATCCGGTCTTTGCAAACGATTTACAAAATTGGTTTTGTCGGCTTTAAATGTGAATTTTGTGAGTTTCGTATCCCCGTTAGGCGACGACCGTATCGGTCGAATGAGCCTCGACGAAACACAAACGCTACAGGATTTCCTGTATGTTGAGGCGTTAGCCAGCAACATGAGATTGTACGACCAAGTATGAGACTCTTTAATTTTAATTTAATTATAATTTATTTTTAGAACTGGTACTGCTCTTAGTATTTATGGTGCAGGGCCTCGGCCTACTGTTTGGACCGTTCGCGGCACTCAGAGCTCGCCTTAGGAATTAACTAATTTATGTAAATAATTTGTAAATGGCATAGCCCAGTTTTTCTTTTATTTCTCTGTGACCCTGTATTTTGTAGCATAGCTTTTTATTATTTTTCTGGAATGTTGTTTTTGCCGTTAAACTCGTAGAATATAAAAATTGGATATTTATTTTATAAAGAAAATTAATAAGTTTTCTCATAACTAATAATCTAGTAATTCACATATTTTCTCATTTTAAAAAAAAAGTCTATATATATATATATATATATATATATATATATATATATATATATATATATATATATATATATATTAAATAGAAGTTTTTCCAAAGTAACCGATAATTGCTATTTTTCCCAATTAATCAGTAACCGACTTATTTAATTAAAATAATAACGAACGTAGATTGCGACGCTAGATTTCCGGTAGATTAATCAAATAACTGAAAACCTGACTAGGGTCTACTTCTAGAGATTGTAACTAGCACACCTAGAATGGTTTCATTATGGTTCTAAGTCAAGGTTCTCAACTGTAGGATCTCGGAGACGAACTTGACTTCCTCCTCGGTACCGACATTCCCGATCCAGTCAATTAACAGAGGCAAGTTACGGTTATGTTTTCTTGTATTTTATTTAGTAATTGTCTAGCTGCATGTTTAAACCATATTGCTACACGGAACTCTCTCCTAGGGTTCAGATATTGATTGATATTGATTGTGGGGATTGGGGGAATAGTGTAACGTTTATGGCCAATACCCCTCATATTGCATATTGTGCGAGCTTACCCCTCTTACACACGGGGATAAGCCGTATCGCGTCGCTAGGACGCTATTGTATAACCTAAGCCGGTCATAGACGATTACACATTCAAATCACATTGTTTTTAATTGTTAAATTGCTGAAAAATATTGTTTCAACTGTTTAGCCTGCACTTTTCCATTATTACTTGAAATATGAGATACATATTCGTACTTGCTCCCTCCTGACCGGAGACAACATTTTTAGGTGATATTGAGGATGCTGAGCTATTGTACAATAGCTACTATGACCCGGTTTTGTACCCTGTGGTATTGCCGCAGTCCCCCTTGGAGGACGCAGGACCTGAGGCCGACGAGCCGACCGCTTAGCTAGTCGTTTCCAGTTTTTCTAGTTTTATTGTTTTGGAGTTTTGTAGATTTGAAATCAGCACTTTATTTCAGTTCTTTCATTTCCAGTTGTACTTTTCAATTGTTGAATAAAAGTTTTAAAATTTTCATATATTCAAGTTGTGACAAATGTATAGATGTTGTTGTGAATACCTGCATATAGAACAGCTTACTGCCGCCGTCTCACAACGGTGCAGGCTGGGCATGATCTGGTTCGACCCAATAATTTGGGACGGGTCGTGACACATAATTTGCCAATGATAGTGCAAAACTATGAACTAGTTACTCAAGCATAATCTATAAGATAATAAAAAATTTGACATTTTCAGCGTTCTACTATCATTCAAACAATCAAAAACATATTTTGCATAAACATTGCATATTCATTAATTCAATCTCTATCTAGTACAATATGATAGCGTGCAAAATATAAGTAAGCATGCAACATTTCTTCGAATTCACAGTTCATGAAGTAACATGCAATTTTGTTCATCCTCTTATCTAGAAATTACTACAAATTCGGTATCATTGATTGAAGAGAAACAGGGTCAAGGAGAGAAGGTTTAAGGCACTCACAGTTGAAAATTGCATGAGAGAAAGAGGTCTTCAATTGTTAGCTCGTGTTGTGCCTACACGATCACCTGCTCGCACCAACAGAAGATCAATATTTTTCTCTTCTCTTCCCCCCAGAATTCGATACAAAAGCAAAGTTCAAAGAACGCAAGCAATAAAATCTATCGAAAATATTCACATAAATGATCGTGTACGTAGGCATGTAAATTTTTTGACTCTTTGCATTTATCTCTCTTTCTCTCCGCGACAAAAATCCACTTTCAACAGACTTACACCTCTTTTTTGTAGCATGTAGAATTTGAAAGATAGAGGGGGATAGGAATTAGATTTGTCAAAGATTCTCTACTTACACTGCACATACGTACTAGACACTAAAACCGCCTTTCCAATGGCCAAATACAACGGAAGTGATAGTTCCATGCCACTTTCAACACACTTGTCATTACCCAAACAACCCCTTAGTAGTTATCTTTGAACGTTGAGAAATAAAGTCAAACTGAAAAAAAAAACTTTTCCAACAGAAGGAGATTTAAAAACCCGCTTCCTATGTCAACATATTCTTTCGTTTTTATAGTGACCCATCAACCAAAATCGATGAACGTCCGACTCGTTTGCAAAAAAAAAATCAATCTTTTACTCGATTATGATAAATCTGATAAAAGAACTTAAGGAAAAAAAAATACTTCAGAACATCAAAATTATTCCAAAAGCAAACTTATATGATAAATCCAAGAATTAGCACGAGAACAGAGCATAAAGTTACGAAAATAACAAATTTTTTTTGGAAAGAACTAGAGAAAATGAAGATATCCGTGACGGAACGGGGGCATACTAGAAAGAAAAGACACAAACTTCCACGAAAATTTGGCGACAAATGAGGCCCTTAGCGGGGGTAAAATTAAGCGTACGGGAGCCAAAAAAAATTTCTCTCATGCAGAACTTCTTCATCTATTTTTATGGGTGCAAAAATTATATTTTTTTGTGTATATAGATTCACCTTCTTGTTACTTTCTAAGCCATATATGTGGAGGAATATTTTGAACATTTTGTATTTCTCTCTTATTATCATATGAAACTATAAAACTGAAATAGGTTGGTGGGTGAGAATATTTAGTTACAGTTAAGCCATAATTAAAATTAATTAATAAAGTTATTATTATTTTTGGGAACGGACTTCTGGTCGGGTTCGGATCTGACCCGACTCAGAAAAGAACTGTGGTAATCCCTTCAGATCCCCAAATCATTCACCTCCCTCTCTTCCTTGCTAATATACACAGATAGGGTGTGTGTGGTTTCATTCCAACATCAACTCCATCAGAGAAAAGAAAGAAAGAAAGAAGAAGAAGGTCAGTTCCTCTCTCTCTCTCTTATTTTTTTTTCTCAATCAAAACGACGCCTATCGTCGTTATATCAAGACCCTAGCTATTTTCACTGTCATTAAAACTACGGCTCCTATGATCTTCATCAGAACTTACCTAGAGAGAGAGAGAGAGAGAGAGAGAGAGAGAGAGAGGAGAGAGAGAGAGAGAGAGAGATGCGGATTTCTCGGAGTCAGTTTTGCAACGATTTCCAAATGTAAAACACCTAATAAAAAGGCGAGAGACAGGCGGAATTCCAAGCAAGATTTTATTTTCCAAATTTATTTTCTAGAGTCAGTTTTGTAAAGATTTTATTTTCCAAGATAAAATTGCAAGATTTTGCAAAGAATTCCAAATTTAAACAAAACAACGGTTAGATTTTGTTTTCGTTTTTATAGTATATAATTATATTAATTATATACCTATGTCCTATGAGTATTAAGATCTGAATTACTATTGAAGATGTAATGTTGATTTGTGCTTGTCCAACCTACCCATTGTTGGTCCAAAATCCATTTTGGGAGCTTGCAATAACGATAGCGGAATCAGTATCGGATCATTCCTATGTCCTATGAGTATTAAGATCGATGGTATCGGTAGTATATATGATTTCGTATCAGACTATCAAATTTTTTGATACCAAAAAATTAATAATTTTTAATATTTTAGAAAATATATTTTATATATTTATATAATTTTAAATATTTTCAGTGTTGTTTCTTAGTAGTTTTAAAATTAAATAAAATAATAGTCACCATTGCCAGTTAATTTACTTGCGGCATATATGTTTTCTTTTTCTTTTTTTATATCTACACTCTTGTTGATTGGCCTTTTTTTGTTCAATCTTTTTTTCGAATTGATCGAAAAAGAGATCTCAAATGTCGATATATGTCAGTATCAGATATCGAAATTGGTATCGGATTGAAACATACGTATCTGTATCGGTCGTATCGGAGAGGTATCGACTGATACTGCAAACTATATTTTGGGCTGAACCTGTCCAACAATACTTTCTAGAACAAATTTGAAAATAATATCATTCAACCTCTAATCTCTTTTGTGCAGAGGAATATATCATTTATTTTCATATGAAAACAACAACAGCCTTTAAAGGTCAGAGGAGCACATGCATGTCTATTAATATTAGAAAAATGCTAAGTTTACTATCAAATTCTTACAACCTCACTCACCCACATGTTACACATGGGATTTAGAAAGAGAGAGAGAGAGAGGGTCGATGGAACACGAGAACAAGACCGAGATATGTGGAGTTCCGATGGAACACGAGAACAAGATATGTGAAGGAATAAACGAAGATGAACTTCTTGTGGTGAGACATTTTAAAGTTTTTTCCATTCTCTCTGATTAATTGTTATTGATGGCTTCTATGATCAATTCTACAGCAGCAGCAGCATCATCAAAATCGCTTCTATGGTGAAATTGAAGCCCAGCATGGTGCTGCCTCCAACTCCACCAGGCTTGATCTTGTTGCCAAAGTAATGCCAAAGGCACCGGTGGAGGTCGACGACGGCCTGATCCTGATACTTGCCAGGCTCCCCGCGAAGTCCCTTCAAAAATTCAGATGTGTATGCAAGTCCTGGAACTCATTGATACAACAAGACCATCACTTCATCTCTCTGCACCAACTGCACCTCAACCACAACAACAAGAAACAGCCTCCCTCCCTTGTAACTTTGTTTGCCACTTCCCGAACTCCCTATTACAGAGGATTGGAGTCCTGCGTCCTAAATTATTCCTCTTCCGATACAACAACACCTTACAAGATGGATTTCACTCGATTCCTGCCCGAAGAAGATCCATTTGACTTCACCAATCCATCATACTTCCTCACAAACTCCTGCAATGGCTTGCTCGGCGTCTACAGTTGTCACAGCTTCTTCATAGTAAACCCCACTATCAGAAAACTTAAACCCCTCCCCACGACCTGTGCCGCTCCAGCTAGGTGTGCGCAAGCCGCCCTTGGTTTTGACGCGTCGACTGGGGTGTACAAGGTGGTCCGAATCTTCGACCGTGAACGCGACGTTGTCGTGTCAGTCGGATTCGGATGCGAGGTGTGTTACCTAGGAGGCGACGGAAGCGAAGGTTGGAAGTCGATCGATGATCCTCCGGTCAAACCCTCCTATGACTCCTTGCCTGTTGTAGTCGACGGAGCCATAATTTGGGCATCCGAGGCGATACGGGGAGACCGGGAGGTCGTCGCTCTCTCTTTCGATCTGAGGGAGGAGAAATTCAGTGTCATTCTACATCCGGAGGTAAGCTCCAGACCTACGGTCCAACCCAAATCGCATGTTTTCGTCTCAGAAGGACACATCTGTGTCGCGGACGAGATACCTAGTCCTGTACCTATACCGTATATGCACATACGGCATTTGAACATATGGCTTCTGATGAAGGAGGAGGATCATGACAACAAGAAGAAGAAGAACTCCAACAAATGGGTGAAACAATATGTCGTCGATTTGACTTATGTGTTTGAAAATTTTGGTCCTTTTCTTAAGGCACAACCACTAACAACTGACCACAATGGGAGGATCGTGATATACTGGGGACAAGGAAGGATACTTTACTACGATCCTCGGACAGGTAGCTTCGACAAGCATGAGCTAGATGCCACTCGTGTCGGTGGCGAGGAGCACATCGCTCCTTACACTGAAGGCATAGTCTGGCCGTGTCCGAGGCTTTACGGATCAGCTCAGTAGCTAGCGTTCTTGGTGAAATTCTCAAAACTACTTCAATTTGCGATTTGAACTTTATAATTCTGAAGAGCATGAGAAGGTTCACTAACATAATTTTTTTCCTTTGACTGGCTTAGGAGAAATCGAGGAGGCAGTCACCAAAGCACTAAATTGGAGCATATTGATGTGTGCTATTAATTCCACAGCCTTCGCATTGCATCAGCAACCCCTGTACTGCAGAGTGTAACATAAGGGTCTGCCAAAGCACCTGGAACATTCCAATTAGTGTTATAGTGAACTTGATGAAAACTTGAATTATTTTGTTTACATGAGCATGCTTTCTCGAGTTATGTGAATGCTTTATTTGCGTTTCCAAAGTTCTGAATCAATCAATCTTTAATCATGCTGTATCTATTGTAAGTTGTAACATAGTTTGTGGGATGGGGAAAAGATATTGCAGCTTGTTGATTGTTATAGAGAATTTTGTATGATATGTTTAACGAAAAAAAAAAAAAATCTTGTTCTTTTTAATATGATGTTGTAAATCTCTTCTCCTCTTGAGACTTGTAGGGATCGGTTTTTGGGACAAAAAACTGATACGTACACAATCTTATTTTGTCAATAGAAATCAAGATTTGTACGAAGTCACCACATGCAGTACTATGATCTGTTTTGGCTCTTGCATATCATTTTCTTTGTTTGTTATCTTCTTTTGTGGTGAGTGACTAATTAAAATTCCACGATCTCAATAGTTATAGAAGTTAAGTGAAATATGCACATTAAATGGTCTTTCTAGGCATTCCTACTTCAAGTTACATGTTATGTACCGAAACATAATATTGGAACACACATTGATTCTTACCAACAATAGAGTCTCCTTCCATGCACTAAAACTTATCATGCTCTTCCCTGTGAATGAAATATTGTTAGCCAGATAGTTATCTATGTATGAACGTCATTGGCAGCATAAACCATCCTGGACTATAGCTTAGTTAGATGACGATCCTTTCACCGCAGGTAGCGAGCCCAACTGAAAGTTTCTGAATCACCCTTGCTAGTATACTAGCACAGCTATCCAAGTTACTGAGGAGGGAGGTGAAGCCAAGACTGCCTATTCGCCCCCTACCAACGAGCCCCACAAGTTTGCCAACATCCACATGGTCTTCAACAACAGCAACGTCAACAAGCTCCTCAGTGTATAGGTGCGTCAGCACGATCTCCTCCCATTAGCACTGGAGTCGCTGGGGAAGAAGTAATCAGAGGAGAGAGAGAGAAAAAAAAACTTGACTCTTTCCATTTTCCTCTATTTCTCTCTGCGACAAAAATTCACTTTCAACAGACTTGTACCTCTTTTTTGTTGCATGTAAAAATTGAAAGTTATATGGGGATAGAAATTAGATCTGTCAAAGATTCTCTACATACATTGTACATACCATGTGTTAACCAAACACTAACATTGTGTTTGGTAGGAGGGAAAAGTGAGTGGAAGAAAATGAAGGAAGGAAAATGGAAGGGAATGGTATCAGTTCTATTGTTTGGTATGGGAAGAAAATTGGAGGGAAGGAAAATAGAAGCATTACTTTTCCCTCGTAACCCATAATTACAATTATACCCATACACCCTGTAAATACCAAATAATAAATTACCATAATTCCTACAGCCATATAGCTCCTGTCAAGAAATTCCTATTCCTGGTCGTTTTTAGCTCCGGCCAAAAAAGTCCCTCCAATTCTTATTACCTCTCATGATTTGTCCTTTATAAATTATCCAGAATATTTCTACTCAGGTGTATGTGATTAAACTTTTACCAATTAAGAAGCAATTAGGAACTAGAGCACAATATGATTTGTCACTATGACAAGTTTTTTGATATCTTTGCAAAGGACAGAGCTACATGTGAAGGTGCAAATAGTGCGAGGGAGAAAGTGTGCCAATGGAAAACAGAAAGAAATTCTTCCCCCATTGATCTTAATGACAGACCTTATGAAATCAATTTTAACTTTGAGTCAACTTCGCCTATTGACACATCTTCGCAAGCTAACTCCCAGAGTGCTACTTCCTCAAAAAACTCTAAACGAAAGACTCCCATGAATGAATAGTTTGATAATTATATTGAGATCATGAATAATGGAATTACTAGTGTGGCAGAAGCAATTAAAGAGGGAAATATACTTACAGAGAAGGGAATTGCTATAGCAGAGAAAGGTCGACATCGGTATTATTCTGAAGATGAAGTTTTTGCTGAGCTACTCAACACTGGAGTTCCAGAATCCCTCCAGTTAGATTCTTTTTTTTTATTCCTGATTAAGAGTCAATCCAAGGTGAGAGCATTTTTTGGTGTCCTTTCTAACCGTCGATTGGAGTTGCTAACAAAAATAATGTATAGTTCAAATGACTCTTGAGGGCATTTTGTCATTTTGTGGCTGGTGTAATTTTGTGATAGGTACTAGAAGCCATTTAAAACTGTGATGTGTTATTTTTTGATGTTCCAGAATGAATGAATTATAGGTGATGTTGTTCAATTTTGTCAATCTTACTAATTATGCATGTGACTTGTAATTTGAAATCTTATTCCTTAATGTGAGAATCACATCAACTATGATACTAAATTTTGTAGGTATAAACTATGATACTAAATTAGAAATGTGGCATGCACAATTGTAGGTAACAAATAAATCTAGATTTTGCGTCCCCAAGAACTACAATATCTTGTTACCATATGTCATGCCCCGATCTCGTATGACCGACCGTCCTTGCTAAGGCGTGATACCGCGTGAGCCTAGATTGCACTCACGCAAGATAGGTTCTATAACGGCCGATTACAGGCTAAGCGACGGGGTCGTCGCACATAAGTCTCAAGCAGAAACATTGAATAACACTAGCAAAAATTTGAAGCAAAATACAAGTCATTCAAAATGCTCTTTATCGATATTGAAACAAAGGTTACAATGTGGTACAAGGCCATGATTACAATCGCTCAGTCTCACTTTTCTCATAATACAAGTCACCAAGCTCTCTCTTATCTCTCAGTACAATGCGACGAGCCAACAGATGCTTCAGATAGGCGATGTCTATACATTATGTCCCGTATAAGTTTCGACTCCAAGCGGTCGCACGCCTCGAAACGCCAAGGAACTCCGTGCCTCGATGCATCCAAGCAAGCTCCGCGCTAACGTGTAAAACCCCTAACTTTCTGCTATTTTAAAAAAAATAAATTTGGTCCTAATTTTTTTTATTTTGTACGTCGCATAGTTGTATTGTACGTCACGCGCAAAATTTCTTTTTTTTATAATTGCTCGACGAGTGCGAATGTGTGCGAGCGTACATATTTTTAGAAAAAATATTTTTCTATTTTTATAAGTTTCAAAATAATATATATAATAATTATTCTTGCTATCGTACCAAAATTTTCTAAGTTTGTTATTTTATTATAAAAGCCTTTCGTTTATAACAGTTATTAATAATAAATAATATTCTTCGTGCATACATATATATTTTATAAATATTTTATTAGTTTATTTTTAAATAATAATGTAAATTTTGAAATTATTATTATTAGTATTTTTGGAAAATATATTTTGAAATTATTGTGGCAATTTAAATCTTGATTTAATTTTATGGATTTATTTAAATAGTTTAATTAATATCTATATTTGAAATTTGATTTTAAACTAAAAGATGGAATTTAATTAGATTTAAATTGGATTTGGATTTGGATTTGATTGATTTTAAATTTATTGAAATTAGTAGCAAATTATCTATTAAGGATTTCATTTCCTACTCCTTATCCAACTAGGAGTTCCACCCCCTATATATAGGGGAGCCTCCATAATTGTTTTCCTCCATAATTATTCCACAAATTTCGACCACAAGCATGAGTACATCGTGTCGGTGTCCAATCCTTTCCGTGTCAGTCGTGATTGGCCTCGGATCCGACCCCGGGTGTCTTCCACTATCTTAATTTTTACAGATACACCGTCCACTTTGTGTCCAACATACCGGATCACGCGTGTCCATCTCCCTGTCGTGTTCGACAAACCCGGACACGACGCACCCCTGTCCCATAGCCCATCGGACACATCCCCCAAGTCTCTAACCTAACCGAACTCTAACCGCGCCGCTGTTCCTTGTCCACCGCCGCCCCAGCAGGAATTCGTCTCCTCCGACAAAGCCCCACATGCACCAGCACCGCCCAAGTCCCTTGGCCATCCACTGCCACCCCCACCAAGACACCGTCGCGTACTTCCCGACCTCCAAACCACCATCCGTGCTACCACCAGAACCCCTTCTCATCGCCGCCACCACAACCTTCACCACGCCTACTACCAGATCCACCTTGCTGCCACCGCTCGGCCCTGCCCCTAGCCACGACAATACCCAAAAACCTTGGGCACCACCGCCAAATCGGCCACCCCCGCCGTGGCCGACATCTCCAAACCCCAAATTAAAGCCACCACCACCACCAATTACTCAACTCGCCCTCCGCCGCGTAGCCTTCGCTCCAGCAAACTCCGGCCATCCCGATCCGATCTTGCCTCCAGCGCGCTACCCTGGCCTCCTCCTCGCTAGCCGCCAAGACCATCGCCTCCGTCGTGGTGTGACTACTGGAGCACCCAGCGAGCCAACGTCGTGGCATGTGTGCCTCCGCCGCTGATCCCGACTCTCGGTCGGCGCACCTCACCGTCGGCGTCCCGCCCAGATCGCCTCTGACACGGCCATTTCTTCTTTACCCTCGCTCCTGTGTCTCCCCGGTAGTGATCCGACCAACCACCGCGAGCGGCCACGCCACCCGCCTCGACGCCGGGCCCGACCCTCTCCGATGTAGCTCCCCGCGTCCCCACCACAGCCGCACCGCGCCGAGCATCACCCGCCTGAGCGCTCCCTCTTCCCCGTGTGACCCACTCTCGATTCCCTAGCTCTCGTTCACACTATTGTCTCTCTCCATATCGCTTCCATCTCTCTCTTTCCTCCCAACTATTACTTTTGAAGGGGATGAGAACAACTGTTCTCATTCTGTTCTCATTTGATACTTTAATATATTATATTTTGTTTCATTTCTTTTTCATCTTCTTTTTACAAGTGTAAGCATTAGTAAGATTTTTCCTAGAAAATTTATCTGATGTTATTAGATATGTTATTATTATTATTATTATCTTTTTTTCTATAAAAATCAAGTTAGCTTAGAGTATATAAATTAGGATATATTATCCCTTTTAAAAATTAGAATGTGTATATTAGCATTAGTATTAATTATATTTTGTATTAATGTCTATTTTTCTAGAAAGTATCTTGTAGCAAAATATATATAGTTTGGCCTAGACCTTATACGTAGTTTCAAAATCTAGTTAGAACCCTAAAATATGTGATTTCTATGATATTTGATAGGTTATAATAATTTCGTATATTTATCTAAAAGTATTTTTCACTATTAAAAATATAGTTTTCTACCAATTCTATTTTCGACGAACTTAGAGTTTCTAGCCAAATTTTTTTTTCTTGACTTTAAGTATTTTTCAATAATTATTTAGACTTAAACTAGTTTTCGAATATTATAAATAGTTTTTCTAAATTTGTATATATATTATTTTCTTCGACTATCCTTCCGTCCATGACTAAATTCCGTTATTCATGTTCCATCGCCAATTCTGTACTTCACCATATCAACTCTAACTAATTTGACCCTTCTGGACCCAATGGAACTGTCAGTGCCACTATTAGAGGTCACCTTGTGTAGTTGTTATCCGAAGTTGTAGTTCATGCCACATTGATCATTGCAGTACACCAGGCGTCCTACCAGGCAAGACACCTTGCCATTTGCTGTTTATTTATTTTAGCTCATATTTTATGCATTATTCATTATTTTCTCTATGCAAAATAAACTGTGATACATGGTATAACTTGTTAGAACTTACTGTTCAGTTATATTTTCTGCTATGTATTATTTTCGTACACATTAAACCTAGATTTAAGGGACCACCTTTGTGTGCTGCATTCATAGGCCTTGACACTTATTGTACCACGAATTTATGAGTCGTATGTAGAACTCGAACATGCGTGACTGGCTGGTCACCGGTACGTATAAGCCGTGCGATAGGAATAACCGCTAATAGAGGTTGTATGATTAGTTTAACTTAGCGGTTAATAGAGGTTTTGTGTTGTAGATACAACATAGTAGGCATTGGGCGGGGAGGACAATACCTTAGCGTATGGGCTACTATGCACTTTTTCTTTTGTAACCCGTGAGCTCCGCTGGAGATGCGAGTGAGATTATCCATGATTACTGACGGCCACTGACGTTCTGCGAAACGTTATGCTCTTATTGATTGGGCCTCTAGTGCCCCAAGGGGGGACCATGCCGATCCCATTTTAGCCAGGGCCCATGCGTTGGAGGATGTTCTTAAAACTGCATACACTTAGACTGGTTAGGCTACCTTATCCGTTAGGTATAAGTACTTTTGGTTTGGGTACTTGTATCTGACCATGGCTTGGAATAATAACTTGTCGCAGATTAGTTCGCCACATCTTATCTTTGTTTGGTTATAGGTGTGGCTTACTACTCTGATGAGAAGGTATTGAACCTTGTTGGGGTTCGGATACCATATTGGATTCATAGCCTGGAAAGATACGTCATCGTAAATTAGTTTACCATCTCCAGTCCTTGTTTGGTTGGGGGGATGGTACGTTAGTTCAATGGTGTGTATTGGACCATGATATTAATTCAATTGACTTATGTATTTGAGCAATTTATATTCAGTTACATTGGCATGATATTATGTGTCTTGTTACGTCCCTCTGAGGACATGGTTATCTCGCCATGTGTATGATATTGTCTTCCGTATGTATCCTAGCCGAGATCATGATCTTCTCCATTTATTCGAAGATGACGTGTCTTGGATCTATCTTGCTACCTCCGTCAAAATCATTTATATATCATGCACTTCTTTTCTATTATTTGGTTGGTAGTGGATGTGTCTCTACCTAACATATTATATCAAGACAATTCATTATCATTATATGACATCTTTTATTCATTTATTTTGTGTGGATGAGATTAGTCATGGTTCTACTGTATTTTACAGCTTGCTTATATACGGCTGGCATGTCTACGTTCCTAGTCCTATGTATTTTAGGACTGGAGTATTACACAACGAGCTTCTACCTGTGCCTGCACATAAAAACTGTGTGGGTGTCAGTACTCAACTGTACTGGTGGAGTGAGCTCCTCGCCTATCCGTACAAAATCAATACGTTCATTTACTTTGTGCAACATAATCCCTTTATCATTGTCTTTCTATTCTTGCCTTATGATCGATTTTAGGACAGAGACTCTTGGCTTATTTGTGTCTCTAGCTCATCACCGTGCGATTCTACTGATAACTTGCTTATCGTTGTACCTCTAGACCCTTCTCGTGCCAACGACATCACATTGTCGACTCATGCTTGTCTTTCGTACCATACCTTGGGATGCAACGACTTGGTCATGCCATAAATTCTATTCGTGCTTCAATATAATTTAGGCAGTGCCTTCCGCTTAGTATTTTGCCTATACTCATGCTATAACAGTGTGGTCATGCCTCATAACTTGTCACGACTTAACCAAACTTGTCTTATGGCCCTTTTTCGACTTAACTCGAAATGACTCAAGTCCGACTTATACAACTCTATGCCAATGACTTAATACTCGATGCCACATTTCGTGCCAAAGCATGTGTCCTTGCTATAGCCAATCTTTGTCTCCATAATGGTGTTGCAACCGTGCACACCTACTTAACTCACTTTGTGCCGTGCTTGTACTATCTTTGATTCGACCGACACCGTGCATGCAGATTGCCGCTTAGCACATTATCTAATCTAGATGAAAGGTCACTAGCAATGTCAAGCTATCTTGGACTTATAGCTGGGTTAGACAGCGAATCCTGTCGCATGCATACAAAAGTTCTCGAATTATCCGTATCGATTTGCTGCTGGCACGCGCCGATTCAGAAATGGCACATGCTATAACTCGCTTCTCCCAGGCCGACATGATCCTGGTACCTCGATGATCATTCGAGAAGACTACACCTTATTGGCAAATTGTCCATGACCACGCACCTACGACGACTTCTAGACTCAACGTAAATGCAAGGCCTACAGATGATACAACTTGCTTTCTCCTCCTTAAACTTCTTTATCCATTTTTGTGCTTTCCATTCTACATGCGAGACTTTCAAGCCACGGGACAGGTCTCGACAACCAACGATCGTGTGTACTTTACATTCTTTGAAACACAGAAAATGACTATTGCATAGCCTTCCAGATAGACCTGAACAAACGTATTCATTTGTGTCCCATAGACCGTGGCACACTTATCCTTGAATCGACCGAGGCTCGTGCCTTAGACTGACTTGGGTTCTACGCGACACTATCGCCCAAGTCATAGTTTATATGATGAGCCTTGAGATCATGGGACAATATGACTTTGACAACCACAGAAAATATGGGACAGTGCTTGCTATGACTTCGATAACCCAACATAACTTTGCCTAACTTAGTCGTGCAATAACTTGACGAGCAAATGCTATGTCAAGCCTTGCATGTGGAACGTGTCGTGCACGCGTTCGACTTGAACAACCAAGTTATTTGTGTGCCTAGACTTATGCCACAAGCCATATGATATAACTTAACCCATGGGACAACAAAGGCTATGTTCAAGCCTTGGACGATGGGACCATGCATGCTTCATTAAGTATTTATGCGTGCGACGCCTATGACTTAGGCTAATTTCATAGCTTTGTGGCAACTTAGACCAACTTTCCTTCTCCCAAGCCATGGGATGAAGATCGAGTGTCATTTTGAAAGCACGTCGTACGATACTTCTAAGCCGACCATAGGACCTTTCCATGTTCTAACTCAGTCTGACCCAAGTTAGGATTATTTCCTTAGCTATGTGCATTCATCTATTTTATTATCAAGCTTACTTGTGTATTTAAAAACTTTCATTTTATTAGAGTGAAGGCTAAGCTGAGACAAGTTCACCGAAGTTACCCACCTGAGCAAGGAGTCGCCTTCGACCGAGCGGGTCTTCGAGCAGCCGTTGCATGGCTAAGTCCGAACACTTTTGACATTTCGATTCTTTCGATTGAGCTGAGTGGGATGGGGTATTACATTATACACCAATTAGAAAAAGTTTCGTTCTCGAAACTAACTGAGTACACTTATTGACTTATAACTTGATTCAACATCTAGTGACTCTCACATGCACTTCGCCTTAACCAATCTCTGAAAGCTGACTTACATCAATGCCTCAATCAATATTTAATTCCATTTCAAAATGAACGATCGCACTACCATCAATCTTTTTCTTGAAACACGATTTCAAAATCCTTGGTACTGTTCAGTTTCTACAGTCTCACTTGAATTCAACGTATCAGTTAGTTGGATCATGCACATATTCCAGGCATCCCCAAAATACCTATATGTCAGTCAAGTCTCGTGATAGAGAATTCATCATTTTTACTTGAGTCGGATTGTGCACATATTTAGGCGTTCCTAAAATATATGCATTTCAGCTGAGCCTCGTGAGTGGGGTTTCCATAATCTTGAATCATTCTATCCACCAGTATCCCATTCTATCAATCCTCAAAATCAATCGTACCGAGGCTAACTCTTGAAACATGGACATCTCGCCTAATCGCTAGGCCATCTTTCTAGGCTAAAGTCATCCGTCAGTATTGGAATCATAGTTCTCCAACAATAATATCAACACTGACCCCAATCCTAAAGTCAAACCAAAGTTGATAATATAGAATTTTCTACCCAAGCTCGCATCACTCAGATTTTTAAACATCGAGCATGTATTTCTCCTATTCGTACTTGCAACACCGAGTCGTTCAACAAAGCCATTCTACGGTAAGTCATGTTCAACCAATTTTTTGACATATCAATATCATTCGTCCAACAAGCAATTCGCGTAGTCTATCTCTTTGAACACGTTCGATATAATCCACCTATCCATCCTTCCCAAGTCAAGCATGCTACGACATGATTCATCGCTAAACCATAATTCTCATTCCATATTTCCTACGTCATTTATCACAATTCACGTATTCGATCACAAGGTCGTCTAGCATAACAATATGTCATGCCCTAATCTCATACAAGTCTAATTATCCGCGATGGACATGAAATCACCATGCCACGCTCCCGCATGATAATCGTTTTTATCGGGGCATAAATCTTGCATTGAGTCTAGACTAATTCATTTTCGATACGTAGATTGGATCTACTCAATCCTCAAGTTTACTTAATCGTCAATCACAAGTCCGACCAATCCTCAAATTTACCTTCGTATCAAACCACAAGTCGAAGCAATCCAAATTGCCATGTCCTGATCTCCCGAGTTCTATCATTCCCGCAACATGAATCACCATGTCAGCGCTCACGTGGAATGATCGCCTTAAATCTGATGTGACGCATGTGCGAGGCTGGATTTGTGCTTATGCAAGACAAGATCGTCGACGTTGTGGTTATTATCAAAGAAATCAAGACACGATCATTTTTATCCAAGCATTCATTTCAATCAAAATCCTAAGTATAGCATCCATCAAAATAATAACACTTTACATGATCTTCATTCCTTGAATCAGAGTATCCCGAGTTATCGTACATCGATCTTTGATACGCTTCAGTACCATCGATGATATACGTAACCTGACGATCTTTCTTTGCAATGAATTTCGAGTCGTACAACTGATACTATCATCCAAATTGGATATACCACAATCTCCTCGATATTCAAGATCAATTCTTTCAAACCTAAAATCACGTATGTTCATCCATCTATCGTAAGTCATCGAGCAATAATTTCCTCAAGTCGTATCGATCTATGCTAACTCAATTTATCGAGTAACATCTATTTCAATCCTTAGAGTCATTCTCAATATTTAAATTATTTTCATGCACGCTATCATCCAATCGTGCCAAATTTTCGTATACGATTCATATCATTTTCCTCGATCGAGTCATCCGTTCATACACCTTAACTTTTTTCGACTCAGTTTTACCTACTCAATTCGGTGAGCGTTGTTTGTAGTTCATTCAAATCAATTTCATGCTAGCTATCATGTCATGACTAACTTTAAAACACTCTTTCTAAGGCTTTGTGTACTCGTCGCTTGCTGATAGACTCGTTGGTACCCTGTATCCTCAATCGATCGAGATCCCCGAGGCTATCCCATACACCACTTAGGGATGAAGTCATTTGACAAATCCTCAAAACAAGTTTTGAATCTCGATTACTTCGAATCTCTGTTCGAACCATTCCTCAAAATCCAATCACGCTTATCTATATCGCATCGATGATAACATCGTCTGATGGCATCCCTATCTATAGCTATCCCGTATTCTATAAGTCAAGTCAATTTCGATCCCATTTGAAACAATTCGAGTTTCGTACACGACTTTTCTAAGGTCGACTCAATTTTTGGTGTATGTGCCCAGCCCGACTTAGCCAACAGTGCTTATTTGAAGTTAACTTTGTTCAACCAATTGTTCCTTCGTAATATTTTTCAAAATATATAGACTTATTGTATGGACAGCCTGTGGGACATTTGAGAGAGATCGCACCAATGATATCGATTGCAAAAACAAAATCAAAGTTTATGGAACAACATTAGAGTTAATGAATTCAATCGAAAGTCCAATGACGTAAAACCGTGCTCTGATACCATTATGTCACATCCCGGTCCCGTAGGACCGATCGTCCTTGCTAAGGCATGATGTCGCGTGAGCCTAGATTGCGCTCACGCCAGATGGGTTCCATAACGGCCGATTACAGGCTAAGCGACGGGGTCGTCGCACAGAAGTCCCAAGCAGAAACATTGAATAACACCAGCAGAAACTTGAAGCAAAACACAAGTCATTCAAAATAATCTTTATTGATATTGAAATAAAGGTTACAATATGGCACGAGGCCTTGATTACAATCGCTCAGTCTCACTCTTCTCACAATATAAGTCACTCAACTCTCTCTCATCTCTCAGTACAATACGATGAGCCAACGGATGCTTCAGATAGGCGATGTCCATATATTTGTCCATATAAGTTCCGACTCCAAGCGGCTGTATGCCTCGAAACACCAAGGAACTCCGTGCCTCGACGCATCAATGCGAGCTCCAGCCAACGAGCTTCTACCTGTGTTTGTACATGAAAACCGTGTGGGTGTCAGTACTCAACTGTACTGGTGGAGTGAGCTCATCGCCCACCCATACAAAACCAACACGTTCATTTACTTTGTGCAATGTAACCCCTTTATCGTTGTCTTTCTATTCTTGCCTTAGGATCGATTTTGGGACATAGACTCTTGGCCTATTTGTGTCCCTATAGTCCGTCACCGTGCGATTGTACTGATAACTTGCTTATCATTATACCTTTAGACCCTTCTCGTGCCAACGACATCATAGTGTCGACTCGTACTTGTCTTTTGTGCCATACCTCGGGATGCAACGACTTGGTCGTGCCATAAATTATATTCGTGCTTTAATATAATTGAGGCAGTGCCTCCCGCTTAGTCTTTTGCCTATACTCATGCTATAACAGCGTGATCGTGCCTCATTACTTATCATGACTTAACCAAACTTGCCTTACAGCCCTTTCTCGACTTAACTCGAAACGACTCAAGTCCGACTTATGCAACTCTATGCCAACGACTTAATACTCGACGCCATATTTCGTGCCGAAGCACGTGTCCTTGCTATAGCCAATCTTAGGCTCCATAATGGTGTTGCAACCATGCACACCTACTTAACTCACTTTGTGCCATGCTTGTACTATCTTTAATTCGACCGACACCATGCATGCGGATTGCCGCTTAGCACGCCAGCTTATCTATATGAAAGGTCACTAGTAATGTCAAGCTATCTTGAACTTATAGCTGGGTTAGACGGCAAATTCTTTCGCGCGCATGCAAAAGTTTCCAAATTACCCGTACCGATTCGCTGCTGGCACGTACTGATTCATAACTGGCGCAGACTATAACTCGCTTCTCCCGGGCCGACATGATCCCAGTACCCTGTCGATCATTCGAGAAGACTACACCTTGTTAACAAGTTGTCCATAACCACGCACCTACGACGATTTCTAGACTTGATGTAAATACAAGACCTACAGATGATACACCTTGCTTTCTCTTCCTTAAACTTCTTTATCCATGTCTGTCACGCCCCGCTCCCGTAGGAGCGATCGTCCTCGCTAAGGCGTGATGCCGCACGAACCTAGATTGCGCTCGTGTAAGGCTAACCATAAGGGCCGATTACAACGGCGGCGACGGGATCGTCGCACAGAAGTCCCAAGCAGAAACATTGAATACATTGCAACGGAATTTAAAGAAGAACACATGAACACAAGACATTCAAAACAATCTCTTTATTGATATTGAGTACAAGATTATATTTGTGGGTGCAAGGCCAATTACAAGTCTCTCAGGCTCACTTTTCTCTCGTTTACAAGCCACTCTGCTCTCTCTCTTCTCTCGATATAATACTTGAATCCAGCGGAAGCTTCGGAAGGCGATGTCCATACATTATGTCCTGTATAAGTCTTCAGATCATGCGACCGTACGCTTCGACTCGCCAAGGAACTCCGTGCCTCGACGCATCCAAGCGAGCTCCGCGCCACGAGCTTCTACCTGTGCCTGCACATAAACACTGTGTGGGTGTCAGTACCACTGTACTGGTGGAGTGAGCTTCTCGCCCACCCATACAAAACCAACACGTTCTTTTACTTCGTGCAGCTTAAACCCTTTCGATTGTCTTTCTAGTCTTGCCTTAGGATCAGTTTTAGGACCGGCGCCTTAGCGCAATCTTGTGTATCAGAACCATCCCGTGCATTACAATGTCAACGTTAACTCATACTTTATCTCTAGACCACTTCTTGTGCCAACAACGTTAACCTATCAAGTCGTGTTCGCCTTACGGCCAAAATCAAAGACGCAACTACACGAAAGACTCCATTTCCTTGCCTCTAGACCTTTCTCGTGCTTGCATTGTCGACGCACCGACTTATACCTGTCTTTCTAGCCAAACTTTGGGACGTAACGACTCGGTCGTGCCATGACTCTATTTGTGGTTCAATATCTCCGAGGCAGTGCCTCCTCGCATAGACTCGCATACACTCGTGTTGTGACAATGCGGCCGTGCCTCATATTACGAGGTCGTGCCCAACAACTTAACACTGGACGCTGCATCTCGTGCCGAAGCACGTCGCCTTTGCCGTAGCCAAATCTTAGGCTCAGACCTTGTGTCTTCTAACTGCATACACATTCAACTCAATCCAAAGGCACCCCCGCGGATTGCCGCCCGTGCCGACTCATCTATATGAAGGGTCACTGGCCTAACCAGCCATTTGGACGTAAAACTTACCATGTTAGTTTTATAACAATTATATTAAGTGTTTGTTATGGGATTGGCCTAACCAGCCGCCTTGGACGTAGCCTGGCAGTACGGGACCCTTTCAACGCAGGTAGCGAGCCCCGATGAAAGTTCCCGTCTTACCGATCGCCTTACCAGCGTTGCCTATTACCCAGCTCGGCTACAACCAGTTTCTTCCTAGGCCGAGACGGTCCCGTGGCCCCGGAATTCCGCTCGAAGAAACCACTCCTTGTCGACAAGTTGTCCAAGTTCATAAGGGTTTACATGGTGTATTTTAGGATACCGTTGGGGCTTGTTATGTGATTAATTCATTTACTTGGTTGTTTTACTCTTTCCACTTTTTGTACTTCCTTTGCAGAGCCCCTAACCAGGGTTGCCTCGACGACTGAACCACAGTCCCGACATATTTCCTCTCGGCGACTAACCATCGCTTAGACATAACATTCTTTGAACACAGGGAACGGCTACTGCATAGCCTTCCAACTTAACTTGAACATAACGTGTTTCCATAAGTATCGACCGACCGTGGCTAACTTTCCACTGAACCAACCGTGGCTCGTGCCTCTAAACCGACTCGTGTTCGACGCAACGCTGTCGCCCAAGTCATACTTCATATGACGGGCCTTGGGGTCGTGGGACTATTTATCTTGACAACCGCAGAATGGGCGGGACAACACATAGAATAACTTAGGTCGACCGGCATAACTTTTGCCTAACTCACTCAAGCCTACAACTTAACCCAAGGGACGAGCAAAGGCTACGCCAAGCCTTGCGGGACAGGACCGTGCATGCTTTAGCAAGCATTTGTGCGGACTATGCCTATGACTTAGGCTAACTCTCAACTTTTGCACCGAAGACCAACTTTCCTTCTCCCAAGCCACGGGACGAAGGACCGAGTGTCATTTTCAAAGCACGCCGTGCACCAACTCTAAGCCGACCGTGGGACGTTTTCCATGTTCTAACTCATTTTGACCCGTCGGGATTATTCCCTTAGCTATGTGGATGCGTAGCTTTTATTTATCAAGCCTAACTTGTGCAAGTTGAAAACACGATTTATTATGTGAAGGCAAAGATGAGGAGAGTTCACCGAAACTATCCCACCTGAGCGATATCTCCGGGCAAGCCGTTGCAAGGCTAAGTCCGAACGTCGTCGGCGTTTCGATTCCTCCGATTGACTTTGCGGGACGGGGCACTACATCATACACCACTCAGAACAAGTCTCGTCCTCGAGACTTTCCTGAAGGCAAGCCATCCTACCATTTCTATGGCCAAGACTTAATCGTACGCACTTCGCCTACGCGTTTCCTCAATTCCGAGCCACGCTCTCACAACTATCAATCTTTTCGTTAACATGATTTCAAGATCTCGACACACTCCCATTTTTCAAGTCTTGCTTGAACTCATTGTATCACTTGGCTGGATCATGCACGCATTCCAAGCATCCCCAAAATACATGTATTCAGCCAAGCCGCATGATAGAGAATTTGTCATTCTCTCTCGAGTCGCATCGTGCATATACCCAGGCGTCCCTGAATATATGTATGTCAGCCGAGTCTCGTGAGCAGGGTTTCCAATATTCGTGATTCACGCCATCCATCCATGCCAATCCTCAAGATCAATCCTTTCGATTGCTAACACTTACAACAGGGGCGTTTCGCCTAACCGCTAGGCCAATCTTTACGAGGCTAAGTCAATGTCAGGATTGGAATCATAGTTCCCCAACAATAATGCCAATACTGACCCCAATCCTAGGGTCAAACCATAGTCAGTAGTACGGGATTTTCTACCCAAGCTCGCGTCACTCAGATTTCTAAACATCGAGCACGATCACCTATTCGCATCAATGCATGCGTTGCACATATTCGATTTTATCCACATCACCAACTCTAACCAATTCGTGCATTCGATCACGAGGTCATCTAGCTCGACAATACGTTGCGCCCCAATCTCACGCGAGTCTGATTATCCACGGTGGTTCATGAATCACCACGCAACGCACTCGCAGAATAATCATTCTCATCGGGGCATAACTCTTGTTTGAGTTTAGACTAACTCATTTTCGATACGCGGATTGGACCTACGCAATCCTCAAATTCGGTTCTTCAAACACACAATTCATTTTCGAATCACCTTCGCGTCAAACCACAAGTCGAAGCATACAGATTGCCACGCCATGCTAGTTTGATCACCCCCGCTGTATGAATCACCATACCAGCGCTCACGCGGAGTGATCGCCCTAATCGGCACGACGCATGTGCGAGGTTGGAGTTGCGCTCGCATAAGACAAGAATGTCAACGTTGTGGTTATCGACAAAGCAAATCCAAACATTCCAGTTTTTATCTAAGCCAAGTTCGATCGTCATTCGTTCAACTTAGAAAATCCTCGAGCCACGTCTATCCTTTCCTCGACACGTTTCAATATCCCGATTACAACATCCATCGGAACAGTAACATTTGCACGTTCGTCATTTGTCGAGTCAGAGTACCCTCGAGTTATCGTATATCGGTCTCTGATACGCCTCAATACCATCGACGATATGTGTAACCTGACGATCTTTCTTGCAACCAATTTCGAGTCGTACGACTGATGCTATTGTCCGAGTTGGATATCCCACAATTTCCTCGATATTCAAGATCAAGTTCGATCACTATTCCTCAAGCTCATTTCAAGATCGTCGTTCAAAACTCAAGTCACATTTCATTTGCATCAATCCGATATCGTACGTACGATTCCTCTAAGTTTCCTCGATCAAGACCATTCATTTTCATTCATCGGTTCGAATCATTTCGATATCGATTTCTACTCGCGTTGCCTACTCGCAAGTCGTCCGAACGAGATGCTCGTTCGGGACATTCGAAGTCACGACCAACTAAGCGTGACGCTTTCTAAGGCTTTGCGCGATCGTATCGCCTCGCCGACATACTCGTAATCCTCAATATTCACTCGAACAATTTCCAAGACGAACCATACACCACTCGGATTCGAGCCACTCGACTAGTCGTCGATACTCATTCTTATTCTTCTCCGAACCTATCATATACACTACTCGGATTCAAGCCATACGATCCAGTCCTCAATCACATTCGCGTCATTTGCTAAGACATCCTTCAGATTCGTTCGACGAATCGCTAGCGTAGTCGCTCGCGTCGTATCGACGCACACACTAAGTCGTTCGTACTATTTCCTCAAAATCCAAGTCAATCTTTCGTATACGCCTAAGCATTAGTTCGATAGCGTTCCTATCGATAGACACTCTAAGTGTATCTTCTTTCCCGACCAAGCGATACTTGATATCGCTCGCACTCGTTTGTACCAAAAGTCGAGGTGCGCAATACGCGACGCAACTTAGCCAAAAGGCCGTGCGCATGGCTATCCCGTGCGGACTAAATGTTGAGTTTGCAAGCTCATTTGTTAGGGTCGACGTTTGGACTAATTAGGCATGCATGCGACTTGCTAAGGTCGAGGTAGTACTATTCGGGCACACGCGCGACTTGCTAACATTAGCACGTTTTTATTCAAGACAAGTTAACACCGTTCGGCACAAAGGCAATTGCCTATCGATGCGTTTGGTTGAACGCTTGTACGAGCTTTCGAAAATATTTAGACTTATTGTATGGACATGCCGAGGGACAATCGAGAGAGAGTGCACATTTCCTTATCAATGACGAGCTTTCAAAACTGAGAAATTCGACATAAAGTCCAAGGACGTAAAGCCATGCTCTGATACCATTATGTCACGCCCCGCTCCCGTAGGAGCGATCGTCCTCGCTAAGGCGTGATGCCGCACGAACCTAGATTGCGCTCGTGCAAGGCTAACCATAAGGGCCGATTACAACGGCGGCGACGGGGTCGTCGCACAGAAGTCCCAAGCAGAAACATTGAATACATTACAACAGAATTTAAAGAAGAACACATGAACACAAGACATTCAAAACAATCTCTTTATTGATATTGAGTACAAGATTACATTTGTGGGCGCAAGGCCAATTACAAGTCTCTCAGGCTCACTTTTCTCTCGTTTACAAGCCACTCTGCTCTCTCTCTCTTCTCTCGATACAATACTTGAATCCAGCGGAAGCTTCGGAAGGCGATGTCCATACATTATGTCCTGTATAAGACTTCAGATCATGCGACCGCACGCTTCGACTCGCCAAGGAACTCCGTGCCTCGACGCATCCAAGCGAGCTCCGCGCCACGAGCTTCTACCTGTGCCTGTACATAAATACTGTGTGGGTGTCAGTACCACTGTACTGGTGGAGTGAGCTTCTCGCCCACCCATACAAAACCAACACGTTCTTTTACTTCGTGCAGCTTAAACCCTTTCGATTGTCTTTCTAGTCTTGCCTTAGGATCAGTTTTAGGACCGGCGCCTTAGCACAATCTTGTGTATCAGAACCATCCCGTGCATTACAATGTCAACGTTAACTCATACTTTATCTCTAGACCACTTCTTGTGCCAACAACGTTAACCTATCAAGTCGTGTTCGCCTTACGGCCAAAATCAAAGACGCAACTACACGAAAGACTCCATTTCCTTGCCTCTAGACCTTTCTCGTGCTTGCATTGTCGATGCACCGACTTATACCTGTCTTTCTAGCCAAACTTTGGGACGTAACGACTCGGTCGTGCCATGACTCTATTTGTGGTTCAATATCTCCGAGGCAGTGCCTCCTCGCATAGACTCGCATACACTCGTGTTGTGACAACGCGGCCGTGCCTCATATTACGAGGCCGTGCCCAACAACTTAACACTGGACGCTGCATCTCGTGCCGAAGCACGTCGCCTTTGCCGTAGCCAAATCTTAGGCTCAGACCTTGTGTCTTCTAACTGCATACACATTCAACTCAATCCAAAGGCACCCCCGCGGATTGCCGCCCGTGCCGACTCATCTATATGAAGGGTCACTGGCCTAACCAGCCATTTGGACGTAAAACTTACCATGTTAGTTTTATAACAATTATATTAAGTGTTTGTTATGGGATTGGCCTAACCAGCCGCCTTGGACGTAGCCTGGCAGTACGGGACCCTTTCAACGCAGGTAGCGAGCCCCGATGAAAGTCCCCGTCTTACCGATCGCCTTACCAGCGTTGCCTATTACCCAGCTCGGCTACAACCAGTTTCTTCCTAGGCCGAGACGGTCCCGTGGCCCCGGAATTCCGCTCGAAGAAACCACTCCTTGTCGACAAGTTGTCCAAGTTCATAAGGGTTTACATGGTGTATTTTAGGATACCGTTGGGGCTTGTTATGTGATTAATTCATTTACTTGGTTGTTTTACTCTTTCCACTTTTTGTACTTCCTTTGCAGAGCCCCTAACCAGGGTTGCCTCGGCGACTGAACCACAGTCCCGACATATTTCCTCTCGGTGACTAACCATCGCTTAGACATAACATTCTTTGAACATAGGGAACGGCTACTGCATAGCCTTCCAACTTAACTTGAACATAACGTGTTTCCATAAGTATCGACCGACCGTGGCTAACTTTCCACTGAACCAACCGTGGCTCGTGCCTCTAAACCGACTCGTGTTCGACGCAACGCTGTCGCCCAAGTCATACTTCATATGACGGGCCTTGGGGTCGTGGGACTATTTATCTTGACAACCGCAGAATGGGCGGAACAACACATAGAATAACTTAGGTCGACCGGCATAACTTTTGCCTAACTCACTCAAGCCTACAACTTAACCCAAGGGACGAGCAAAGGCTACGCCAAGCCTTGCGGGACAGGACCGTGCATGCTTTAGCAAGCATTTGTGCGGACTATGCCTATGACTTAGGCTAACTCTCAACTTTTGCACCGAAGACCAACTTTCCTTCTTCCAAGCCACGGGACGAAGGACCGAGTGTCATTTTCAAAGCACGCCGTGCACCAACTCTAAGCCGACCGTGGGACGTTTTCCATGTTCTAACTCATTTTGACCCGTCGGGATTATTTTCTTAGCTATGTGGATGCGTAGCTTTTATTTATCAAGCCTAACTTGTGCAAGTTGAAAACACGATTTATTATGTGAAGGCAAAGATGAGGAGAGTTCACCGAAACTACCCCACCTGAGCGATATCTCCGGGCAAGCCGTTGCAAGGCTAAGTCCGAACGCCGTCGGCGTTTCGATTCCTCCGATTGACTTTGCGGGACGGGGCACTACAATGTCCATGACCGGTCTCGGCGACCAACGGTCGCGTGTACGTTACATTCTTTGAAACACAGGGAACAACTATTGCATAGACTTCTAGATAGACCTAGACAAACGCATTCATTTGTGTCCCATAGACCGTGGCACACTTATCCTTGAACCGAATGAGACTCGTGCCTTAGACTGACTTGGGTTCTACGCGACACTATCGCCCAAGTCATACTTTATATGACGAGCCTTGAGATCGTGGGACTATGTGACTTTGACAACCGCAAAAAACATAGGACAATGCTTGTTATGACTTCGATAGTCTAGCATAACTTTGCCTAACTTAGTCGTGCAACAACTTGACGAGCAAAGGCTATGTCAAGTCTTGTATCGTGGGAACGTGTCGTGCGCGCGTTCGACTTGAACAACCAAGTTATTTGTATGCCTAGACTTATGCCACAAGTCGTGCGATATAACTTAACCTGTGGGACAGCAAAAGCTATGTTCAAGCCTTGGACGATTGGATCGTGCATGCTTTATTAAGCGTTTATGTGTGCGACGCCTCTGACTTAGGCTAATTTCATAGCTTTGTGGCAACTTAGACCAACTTTCCTTCTCCTAAGCCACGGGATGAAGGACTGAGTGTCATTTTGAAAGCATGCCGTACGATACTTGTAAGCCGACTGTGGGACCTTTCCATGTTCTAACTCAGCCTAACCCAAGTTAGGGTTATTCCCTTAGCTATGTGGATTCGTCTATTTTATTATCAAGCCTACTTGTGCATTTGAAAGGTTTCATTTTATTAGAGTAAAGGCCAATCTGAAGCAAGTTCACCGAAGCCACCTACCTAAGCGAGGAGTCGCCTCGACTGAGCGGGTCTTCGAGTAGCCGTTGCATGACTAAGTCCGAGTGCCGTTGGCGTTTCGATTCCTCCGATTAAGCTGGCATTAATTACACCATACATGATACAATTGTGGCATGCACAACTGAGATATCAATCATCTCTATAGCTAACAAATAAACCTAGATAGTATTTAACATACTTATTTTAAAATTATATCTCTCCTCCATTTTCCATCCCTCATAACAAATATGAAGGAAGGAAATGTTCTTTCCTTTCCATGTGGAAGGAAAATACATCACTCTATTTTTCTTCCTTCCACTTTTCCACCCTTGCTACCAAACACAGGCTAAAACTTTCTTTTCAATGGCTAAATACACCGGAAGTAACAGTTTCATGCCACTTTCAACACACTTATCACTACCCAAACAGCCCCTTAGTTGTTCTCTTTGAATTATATCTGTTGAAAAAGAGAGTTAAACTGAAAAAAAAAACCTTTTCCAACAAAAGGAGATTTAAAAACCCTCTTCCTATATCAACATATTATTTCGTTTTTCTAGTGACCCATCAACTAAAATCGATGAACGTCTGACCCGATTGCAAAAAAAAAAACTTTTACCTGATTCTGATAAATCTGACAAAGGAACTTAAAGAAAAAAAAATCACTTCAAAACATCAAAATTATTCCAAAAGAAGCAAACTTTTGTGATAAATCCAAGAATTAGCATGAGAACATAGATAAAGTTATGAAAATAATAATTTTTTTGAAAGAACTAGAGAAAATAGAGAGATCTCTGACGGAACAGAGGCATACTAGGACGAAAAGATGCAAACTTTTTTCCGAATTTCGTGACAACGAGGCTCTTAATGGAAAGAAGGTCAAATTAAGCATACTGGAGCAAAAAAATTTCTATCCTGCAAAGCTGCTTCTCTTTTTTATGGGTGCAAAAATTATATTTTTTATATATTGATTCAATTTTTGTTACTTTTTAAGCCATATATGTAGAGGAATATTTTGAACATTTTGTATTTGTCTTTTTTTTTGTATTTTATATTTGTCTCTTATTATCATCTGAAACTACAAAACTGAAATAGGTTGGTAGGTAAGAATATTTACTTTCAATTAAGCCATCATTCCAATTAATTAATAAAGTTATTATTATTTTTGGGAAAGGATTTCGGGTCGGGTTCGGTTTTAACCCGACTCAGTAAAGAACTGTTGCAATCCCTTCCTTCAGATCCCCAAATCATTTCCCCTTCCTAGCCATTGATGATATATGTAGATAGGGGGTGTGTAGGGCTGCAAATGAGCCAAGCCATTCACGAGCTGCTTGAAGCTCGGCTCGATAAAAGCTCGTTTGAGCTCAGTTCGTTTAGTAAACAAGCTGAGCTCAAGCTTCATTTTCGAGCTCATTTAATAAATGAGCCAAGCTCAAGCTTAGAAGTACTAGGCTTGTTTGAGCTCGCGAGCTGGCTCGTTTAGAAGCTCGTTTAGGAGCTCGTTTAGGAGCTTGTTTAGAAGCTAGTTTGTTTTTTGCTGAATTATAATGTTACATATGTTTATATAACAATATGGTTGTGTGCGTTATATATTTATATGTCCTTAATAATTGAGATTTAAGAAACTTTTTTAATTAAATGTTTATAAATAAATTGTTAATATTATAGGTACCTGAATTCAAACCTAACTAGCTTGAAATCGAGCTTGTTAAGCTTGAAATCAAGTTTAATGTGCTTGAAATAAAGTTGAGCGAGTGTGAAATCAAGTTTAATGAGCTTAAATTTGAGCTTATTGAGCTTGTTTATCAAGCTTAAATCAAGCTTACTTATCAAGCCAAGCTCGACCTCAAACCAATCCAAGCTCAAGTTTAATATAAACAAGCTCGAGCCAAAGTGTCCAAACACCAAATAGCAATGTATCAGCAAAATACTCAAAAGACAGTGTCGTGCGGCTATGTCGGGCTCGATAGGGCTCGACATGTGACACGAGGAGCCTCGTGTTCATGCACATGGCTAGGGGGGTCTAGAGCTAGTTCCTAGGGTGCCTGCACAGACCCCAAGATGTGTCATGTCCAAATGGCAAAGCTGTATCAAAGCCATTGATCGACTGTGCACGATGTATGTAAAATATGTGTGGCCTCGATTGCGTGTCCGACACGACACCAATCGACCTGAGAGTTGGGGGACACGATGTCAGTCATGTCCCCGACCTTTGTTCCAAGTAGCACGTGTCCAGAATGGGGAGAAAACTGTATCGGGTAGCAGGACAGCCGTACGAGGGCTCGTGCTGTGTCCCGTGTCCACGTGTAGACATGAAAATGAATCAGAAATTAACTCAGTGTCCACAATTATCAAATAGCACATGAAGGGCTACATGAAAGTGAAATTAGTTTTGAAAAACATAATAAAACAATTCTTTGAGGCATTTCATCAAACACTTATACTAGCACTCCGATACATATACGATACGCATACCAAATGGACTCTAAATCCTACCAAACTTGGTATACAGGTCCATGGTGCCTAGATGCATGCATTCATGAAGAGGAAACAGAAATTTGAATGAGTTTAGGGCTATTATCTATTGAGAGTTTGATCTCAATAAAAAAGCTTAGGAATGAGGTCCTTCTCCAATTGCTATGGTCCAAAGAGCTCCCAAATCCTTTCTAGCTAGCCTCCAATGGTCTCCATTACAGCAAGGGAGTGCAATGCAAAAGACTAGGCTCAATTTGGAGGAGATTTAAGGAAATGGGGATGTCACTACCACTTTTTAGCTTTGAGGGTATTTTGGTCATTCAGGTATTTTGGTCCTCCGTATCATCCAGTGTTTGAGATCTTATCCAATTGAATTAATTCAATTGTGACATGGATATCAAATCTTGGATACTCGTACTCAGACTTCAATGGCCTCGTTTTCCATCTTGCCCAAACTTCGATATATCCTGAAATTGATCAACTTAGATCGTGCCAGGACTAAATCCTCTTTTATATACTGTGTTATTGGATTTCAATGCTATTGACACTCGTGCCTTAACCCTTCGATTTTGATCATCTTTGGAAGAGAATCCTTCATAATAAATTCCTGGTTGTCTTTACCAGTTTCATATAGGAAGGTAGACTGTCCCTTTGTACCTCCTTTTTGAGGGAGCTAGGCCACCTGTAGCTCAGCACCAGAGGGGTAGAGCTTTTGCGATGGCGGTCGAGGAGACCGACGCTGCAGGTGATGGGTTAGCAGGTTTGTCCTTCTCATTCTTCCTCTCCACTTTCCTTTGTGATTCCATTAGTACCTGCCAGAATATTGTCTTGATTGCTAGATAGTGTAGCTACCCTGTTCGAGACTGTGGAATCACGACCAGTAGGATTGTGTTGCTTCGACTTTGATTGGGGGTTTGACCTAGGAAGGGTACGATCATTTTAATTTCGAGGACGAAATTTTTCTAAGGTGGGTAGGATTGTAACACCCAGTTTCTGGAATGAGGGTATTTTTGAAATTTTGTATTTATTATTATTATTTATTTGTATTTAAATCATATTATGATTTTAGTAATTTTTAATAATTTTTAAACTATTTAAAAACTGGTTTAAGTCATGACTTGTAATTTTGATGTGTTGCTAGTGAAACCTGAGAGACTGCATGACCTAGAGCCTAACCATGTCATTATGATGATTTAATTATCATTTTTAGCCTAGGGGTATTTGGTCATTTTGACTTAATTGAATTATTTGATGATTTATTGAATAGGTGAATTCTAGGTTGACTTGACTTGTTGAGACCTAGTAAACTAGCCTAGAAGCTAACCCTAGCTATTGTAACCCTAGACTAACTTAGGTTAACCTACTTTTAGTTATTAGAGACAAATTTTGGAATAGGAGGATTAGTTTGAGTGAAATCACTTCATGATTTTAGGTTTAATGAAATAACTTATGATTTCATGACTCATTGACTTATGACTTGGCCCATGGCCCATAACTAGAAGCCCTAACCCTAACCAAACCCTAAATGACCAGCCACATAGGGATCCCCACCCTATTTAAACACTTATTCATTAGGGCTTGCCTCTTTTTATCATTCCAACACTTGGAAAAAAAAAGGTATTGTCCCCTTCCAAAAATCTCCATAAATCCATTTTAATTCTTTTTTAATCCTAGTCTTTTGCAATAGGTTCTAATTTCTGTATATTTTATAATTCTGGAGGTTAATCTCAGCTTCGGGCTCATTTGGAGCATTTGGCCATCAAGAGGAACACCCCCCATTTGGAGCTTTTCCATATAATTTGCACCTATAGGTAAAACCCTTTAAATTGCATAATTATTTCGTTTTCTTTGCATCTAGGGCTAGATCTAGGAGTCCCCTAGGTGTCCCTAAAATATGGGTGGATTTCGTGTTCGTTTGGTGTCCGTGTCGGACACGTATCGTAGTGTCGTATGGGTGTTCGATGAAATATCACAAAGGGAATTTATTTGCTATTTTTGAAAAGTATTTGAATGGAAATATTGATTTATATGTGTTTACTATTTTCCCCATGGACTGAGTTGATTTTTGAGCCGTGTCCGTGTCCAAACAGGACACGAACACGCTCGCAGCATGCCGTGCAGTCCCCTGCTGCCCGACACTTCTGTAGGACACGACACGAAGTTTCAAGACCCGATTTTTGGCGCAGAGGTCGGGGCAACCTTTGCCACCATCCTCCCAAAATTTGGGGTGGGTTGGTGCAGTGTGCGAGGAGTTCTCCTCCTCGTACTGGTCGCACTGGCCGCGCGTGCGGGCTGTGCACACGAGCATTTTGACCACTGACACGCACATTTAAATTAGACACGGGGACACGGGGATGCAGTGCAGGGCCATGGACACGTAGCCCTATATGGGGCAAACACGTGGGCACGAGCACGAGTCGTGTCGTGCCCTGTGTCGTGTCCTAAGGCGACACACACGCGTGCACGACGCTGTATGCCTGTGCAGTGTCTGTGCGTATTTGAGGCTTCGACACGCCGTGTCCGGCTCTAGGGTGACACGAAAGTATTCTTGGGGACACGTGCACATGTGTTTGATGATAACCAACCAATTAAATTTCATTTTATCATGTTTTGATACACGAATGTGGATTTCCCTATTTTCAACTGATACATACATTCAGTTTTGAATTTCCTGAGATTAGGTTCCTTCAAATTGTTTTTAAATGATATTTTAAATCACTAAATTGATTTCCTACATATGTATTAGCCACAGCTAGATAGGTTTTTCATGATAGATTGGGTTTTGCATTAGTGAAATGGATTTTTGATATTGGGATTAGGCTGTGCATGTGGACTGATACGCAGTTCCTATTTAGCAATTCTTTTTTTTAAAAGCATTTCTTAACTGATCTTGAATGTCAAATTAGCCATGTTTTAATCCATTGCACTGTGTTAGGCATTGCTTAGGACTTGCATTGAGAGTTAGGTTTTGCAATTGGTGAATGGGATTTCAATTTGGTCTTGGTATCAGTTCTTGATTCGGTTGGGTTAGAATAGGAAATGAAATGAGATGGTTGATTTTACACAGGTAGCTAACCTCCCATAGACTGTCACCTTGATTACACACTGTTATGTGCACTAAGTAATGTCATTCACCCACTCTCTACACACCCATGTACTGAAATCAAAAACCTGGAAGGGGGGTTTGGGTTGTTTTGTAATAGAATTTGAATTGTTCTGAGTTCAATATGATTGATGTGGTAAATAGATTGGTGGTCGGGTTCCAATCTCAGATTTCTGAGATACATATGGGTATACATGTGGCTTGAGCTAGGCTGATACTTGTGTGAGGGATGAGTGTGTGAATTGAATCAAATGATTGATAATGAAATAGAATGAGTGAAGGAATTAAAGAAGAAAAGAAAGAAGAATAGGCTGCAGGAGCAGCAGCTAGGTTAGGGGCTGCTGCCCCCTTGGATAGCAGGGTAGTGCCCTGCCTAGGCCTGGCTAGGCAGCTGCCAACAACAGCAGTATAGGGGCTGCACAAGACAGCCCCATTGGCACTTGATAGCCCCTGGGTAGCCCATATACCCTCCCATTTTGAGTGTGTGTGAGTGTTGTTTGTGGGTTAGATAGATAAGTTTGGGTTTAACACTTGTATTGATAGCTAAGGATATGTACTTAGCTATATAGATAGGTGAGAATACCATGTACCAGTTTTTCCCTTAGCATATAACAGTCAGTAGGAGTAATATCCTAGTGCCAAGAGTAAGGACTAATGTATGAGTGTGTATGAATGACTTTAACATATACACTACAGTGTGGCCCTCATTGTGGAAATGTATATATACACAATTCTGGAATGTGATGTGCAGGTAGACTTGGAGTGAGCTAGGACTGTGAAATAGTGAATATGTGAACTATTATTTACTTGGAATGTGTATGGGAGGGGAATCTGGGAACAAGGATTGAGAAGGGTTAATTGAGAAGGGTTAGTTGAGAAGGGAGTATAAGTATTGAGAAGGGAGAGGAGTTATAGTATAGTGACACATAGATGGTATGTATATTGTGCTATATATATATATGTATATATGATATATGAATTGGTTTGATATGGTTTTGTTAAGCCATGAGTGGTTATATAGGTATTGGTATAGGGTTAGTTTTATGGTATGGTTATATAGTGTCATTTCCTTATAGGCTTTGGTATGGGAATGTGGTTAGACTGGAATGACTTGTTAGACAAAGTTGACCAGGAGTTTGACCTAGCCTGACTAGGTAGTTGACCCAATAGCCTAGGGTTGACCTAGTTTGACCATATTGACTAGTCTGACCATTATTGACTAAACCCTAGATAACTTGACTAGTTTGGCTAGAATGTTTGACTAAGAGTTGACTTTAACCTAGATTAGACTTGTTTAACCTTGTTTGACCTTGTATGACTTAGTTTAACTTCTTGTGACCTAATATGACTTGATTTGACTTAGTTTGACTGTAGGGTTGACCAAGTTTAACTTTGACCTAGATTGGCTTAGAAATCATGTAGATTGTATCATAAACATCATTGTCTCATTTTGAACACATTATAACCTATATTTCTCCATTTAGGATATTGTGACTCTGGTGCATACATCTGATATTATACTACTCTTTTCAGAGTAGCAGGCGAGTACATTCTCTGATAGTTCTCTCATTTACTTGTCAATTACTGTACTTCAGTTCTAGTTAGTTGTATGCGATTCTCTGTTACAACTCGTGTGGATATTTTTTGATTCATGTATACGACACACTTTTATTTTCTGGCCTCTATTACTGGTATCATCATCCCTGGCTTCTATTACTAGAATCACCTACTGGAATCATTTAACTGGAATCATTTACTGGAATCATTTACTGGTATCATTATATTTTGGCTGGACTCATCTTGAATCATTGTGTCGGAATTCTAGATTCACTTACTGGGAGGGGAAATACTAGAGTAAGACATGTAGACATACCCCAATCTGGAATCTTCCAAATGGAATCTACTGGAATGATAGCCATCTCACACCCGGCCAGGTGTGTGATGTGCCGTATTACCCATAGCCGTTTACATATCGATCTCGGTATTTTAAAACACACTGCTAGAGTATAGGCTGGACTCACCCTGGAATCATTGATCACTATAACTGGAATCGTCCCTTACTGGATTCATCTTGTATTAGATTCATCTTGCACTGGACTTATATTGGAGTTACACTTGTCTACATTGCTGTCTGGACTTTATATCATATTATCCTGGTTCAGCTAGTTCTATTTTTACAGTCTTCATTGCTATGATTCTTCTCTTGTTTAGTTATTTTCTTTCCTTGCACTTTATCTGTCTTTCTTACCATCACCTGAATATAAACTGCCATTTCTATCAATACAACTGTCTATAACTGCTGTATAGTTCTCTGTCATTTACTTGGATTTTTTAGATAAGATTGTGCTCGTTCCTATCCTGACTGGACCTGTTGAAAATTTTACAGATGACTGCCCTGAGAACACATGCCCTACATGTTACAGACCAGGAGATGGCTTAGCTACCTATGGCCCCGACACTCAGGAGTGATCGGAAGTTTAGTTAGTCTGTCTTGTTTTAGTTTTCCTGTTTACAATTGGAGTTGTATATAGAGATTTGAGACTTGAGATGTATTTGAGATTGTTTGAGTTGGTTGTTATTTTATTAGTAGTTTTATTGTCTTCAAATTCTTAGTTATATTTCGGTGTTATCTTATCGTGCTTAGACTGTGATTGAGTTACACCATATATTATATTGTCCACCGTTCGGAGTTGATCATGATGAGTACATTATATTCTGCATGAGTTGATGATTAGTTAGAGACTTAGAACAGCGTTCTACCGCCGATACTACGGCGTAGGCTGGGCGTCGTTACGTACTCGTACCCTTACAGTGGGTGCGGGTCGTGACACATTTTTAGTGGTGGCCCATGCAGGTCGAGAGTCGCATTAGTGCGATATCGTGGTAGTACGATAACTTAGTTGTACTGCTGCGAGCCTGCGATAGGATTGAGCGATAGGGTTTAACGGAAAGGTACTCAATCACAGTTAGGACTACTTGAGAGATTCCTGGATGTAACACCCAGTTTTCCAGATGAGGGTAATTTTGAAATTTTATAATTATAATTATTATTTAATGATATTTATTTCATATTATGATTTTTAGTAATTTTTAAATTATTTTAAACTATTTAAATTCTTGACTTGTGGTTTTGACGTTTTGCTAGTGAAACCCTAGAGACTGTTTGACCTAGATCCTAACCATGTGATTATGATATTTTAATATCATTTTTGGCTTAAGGATATTTTTGCATTTGACCTCTTTGAATTATTTTGATATCATTTTATTATTTATGATATTGTTTTGGGGTTATTTGAGTCGGGTTCGAATTTCAACTCAATCCGACTTGAAACGGGGACCCGGAGATAGTTTGACTCTAGTGGGACCCACATACTAGTTAGGCATGGCCCACATGAATTAAATTTAGTCTACATGATAGAAATATTTTAGTTAGAGGTTAGACTAATTATTATGGATAATGTTAGTGTGATTAGAGACTTTAGAATGACTAATTTAGCCCCAACCAATTAGCCCTTTCCTAATACTCATAGAATAGGTTAGTGGGGGCATTTTAGACCTTACCATAATAGGACAAATAGCCCCATATGGCCAGCCACTTTGGGAGAGGATAGGCTCAAGTTCATTTCATTATTCTCATCCACACTCTCTCTCTTGTTCTTCCCCTAATTTCTAGAGAGCAATCCCTAGCAATTTCCCCACCAAATCCTTCCATTTCGCCACCAAATCTTCTTCTTTCCTTCTCCATTCTAGCCAAGGAGAAAGCTACCCAAGTTTGGGAGGATTCGGAGCTCGTTCGTGCCCTTTTGGAATCTCTACGTGTCGGTGTCGCTCCGGGAAGGCTTTTCTTCGATTCGATCTACCGGGAGGTATAAATCCCTTCTCCTTTTCATTTCCTCATGCATATAGGTCTATTTTGAACCCATAGAAATGACCCCCATGGTTGCATCTCCATTTGTGTCCATTTCGTGTCTATTTGGAGGTCATAGGAGTGTCCTTTGTGTTGTGGTTGTGTCCATGTAGGAAAATCCCAAATTTGGACACACTATGTGTTGTTGTTATGTATGAATGAATTATTACATGTTTAATCTCATATTTTTGTATTGGAGATGTGTTCTATAGTGTCTCATATATATATATTAGTGTAGAGAGTGAGTTCTTGATACATTATGTTATATACTTGTGTTCTTTTGTCTCAAACTACCCAAATCCGTCATGATTTTTATCTACGTTTTTAATTTCAGCCCTAGCTTAGAAATGTCATAACTTCTAGCTCAAACCTCGGTTTAATCTCCCATTTTTTTAAAAGAAGCGTATTGAAGTTAGATTTCCAAAAACATGTATTAATAGGCCTAATTCTTTCTGTAACTTTCTGGAGAATTATTTGAGTGTCAGCTGTACGAAAGACAAACGCGTTCTCGGTGTTTTCGCGATTCCGGGAGTTTTCGGAAACGAAAACGCGATCCGTTTGAAGTTTCGGAAAGCTAACACATAGATCTATAACATACTTTAATTCTAGATTTTAATTCATGCTGAGATGGTACAGTATTGATTATTAGTAAGAGTTACTATTCGGCATATGCATTTTGTGTACCCTTGTGTGTAATATAATGTTCTATTTAATTTTAACCCATGTTAATGTATATACATTATGTAATTAAATAGAGAATGTAAGCATGAGTAAATGTTTAAATAAATAATGTATGAGGTGTAAGTATCCTATCTAATGTAAGCATGTATAAGTATGGCTTGTAATGAATATGTAGGTTCCATAGTATGTAATGTAAGGTGCATATAGTGGTGCAAGAGAATAAATGAATGATGAATGAATGCAAGCATGAATGTAATGTAATAATAGATGTAATATATGTAGCCTTGTTAGGAATAAAACTGGAATTTAGTTTTGTTTCACTAAATAAGAGATACATGAGAACTCATATATGTGAATGTTAACTTCCTATTGACACTTTGCTACACAACTGTCATGCCTCACTATCACTCCACACACAATGCACACTACACTATATAACTCTCACACCCTCACTCATTGACACTCTCACTCACACATTGCCTAACACTCATTCTATGATAACACACACATGTTCTTGTGCACTTTCATGACACACACACACCCATGAACACATACACATGCTCTTCTCTCTCTTTCTCTCTCTCTCTCTCTCTCTCTATATATATATATATATATATATATATATATATATATATATATACTATACATGGCTAAATGTGTTAATGTGGTAAATAGAGTTTTCCTATAGTTATATATACATATATATGATATAGGGCCTAGTATTGAATTCTCTTTTCATGTACACCTCCATGTTCACACACACACATAGCTTTACATGTTAGCTTCCTTTCTCTTATGTATAATATTGAATGTGATGGCTTGTGTTTGGCTTGTATAGCCTTGTGATTGGTGTGTGATTGCTAGACTAGGCTTTGTTAGGCCAAGTGAGACTTATTAGACTTGTTGGGCTAGGATTTGACCTAGTTGACCTAGTTTGACTAGTCTAGTTGACTGGAGTTTACCAAGTGTTGACTTTAGTCTAGTTTGACCTAGACAGCATGCAGATGCATTGTAGATTATATTTATCATTCCCTGTGTACATCTTGACTTGTGTTGCTCTAACTAGGAGTCAGGTACCTCATCTCGGACAGTACATTTACTTCAGACATTCAGATACGAGACGAGTACATTCTCTGACCGTTTCATACTTGTCTGGATTTATATTCTTGCTCTAGATTACTGTCTTGATGCTGACACGATTATTATCACGGATTGGTACTATACGGATCTTCTTTTGAGATGTTATCTCCTTGTATTCACTAAACACATATTGTGATGTGCGTTTCACTTACATATTATATTTATTGAATACCCATATCCTTGTATACTCCTTGTGCATATTGTACTCTCAGTATCACATGGGTCCCAGGGATAGACCATTGTACAACTATTGTATAACATTGTACATCTATTGTATAATATTGTATATCTATTGTATAACATTGTACATCCATTGTATAATATTGTACATCTGTTGTATAATATTGTACATCTATTGTATAACATTGTACACTATTGTGCAAGATAACGTAACCGGAGTAGATCCTTGTGTATTGATTTGGGGAGGGGGAGTAGAATTGGTTATGTAATCAAATCCTATTGTACAACATTGTATAACTATTGTATATGTCTATTGTACACCCACGTACAATGGAGTTACCATTGCATTTTCCTAGACCGTTTATATAACCATATTGTACTCTAAATTACAGTAGGCTTACACTTCTTATTTATCATATTTAGATATTTCCTGTTATCAAATCTCTAATGTTTTTCATATACTTCTTACTTTCAGCGTTTCATGTACCTTACTCTATTGCATGCTTTATATTTCCTAACATGATATGAACTGCGTGAGATGTTTTGTGCTCGCTCCCGTCCTGACTGGACCTGTTGAAAATTTTACAGAGGATGATGAGGCACCCTGCACCCTTACTTGGAGTTTGCCTAGTTGACACTCGCGACCTGGACCCCAGGGAGGTTCAGACAGCTGCTGAGGTCGATACCTTGCTTAGTATAGATAGTTTAGACTGTTTTCCTTTTATGTTTAGTTGTTGTTCTTGATTCAGAGTTTGTATATTGTAAAGATGTTGAGACTTGTATTTTATTTCTGTTGTACCTCGGTTGAGGATTCTCTTATCTATTTTATCGTGCCATATTCTATCTCTAGATTGTGATTGAGTTGAACCTCTGTGTTGGCCTCCTTATGTAGAGCATTCATATTATGTTAGTTATAGTTCATGACCTAGAACAGCGTTCTACCGCCGACACTGCGGCGTAGGCTGGGCGTTCTTACGCTCTTGTACCCTCACAGTGGGTGCGGGTCGTGACACATTTTTAGTGGTGGCCCATGCAGGTCGAGTTTATGTAGTGGTATTCGAACTAGAGTATCACTACAGCCTGCAGCAGGATTAGGATTATTTTTAGAGGTACTCAATCACATTAGGAAAAACTCTTAATCAGATTCCTTTGTCTAAAATTGTTGCTTATTGACTTTCCTTGAATATAAACTGTCCTCCTTTGAATTTTTGCTTCATTCTCAGAAATTGCTCCTTGTTTTGATCTGTTTTCATGATGGTTATGAAGACAGGATCTCATCACTTCGGTTCGAGGGATACTATCGAGAGGCTGGCCACCTCTCGTCCTGTTCATCAGGGCCTCGAGACCGCAGCTCCTGTTGTGCCGACTCAGGTTGGCATTTCTGCTACATTGGAGGTGCACCTCTATCTGTACATAGATTTTCTCCTGTCATTTCTGATTTCTCTCAGCAGCGATGATTCATGCAGCATCAGCAGCAGACCAGGAGAAACCAGCATGACGAGCTATTGTCAGGACAGTCAAGGATGTACAGACCATTGGAGATCTTGCTGCAAGTTTCGTTCTTCTCAATTCCATTCCCAGAATTGTCTTTTATAACTACCTTGAAATCCGATTCCATCTGTTCCTTGCTGATTTACTAAGTTTGTCATGTTGTTCTTTTGTTATGATATTTTTCTTCAGAATCGTATGGGCTAGGTCACCTAAATCATGGGATCTAGGATCTTCGATAGTTGTGTTAGTTGGCATAGTGAGGACATGTAGTCAGATTTCAGATGTATTTCTTGGGTATGGGAATTTAAGGTTTTCGCCGTCGCATGCGACTATACGAAAATTTTAAATACCATGAACCTAGAGGTACGTACCTTAGTCAAGGACTCTGTGATTATCGTAGCCTTGCTCACTAGCATGATGAAGACTCTGGATAACATGATTTTGGACAGACGCATATGATTAGCAGATTGTATCTTGAGAAGGTTTAAAATATCATACCCTTTTTGTTGTTATAAATGACTTAGGAGTAGGGATATTTAGATTGTAGAGCTTGTTCATAGGTAGTTCCTTCATAGTATATAGATATAGTGACTTGTAGAGTGTCTGTACCCTAGAGGTGATAGTTAGCATTGGTGCTAGAATAGTAACCCATTACAAATAATTCTCTGTTATTATGATACCAACCAGTTACGTATAGGATGTTAGTATGCCATACAACCTTGATAATTTATTATAGTTTTCCCTTATCCTTCCAGTAAGGCACCCAGTGACCAGAGCCTGACCTTGAGTATAAGTTGTAGTTCACCTAATACTAAGAGGCCTATATATAGATGATATACTTCGGATATATGTGATGGATTGTTGTTCTTGAGCTTATGTATATGTGGTATTTGGGATTGGTGTGCTTAGCTTGTGGGTAATTAGTTATGGGTGACTTGATAGGATTTGGAAGTTAAGAGCTAGTCTATTATAGAGTTTTCTTTGCTAATCCCTAGTTGCCAACACTAGGTAGCTAGCATAGGTAAAAGTCCTAAGAAGTTGACTAGCTGATGACCAAGTACTAGAATGTTGAAGAAATTGACTAGTGATTGACCCTTGTCTATGTTCGGCCTAGAAAAGGGTGCGATCATCTTAATTTCGAGGACGAAATTTTTATAAGGTGGGTAGGATTGTAACACCCAATTTTCCAGATGAGGATAATTTTGAAATTTTATAATTATAATTATTATTTAATGGTATTTATTTCATATTATGATTTTTAGTGATTTTTAAATTATTTTAAACTATTTAAATTCATGACTTGTGGTTTTGACGTTTTGCTGGTGAAATCCTAGAGACTGTTTGACCTAGATCCTAATCATGTGATTATGATATTTTAATGTCATTTTTGGCCTATGGATATTTTTGCATTTGACCTCTTTGAATTATTTTGATATCATTTTATTATTTATGATATTGTTTTGGGGTTATTTGAGTCGGGTTCGAATTTCAACTCAATCCGACTTGAAACGGGGACCCGGGAGTAGTTTGACTCTAGTGGGACCCACACACTAGTTAGGCATGGCCCATATGATATTAAATTTAGTCTACATGATAGAAATATTTTAGTTAGAGGTTAGACTAATTATTATGGATAATGTTAGTGTGATTAGAGACTTTAGAATGACTAATTTAGCTCCAACCAATTAGCCCTTTCCGAATACTCGTAGAATAGGTTAGTGGGGGCATTTTAGACCTTACCATAATAGGACAAATAGCCCCATATGGCCAGCCACTTTGGGAGAGGATAGGCTCAAGTTCATTTCATTATTCTCATCCACACTCTCTCTCTTGTTCTTCCCCAAATTTCTAGAGAGCAATCCCTAGCAATTTCTCCACCAAATCCTTCCATTTCGCCACCAAATCTTCTTCTTTCCTTCTCCATTCTAGCCAAGGAGGAAGCTACCCAAGTTTGGGAGGATTCGGAGCTCGTTCGTGTCCTTTTGGAATCTCTACGTGTCGGTGTCGCTCCGGGAAGGCTTTTCTTCGATTCGATCTACCGGGAGGTATAAATCCCTTCTCCTTTTCATTTCCTCATGCATATAGGTCTATTTTGAACCCATAGGAATGACCTCCATGGTTGCATCTCCATTTGTGTCCATTTCGTGTCTATTTGGAGGTCATAGGAGTGTCCTTTGTGTTGTGGTTGTGTCCATGTGGAAAAATCCCAAATTTGGACACACTATGTGTTGTTGTTATGTATGAATAAATTATTACATGTTTAATCTCATATTTTTGTATTGGAGATGTGTTCTATAGTGTCTCATATATATATATATATTAGTGTAGAGAGTGAGTTCTTGATACATTATGTTATATACTTGTGTTCTTTTGTCTCAAACTACCCAAATCCGTCATGATTTTTATCCACGTTTTTAATTTCAGCCCTAACTTAGAAATATCATAACTTCTATCTCAAACCTCGGTTTAATCTCCCATTTTTTTTAAAAGAAGCGTATTGAAGTTAGCTTTCCAAAAACATGTATTATAAGTCCTAATTCTTTCTATAACTTTCTGGAGAATTATTTGAGTGTCAGCTGTACGAAAGACAAACGCGTTCTCGGTGTTTTCGCGATTCCGGGAGTTTTCGGAAACGAAAACGCGATCCGTTTGAAGTTTCGGAAAGCTAACACATAGATCTATAACATACTTTAATTCTAGATTTTAATTCATGCTGAGATGGTACAATATTGATTATTAGTAGGAGTTACTATTCGGCATATGCATTTTGTTCACCCTTGTGTGTAATATAATGTTCTATTTGATTTTAACCCATGTTAATGTATATACATTATATAATTAAATAGAGAATGCAAGCATGAGTAAATGTTTAAATAAATGATGTATGAGGTGTAAGTATCCTATCTAATGTAAGCATGTATAAGTATGGCTTGTAATGAATATGTAGGTTCCATAGTATGTAATGTAAGGTGCATATAGTGGTGCAAGAGAATAAATAAATGATGAATGAATGCAAGCATGAATGTAATGTAATAATAGATGTAATATATGTAGCCTTGTTAGGAATAAAACTGGAATTTAGTTTTGTTTCACTAAATAAGAGATACATGAGAACTCATATATGTGAATGTTAACTTCCTATTGACACTTTGCTACACAACTATCATGCCTCACTATCACTCCACACACAATGCACACTACACTATATAACTCTCACACCCTCACTCATTGACACTCTTACTCACACATTGCCTAACACTCATTCCATGATAACACACACATGTTCTTGTGCACTTTCATGACACACACACACACACCCATGAACACATACACATGCTCTTCTCTCTCTTTCTCTCTCTTTCTCTCTCTCTCTCTCTCTCTATATATATATATATATATATATATATATATATATACACTATACATGGCTAAATGTGTTAATGTGGTAAATAGAGTTTTCCTATAGTTATATATACATATATATGATATAGGGCCTAGTGTTGAATTCTCTTTTCATGTACACCTCCATGTTCACACACACACATAGCTTTACATGTTAGCTTCCTTTCTCTTATGTATAATATTGAATGTGATGGCTTGTGTTTGGCTTGTATAGCCTTGTGATTGGTGTGTGATTGCTAGACTAGGCTTTGTTAGGCCAAGTGAGACTTATTAGACTTGTTGGGCTAGGATTTGACCTAGTTGACCTAGTTTGACTAGTCTAGTTGACTGGAGTTTACCAAGTGTTGACTTTAGTCTAGTTTGACCTAGACAGCATACAGATGCATTGTAGATTATATTTATCATTCCCTGTGTACATCTTGACTTGTGTTGCTCTAACTAGGAGTCAGGTACCTCATCTCGGACAGTACATTTACTTCAGACATTCAGATACGAGGCGAGTACATTTTCTGACCGTTTCATACTTGTCTGGATTTATATTCTTGCTCTAGATTACTGTACTTGATGCTGACACGATTATTATCACGGATTGATACTATACGGATCTTCTTTTGAGATGTTATCTCCTTGTATTCACTAAATACATATTGTGATGTGCGTTTCACTTACATATTATATTTATTGAATACCTATATCCTTGTATACTCCTTGTGCATATTGTACTCTCAGTATCACATGAGTCCCAGGGATAGACCATTGTACAACTATTGTATAACATTGTACATCTATTGTATAATATTGTACATCCATTGTATAACATTGTACATCCATTGTATAACATTGTACATCTATTGTATAATATTGTACATCTATTGTATAACATTGTACACTATTGTGCAAGATAACGTAACCGGAGTAGATCCTTGTGTATTGATTTGGGGAGGGAGAGTAGAATTGGTTATGTAATCAAATCCTATTGTACAATATTGTATAACTATTGTATATGTCTATTGTACACCCACGTACAATGGAGTTACCATTGCATTTTCCTAGACCGTTTATATAACCATATCGTACTCTAAATCACAGTAGGCTTACAGTTCTTATTTATCATATTTAGATATTTTCTGTTATCAAATCTCTACTGTTTTTATATACTTCTTACTTTCAGCGTTTCATGTACCTTACTCTATTGCATGCTTTATATTTCCTAACATGATATGAACTGTGTGAGATGTTTTGTGCTCGCTTCCGTCCTGACTGGACCTGTTGAAAATTTTACAGAGGATGATGAGGCACCCTGCACCCTTACTTGGAGTTTACCTAGTTGACACTTGCGACCTGGACCCCAGGGGAGGTTCAGGCAGCTGCTGAGGTCGATACCTTGCTTAGTATAGATAGTTTAGACTGTTTTCCTTTTATGTTTAGTTGTTGTTCTTGATTCAGAGTTTGTATATTGTAGAGATGTTGAGATTTGTATTTTATTTCTGTTGTACCTCGGTTGATGATTCTCTTATATATTTTATCGTGCCATATTCTATCTCTAGATTGTGATTGAGTTGAACCTCTGTGTTGGCCTCCTTATGTAGAGCATTCATATTATGTTAGTTATAGTTCATGACCTAGAACAGCGTTCTACCGCCGACACTGCGGCGTAGGCTGGGCGTTGTTACGCTCTCGTACCCTCACAGTGGGTGCGGGTCGTGACACTGGACGACCCTTGAGAATCTCATTATGAACTTCAAATTGAAAATCCTTTCCTCTTGTTTTGATTCACCCTCACTCCTTGATGTTTAAAGAATCTTGGACTATTAACTTCCTTCATCATTATCCTTACTTATATTTTGTCTATCTTATGTTGCTAATTTAGCACCAGTTTTGCAAGCTGATCTTTTCGAGCTTGATCATGACATATTTTATTGGGGGCCGGCACCCACTAACATATTGTCTAATCAGAACCGGTGCATGATGGTCTGATCAACCTATTGCACTTTGGTTCGCTTCTCATATATTATTCTACATGGAGGAAGATATAGTTAAATTTGTCCTAGAGTCTCATCCATGACAGCTTTGGCAATTCTCTTTGAATTAATAACATCGCCTATGAACCACGTATTGTACTTAATAACATCGCCTTTGAACTCATTATTTTTTTGCCTTTCACATATTCCAGATGAAAAGGCACTGTACTTGATAGGTCAACCCAAGGTATCATGTTTAGTTCCCCTATCCAAAGGAAAAAATTACCTTATTTCTATATCCTTGCATCATCCTTTAAATTCTAATTCCTTGATCATGACCAGTCGACCGGGGCATCCTCCGTATCATCCAGTGTTTGGGATCTTATCTAATTGAATTAATTCAATTGTGACATGGATATCAAATCTTGGATACTCGTGCTCAGACTTCAATGGCCTCGTTCTCCATCTTGCCCAAACTTCGATATATCCTAAAATTGATCAACTTAGATCGTGCCAGGACTAAATCCTCTTTTATATACTGTGTTATTGGATTTCAATGCTATTGACACTCGTGCCTTAACCCTTCTATTTTGATCATCTTTGGAAGGGTAATCCTTCATAATAAATTTCTAGTTGTCTTTACCAGTTTCATATAGGATGGTAGACTGTCCCTTTGTACCTCCTTTTTGAGGGTGCTAGGCCACTTGTAGCTCAGTACCAGAGGGATAGAGCTTTTGCGATGGCGGTCGAGGTGTCACGACCCGCACCCTAGAGTTAGGGCACGAGAACGTAACGACGCCCAGCCTACGCCGCAGTGTCGGCGGTAGAACGCTGTCCTAGGTCACAACATCTAACAATATAAAGCTAAGCAGTTTATACTCCCCGAATGGGGGTGACATAGCAGATATAAATTCAATCACATCTAAGGTAGAGCATGATAAGGATAGATAAAACATGAAATCCAAAATAAATACAGGAGATAGAAGTCTAAGTGTCTAAGATACATGAACCCAGAAGTACATCTCAAAACTCAAATAAAGATACAGTAATCCACAAAGTAAATACAACTCCAGACAAAATGAAATAACTACCTAAACAACCTCTAATGTGTCTCCTCTAGGCTAGCAGGCACCTCCAAGCTATCTGTAAAATTTATCAACAGGTCCAGTCAGGACTGGAGCGAGTACAGTACATCTCAACAGATCATAGCAGGTTAGAAAATATAATCATGCAGTAAAGTAAGATACAGGTACTGAAAGAAAACAGTATGTAAACAGGGAGATAACTTTAATAGAAATATCTACTATACATAGAGAACTAGCATGTGACTAGTGAGTCAGAGTACAATATGAACATGTAAATGGCCTGGGATGATTCAATGAAGACACTACGGAATGATTCAATAAAGATACTACTGGTGTATTATTCACATGTCCACTTCTACTCCCCCGTAACCCCCAATCAATACACAAGGATCCAGCCAGGTTATGTTATGATACTATGTTCAGACCCCGAAGGTGATAGACCCCGAAGGTGATAGACCCCGAAGGTGATACATAGTAGACCCATAAATGGGATAAGGATTCCAGGATGACTCTGTGATCATAAGAGTATATGTCACAAGTGATCGAAGAATCAACGAAGCATAGAGATACGCCATGCAAGTGAAACGCACAAACATAGAGTACCCGATGCTCCCTAAGGATAACATCTCAAGAAGGGATCCATATAGTACCAATCCGTGTGACCAACGTGACAGTACAATTAAAGTAATCTACTGCAGGAAATAATTCTAAGCAGGATATGAAATGAACAGAGAATGTACTCGCCTCGATAACCTGAACAGCTGATAAGTATAGGGGGGTCCCACTGAAGCCACAGATTCCTATTTAAAGCAACACAGGTTACAAGGTGTTCAAGTTGTAATAAATGAATCTCTATAACCAATCTACATTATTCTAGGTTCTTCTAAGTCAAAACAACTCTAGGTCGACTCCGGTCAATAATCTAGTCAAACTAGGTCAAGTGTTGACTTATAGTTGACTTTGGGTTAACTGGTCAACTCTGGTCAAACAGGGTCAATTCTAGTCTAATATAAAGTGTACTTCGTTATTTGTACGTCGAAACTTACGACACATAAATCGAGATAAGAGGATTATCGATAAGTTTGATAATCTTATTATAGTGATCCACGTATCCAACTTATCAATTTCAGCGATGTGAGATAACTGGAATTGGCTGATCTCAGTTTCGTTGTACTAATCCCGAAATACGAACATTATATAAATTAATTATTAATTAATTATAAAAAGGTTAAGCTCAGAGAAATTATCAACAAACATTGTCGGACGATGAAATGAACATCGCCAACGTGTCCAGAATGGTCAAATTAGCTAGGATAGCCTACCCAACGGTCCAATTCGGACACAAGGGCAAAAAGGTAATTTCGGGTCAAAACGGTGTCCGTGTCGGAGCCGTTTTGCACCGAAAAACGTGCAAGAAAATAAGTCTATAAAATATAACAAATTATATGTCCACGAAACCAGAATGTCGATACGAACCCAACGGTATCTCCAGAATTGGATTCCGTTGACCCGATCTCATTTTGGCCCGTTGACCAGAACTTGAAATTCCGGTTTGCACGGAAATGCGTGCCGGAGCCCAAGTTCTCAAAACTTAGCAAACTACCTGTCAACGAGTCCAGAATGATGATATGAACTCAACGGTATCTCCGAAATTGGATTCCGATGAGCCGATCTAAAAATGACCCGTTGACCCGGATATTGGTATCCGACTTGCACCGAAATGCGTGCCAGACCCAATGTCCACCAAAACCTAGCAAATTATATGTCAACGAGTCCAGAATGACGATACGAACTCAACGGTATATCCGAAATTGTATTCCGATGAGCCGGCGTCAAAAAGTCCCGTTGACCCAGAAAGTGGGACCCGCTTTGCACCGAAAAACGTGCCCGGGCCCACGTTCTCCAAATCTAACAAATTTTATATGAAAACATGCCAGAACGATGCCACAAGTCTTATGGTGGTGTCAGACATGAAATCTGGAGTGCCGTGTTCAAAAATGGAATTTTACAAGTTGAAAATTTCGCATTCGGACGACCAACTTTGGCGTCGAATTCAACCAATCAAACAAGCTCACAATGAAACGAAACTGGAGGAGTAGTAAGAGGGTTATACCAGCTTCGCACCGGAACTGGTAGCACGCCAAACGGAGCTGCGGTGGAGGAGATACAAGCTGACGAAGTTGGCCCCGCGAAACTATCCAAATTTAATACAATTTAAACGGTCAACTTGGTGGCCGGTTTTGATGTATCAAACGATAAAATTAACGGACAAAAATTGACATGAGTGAAGGTGGATATACCGAGATTGTGAAGGAGCAAAAAAATCAACGATCCAACTGTCGGATTTCCGAGAAAACGCGCACGAAGTCGCTGCGACGGAGCGTCAAAACGAACTCAATCCCGCGCGCGTCACGACGGGACGTCGTTCAAAACGCACGAATCGCCTCGACGGCGCATCCCGGAGGACGGTGGCCGTCAGGAAGAGGCTCGCCTGAGTTCGCCCAGGGGGGGCCACCCACGGCGGGGGTCGTCGGAGCCGTGGCGGCCGACGACGGCGGCGGCTATTCCCACACGTGCGCGGCTTGCTTGCTGCCGCTGCTGTGCATGTGCACGCGCGGCGGCGCGCGTGGCTGTGCGCGGGCTGCGCGTGGCCAGGCCCGCCGGCGAGGGCGCGGCGACGCGCATGGGCACGACGGTGACGCGCATGGAAGGTGGTGGCGGCGGCGGTTGAATGGTGATGTAGAGGTGGTGGCGACGTTGAAGTTGGAGGAGGAGGAAGAAGGAAGTTGGAGGAGGAGGAGAAGAAGGCCGAGGTTGGCCGGCCATGGCCGACGACCAGGGTGAGGGGGAGGTCGACTGCGAAGGTGGAGAGGAAGGAGGAGAGTGGTGTCGTCGGGTTTTGCATGGGAGAGAGGAGGAGGGTGTGTTGTTATGTTGTAGAGTTGTGTTATTTTGTTGTGTAGTATTAGAATAGAGTGGGAGAGAGAGAGAAATAGATAAGGTGTAATAAATGATGAGAGAGAGATGAGGTGGCTCTCCTAGAAATTAGGGCCGGCCACAAAGAGAGGGGAGGCTGTGAGAATGAATAGGTAGGAATGGATGGAGGAGATTTAGTTTGGGAAAAATCCAAGGGCAACAATTTAAATAGGAAATATTGGGTTATTCTTATAGGATTTATTTCAAGGAAAAATTCCAATAAATAATTAAAAAATGGGTAGAAGGATACTCGATATTTTTGGGCAAGGAAATACGAGGGTGTCATGGTGGAGAAAATCATGGAGCTGGACTGGACTCGGTGGAGCCGGATTGGGTCAAAACCGGACATGATGCAATAATAGAATTAAAAATAGACGTTGATGATCATGAGTGAATAAGTAGCACATGGGGATTCCAATAAATGGGACACAAGTGACGGACGGATAGTAGACTCAAAGTGGGCCATGTCCAAAGTTGGGACTGACAGGTTTTGGTCGACAGGGGACCCACAAATCAAGTTGGAAGATGAATGTGACGTCGTGGAGTGAAATAAAATCGGGTCACGTGTCGGGAAAGTTGTGCGAATCAAATGGAGCACAAAATGACGTGTCTAAGTGGGACACGAAGGTCATGGGTGACGAGCGTCTCGAGTAGATCATCAATGAGGAGTTGGTTTCAAGAAACTGACTGGTCTTGCGCTACCAATTTAAAAGTCATGGTAACGCACTGAAAATGATCAATAAAAAGAGTGGGAAAATAAATAATAATCAAATGGTCTAAATCGACCTGAAGTTTAGCGAAGCAAAAAGAGCACAAGGGAACAAGTTTGGATGGGACACTATATACCGTCATGAAGGTAATCATGTCCACTCCAAAACTCATGAAGAAGATTTCCAGAGTTGAACATCCCTGATACTCCAAATATCAAAGGCATAGAAAAGTACACTTAAGAAAAATTAAACAGAATAAATTATTTATCGAAATTAAAATCAATCAAAAAAAAAAAAAAAAAAATCAACCCGAAATTCAGGGTGCTCACATCCTACCCACCTTATAAAAATTTCGTCCTCGAAATTAAAATGTCCAAACTCCCTCTAGGTCAAACCCCCACAATCAAGTCCCAGAACTTAAACAAATCATACCATCAAAAAGAACAACGTCCAGGGTCATGGCATACGGTGGTAGTGAAAGTCTCATCTAGGTATACTAGTCATGCTAACTGAATCGGTCATAGGGTATCAAAACACACAGGCAGTCTAGGGTGCTAAACAAAAGTTACAAAAACAACAAACCATCAAAACTGTAAGGCAGTCTACCATCCTATATGAAAACTGGTACTTATCATAAAAAATAAAGAAAAGTAACTACCCATTATCTTTAAAGGGTTTAGAAAAATCAAAATCAAAGTTAAAGAATGAAAGCCAATTCCATGGAAAATTCCAATCACAATACATATTAAGAATATTTAGTCTCGAAACGACCTAAGTTGATCAAATTGGAGAAATCAAGACTTAGGCAATATGGAGGACAGGTTCAACAAAGTCTGAGATCGAGCATACAAGGATGGAGATTCAAGTCACAATCAAATTTAATTCAATTAAGTACAGCCCAAGATATAAATATGAAAAGAAAAGATAAATCGAATTCGACTTGGTCGTTATTAAGGAAACTAGGATTCAATGATATTGAAAAAAAAATCCTTTTTAGAGAAAACAGGAAAAGATTTCATACGAAGTTAGCAAATCATCCCTCTCTAATACTATCAGTTTATCATTTGTCAAACTATATATATTTTTTTCCCAATATGAAAATCAACCTTCATGTGACTATCATCGAAATTTTATAACCTTCAGTCATCTAAACCTCTACCACGATCACCAAAGACAAAATTTCTAACTTCTGCAATATTTTCCACGAAGCATACCCCTCTTAATTAGGTATCAACACTTATTCATTTAATCGAAATTTCAAATTCCTTCACCTCGTTTTAAATTAGATCCGAACCCTCTAAATCCAATTTATGAAATCCTTGAATTTTTTTTTAAATCAAGTCTCGTATTCACTAAACTCCAATACCACTATGTCACACAAATTTATTCTTGTTTATAAATTAACCTTCATATTTTTTTCAACGTTTACCTTCAATGTTATCCTTTTGAATTCCACAATTTCTCCCAATCATCCAAAATAATTTCTATAACGTAAAATCCTTGTGTTCTCTCCGTCTCTAGTCACCCTCTTACAATATCTAGTTCAATTTCGCATAATCATTTAATACAATAAAAATTCTCACTTCTTTTTTTTTTAATTCTACATAGCCTCAGAGTAAAAGTTTTTCCAGAATCAATAACCAAGATTTTCTAAGTTCTCAACACTAGGTTGACCTCGAACATCCTCATTAGTTTTGAAATACATCCATGAATTATCCATAACCAACTTTCTGTGATTGTTTCTAAATTGATAACATTTACCCCTCGATTTCATTTTAAACCTTTACCACATCTCCATTTCAAAATTTTCATATTTGACATCCAACACTCTCTGATTCCTACAAATCATCATATGATAACCATTTACGTCATTTCTGTACTGGATGATTTACGTCACCTCTTCAACATTTCTCAGGCAAAATAATATGAAAATTTAAGAGTTTAAAGTACAGCTGACAGTATTATATACGAGACAGAGAATTGATGTAATCATGACAGTTATATAAGACAAGAATGATGGAAATAAAATATTGGCAGGAAGAGAATGATAGAGGAATCTGTTATGCTTATCTGTTTAAAAGAGGAAACCATTTTGAAATCCAGAACTAAAATATCAATCCCAAGATAAAGTCTAGCAAAATCATCGATTCATTGTTTTAAAAGAAATTCATAGAAGAAGTTACACAAAGGTTTATGAAAATAGCTAAAGCTACTCCTAAGTTAAATAATGAGAAGCAAAACTAAACAAAGCAATTAATAAAAAAAATTTTTGAAGGACTGAAACAAAGTAGAGAAAACATGTTCGAAAACATTTAAAGTACAATCTGATAATCATATGCGTCTGTCCAAAATCATGGTACTCTAAATCCTCGTCATACCAGTAAGCAAGGCTACGATAATCACAGAGCCTTTGACTTATGCACATATCTCTAGAATTATGGTATTTAACATTTTCGCGGTGCCGCTAGCTTGGCTGCGAAAACCTTAAATTCTCACACCCGAGAAATATATCCAGAGTCAGACTATATGTCCTCACCATGCTGGCTAATGTGACTATAGAAGACTAGATTTTCATAACATAGATGACCTAGCCCATATAATTTCATCTTGCCAAAAATTAAATTAAATCAATAATGAATACTCAAAAATCAAATCAATTTATTAACGAACATCAAAATTCAAAAATGAACAAAATCCATCAAAATACAAACTCGAATGCAACAGCTATCATCAAAATTCAAAATTCGATAATCATCCATCAAAATTAATAAATACAAACTCAAATTCAACAATAATCCATTAAAATCAAATTCAACAACAGCAAATAAGGATAAAACAAATCAAGGAAAAAAAGAGAGTTTTCAAATCGAAGTTAAATAAGATTCTCCAGGGTCGTTCCAGGAATCTCTCAAGGGTTCCTAACAGTGATTGAGTATCTTCAAAATATATCCTATTCCTAGTGCAGGCTGTAGTGGTACTCTAGTTCGAATACCACTACACAAACTCGACATGCATGGGCCACCACTAAAAACGTGTCACGATCCGCACCCTAGAGTTAGGGTACGAGAACGTAACGACGCCCAGCCTACGCCGCAGTGTCGGCCGTAGAACGCTGTCCTAGGTCACAACATCTAACAATATAAAGCTAAGCAGTTTGTACTCCCCGAATGGGGGTGACATAGCAGATACAAATTCAATCACATCTAAGGTAGAGCATGATAAGGATAGATAAAACATGAAATCCAAAATAAATACAGGAGATAGAAGTCTAAGTGTCTAAGATACATGAACCCAGAAGTATATCTCAAAACTCAAATAAAGATATAGTAATCCACAAAGTAAATACAACTCCAGACAAAATGAAATAACTACCTAAACAACCTCTAATGTGTCTCCTCTAGGCTAGCAGGCACCTCCAGGCTATCTGTAAAATTTATCAACAGGTCCAGTCAGGACTGGAGCGAGTACAGTACATCTCAACAGATCATAGCAGGTTAGAAAATATAATCATACAGTAAAGTAAGATACAGGTACTGAAAGAAAACAGTATGTAAACAGGGAGATAACTGTAATAGAAATATCTACTATACATAGAGAACTAGCATGTGACTAGTGAGTCAGAGTACAATATGAACATGTAAATGGCCTGGGATGATTCAATGAAGACACTACGAATGATTCAATGAAGATACTACTGGTGTATTATTCACATGTCCAATTCTACTCTCCCGTACTCCCAATCAATACACAAGGATCCAGCCAGGTTATGTTATGATACTATGTTCAGACCCCGAAGGTGATAGACCCCGAAGGTGATAGACCCTGAAGGTGATAGACCCCGAAGGTGATACATAGTAGACCCATAAATGGGATAAGGATTCCAGGATGACTCTGTGATCATAAGAGTATATGTCACAAGTGATCGAAGAATCAACGAAGCACAGTAATACGCTATGCAAGTGAAACGCACAAACATAGAGTACCCGATGCTCCCTAAGGATAACATCTCAAGAAGGGATCCATATAGTACCAATCCGTGTGACCAACGTGACAGTACAAGTAAAGTAATCTACTGCAGGAAATAATTCTAAGCAGGATATGAAATGAACAGAGAATGTACTCGCCTCGATAACCTGAACAGCTGATAAGTATAGGGGGGTCCCACTGAAGCCACAGAGTCATATTTAAAGCAACACAGGTTACAAGGTGTTCAAGTTGTAATAAATGAATCTCTATAACCAATCTATATTATTCTAGGTTCTTCTAAGTCAAAACAACTCTAGGTCGACTCCGGTCAATAATCTAGTCAAATTAGGTCAAGTGTTGACTTATAGTTGACTTTGGGTCAATTGCTCAACTCTGGTCAAACAGGGTCAATTCTAGTCTAATATAAAGTGTAATTCGTTATTTGTACGTCAAAACTTACGACACGTAAATCGAGATAAGAAGATTATCGGTAAGGTTGATAATCTTATTATAGTGATCCACGTATCCAAATTGTCAATTTCAGCGATGTGAGATCACTGGAATTGGCTGATCTCAGTTTCGTTGTACTAATCCCGAAATACGAACATTATATGAATTAATTATTAATTAATTATAAAAAGGTTAAGCTCAGAGAAATTATCAACAAACATTATCGGACGATGAAATGAACATCGCTAACGTGTCTAGAATGGTCAAATTAGCTAGGATAGCCTACCCAACGGTCCAATTCGGATACAAGGGCAAAAAGGTAATTTCGGGTCAAAACGGTGTCCGTGTCGGAGCCGTTTTGCACCAAAAAATGTGCAAGAAAATAAGTCTATAAAATATAACAAATTATATGTCCACAAAACCAAAATGTCGATACGAACCCAACGGTATCTCCAGAATTGGATTCCGTTGACCCGATCTCATTTTGGCCCGTTGACCAGAACTTGAAATTCCGGTTTGCACGGAAATGCGTGCCGGAGCCCAAGTTCTCAAAACTTAGCAAACTACCTGTCAACGAGTCCAGAATGATGATACGAACTCAACGGTATCTCCGAAATTGGATTCCGATGAGCCGATCTCAAAATGACCCGTTGACCCGGATATTGGTATCCGACTTGCACCAAAATGCGTGCCAGACCCAATGTCCACCAAAACCTAGCAAATTATAAGTCAACGAGTCCAGAATGACGATACGAACTCAACGGTATATCCAAAATTGTATTCCGATGAGCCGGCGTCAAAAAGTCCCGTTGACCCAGAAAGTGGGACCCGCTTTGCACCGAAAAACGTGCCCGGGCCCACGTTCTCCAAATCTAACAAATTTTATATGAAAACATGCCAGAACGACGCCACAAGTCTTATGGTGGTGTCAGACATGAAATCTGGAGTGCCGTGTTCAAAAATGGAATTTTACAAGTTGAAAATTTTGTATTCGGACGACCAACTTTGGCGTCGAATTCAACCAATCAAACAAGCTCACAATGAAATGAAACTGGAGGGGTAGTAAGAGGGTTATACCAGCTTCGCACCGGAACTAGTAGCATTGCAAACGGAGCTACGGTGGAGGAGATACAAGCTGACGAAGTTGGCCCCGCGAAACTGTCCAAATTTAATACAATTTAAACGGTCAACTTGGTGGCCGGTTTTGATGTATCAAACGATAAAATTAACGGACGAAAATTGACATGAGTGAAGGTGGATATACCGAAATTGTGACGGAGGAAAGAAATCGACGATCCAACGGTCGGATCTCCGGGAAAACTTGCACGAAGTCGCTGCGACGGAGCGTCAAAACAAACTCAATCCCGCGCGCGTCACGACGGGACGTCGTTCAAAACGCACGAATCGCCTCGACGGCGCGTCCCGGAGGACGGTGGCCGTCAGGAAGAGGCTCGCCTGAGTTCGCCCAGGGGGGGCCACCCACGGCGGGGGTCGTCGGAGCCGTGGCGGCCGACGACGGCGGCGGCTATTCCCACACGTGCGCGGCTTGCTTGCTGCCGCTGCTGTGCATGTGCACGCGCGGCGGCGCGCGTGGCTGTGCGCGGGCTGCGCGCGGCCAGGCCCGCCGGCGAGGGCGCGGCGGCGCGCATGGGCACGACGGCGACGCGCATGGAAGGTGGTGGCGGCGGCGGTTGAATGGTGATGTAGAGGTGGTGGCGACGTTGAAGTTGGAGGAGGAGGAAGAAGGAAGTTGGAGGAGGAGGAGAAGAAGGCCGAGGTTGGCCGGCTATGGCCGACGGCCAGGGTGAGGGGGAGGTCGACTGCGAAGGTGGAGAGGAAGGAGGAGAGTGGTGTCGTCGGGTTTTGCATGGGAGAGAGGAGGAGGGTGTGTTGTTATGTTGTAGAGTTGTGTTATTTTGTTGTGTAGTATTAGAATAGAGTGGGAGAGAGAGAAATAGATAAGGTGTAATAAATGATGAGAGAGAGATGAGGTGGCTCTCCTAGAAATTAGGGCCGGCCACAAAGAGAGGGGAGGCTGTGAGAATGAATAGGTAGGAATGGATGGAGGAGATTTAGTTTGGGAAAAATCCAAGGGCAACAATTTAAATAGGAAATATTGGGTTATTCTTATAGGATTTATTTCAAGGAAAAATTCCAATAAATAATTAAAAAATGGGTAGAAGGATACTCGATATTTTTGGGCAAGGAAATACGAGGGTGTCATGGTGGAGAAAATCATGGAGCTGGACTGGACTCGGTGGAGCCGGATTGGGTCAAAACCGGACATGATGCAATAATAGAATTAAAAATAGACGTTGATGATCATGAGTGAATAAGTAGCACATGGGGATTCCAATAAATGGGACACAAGTGACGGACGGATAGTAGACTCAAAGTGGGCCATGTCCAAAGTTGGGACTGACAGGTTTTGGTCGACAGGGGACCCACAAATCAAGTTGGAAGATGAATGTGACGTCGTGGAGTGAAATAAAATTGGGTCACGTGTCGGGAAAGTTGTGCGAATCAAATGGAGCACAAAATGACGTGTCTGAGTGGGACACGAAGGTCATGGGTGACGAGCGTCTCGAGTAGATCATCAATGAGGAGTTGGTTTCAAGAAACTGACTGGTCTTGCGCTCCCAATTTAAAAGTCATGGTAACGCGCTGAAAATGATCAATAAAAAGAGTGGAAAAATAAATAATAATCAAATGGTCTAAATCGACCCGTAGTTCAGCGAAGCAAAAAGAGCACAAGGGAACAAGTTTGGATGGGACACTATATACCGTCATGAAGGTAATCATGTCCACTCCGAAACTCATGAAGAAGATTTCCAGAGTTGAACATCCCTGATACTCCAAATATCAAAGGCATGGAAAAGTACACTTAAGGAAAATTAAACAGAATAAATTATTTATCGAAATTAAAATCAATCAAAAAATAAATAAAAATAAAAAAAAATCAACCCGAAATTCAGGGTGCTCACATCCTACCCATCTTATAAAAATTTCGTCCTCGAAATTAAAATGTCCAAACTCCCTCTAGGTCAAACCCCCACAATCAAGTCCCAGAACTTAAACAAATCATACAATCAAAAAGAACAACGTCCAGGGTCATGGCATACGGTGGTAGTGAAAGTCTCATCTAGGTATACTAGTCATGCTAACTGAATCGGTCATAGGGTATCAAAACACACAGGCAGTCTAGGGTGCTAAACAAAAGTTACAAAAACAACAAACCATCAAAACTGTAAGGCAGTCTACCATCCTATATGAAAACTGGTACTTATCATAAAAAATAAAGAAAAGTAACTACCCATTATCTTTAAAGGGTTTAGAAAAATCAAAATCAAAGTTAAAGAATGAAAGCCAATTCCATGGAAAATTCTAATCATAATACATATTAAGAATATTTAGTCTCGAAACGACCTAAGTTGATCAAATTGGAGAAATCAAGACTTAGGCAATATGGAGGACAGGTTCAACAAAGTCTGAGATCGAGCATACAAGGATGGAGATTCAAGTCACAATCAAATTTAATTCAATTAAGTACAGCCCAAGATATAAATATGAAAAGAAAAGATAAATTGAATTCGACTTGGTCGTTATTAAGGAAACTAGGATTCAATGATATTGAAAAAAAAACCCTTTTTAGAGAAAATAGGAAAAGATTTCATACGAAGTTAGCAAATCATCCCTCTCTAATACTATCAGTTTATCATTTGTCAAACTATATATATTTTTTTTCCCAATATGAAAATCAACCTTCATGTGACTATCATCGAAATTTTATAACCTTCAGTCATCTAAACCTCTACCACGATCACCAAAGACAAAATTTCTAACTTCTGCAATATTTCCCACGAAGCATACCCCTCTTAATTAGGTATCAACACTTATTCATTTAATCGAAATTTCAAATTCCTTCACCTCGTTTTAAATTAGATCCGAACCCTCTAAATCCAATTTATGAAATCCTTGAATTTTTTTTTAAATCAAGTCTCGTATTCACTAAACTCCAATACCACTATGTCACACAAATTTATTCTTGTTTATAAATTAACCTTCATATTTTTTTCAACGTTTACCTTCAATGTTATCCTTTTGAATTCCACAATTTCTCCCAATCATCCAAAATAATTTCTATAACGTAAAATCCTTGTGTTCTCTCTGTCTCTAGTCACCCTCTTACAATATCTAGTTCAATTTCGCATAATCATTTAATACAATAAAAATTCTCACTTTTTTTTTTAATTCTACATAGCCTCAGAGTAAATGTTTTTCCAGAATCAATAACCAAGATTTTCTAAGTTCTCAACACTAGGTTGACCTCGAACATCCTCATTAGTTTTGAAATACATCCATGAATTATCCATAACCAACTTTCTGTGATTGTTTCTAAATTGATAACATTTACCCCTCGATTTCATTTTAAACCTTTACCACATCTCCATTTCAAATTTTTCATATTTGACATCCAACACTCTCTGATTCCTACAAATCATCATATGATAACCATTTACGTCATTTCCGTACTGGATGATTTACATCACCTCTTCAACATTTCTCAGGCAAAATAATATGAAAATTTAAGAGTTTAAAGTACAGCTGACAGTATTATATACGAGACAGAGAATTGATGTAATCATGACAGTTATATAAGACAAGAATGATGGAAATAAAATATTGGCATGAAGAGAATGATAGAGGAATCTGTTATGCTTATCTGTTTAAAAGAGGAAACCATTTTGAAATCCAGAACTAAAATATCAATCCCAAGATAAAGTCTAGCAAAATCATCGATTCATTATTTTAAGAAGAAATTCATAGAAGAAGTTACACAAAGGTTTATGAAAATAGCTAAAGCTACTCCTAAGTTAAATAATGAGAAGCAAAACTAAACAAAGCAATTAATAAAAAAAAATTTTGAAGGACTGAAACAAAGTAGAGAAAACATGTTCGAAAATATTTAAAGTACAATCTGATAATCATATGCGTCTGTCCAAAATTATGGTACTCTAAATCCTCGTCATACCAGTAAGCAAGGCTACGATAATCACAGAGCCCTTGACTTATGCACATATCTCTAGAATCATGGTATTTAACATTTTCGCGGTGCCGCTAGCTTGGCTGCGAAAACCTTAAATTCTCATATCCGAGAAATATATCCAGAGTCAGACTATATGTCCTCACCATGCTGGCTAATGTGACTATAGAAGACTAGATTTCCATAACATAGATGACCTAGCCCATATAATTTCATCTTGCCAAAAATTAAATTAAATCAATAATGAATACTCAAAAATCAAATCAATTTATTAACGAACATCAAAATTCAAAAATGAACAAAATCCATCAAAATACAAACTCGAATGCAACAGCTATCATCAAAATTCAAAATTCGACAATCATCCATCAAAATTAATAAATACAAACTCAAATTCAACAATAATCCATTAAAATCAAATTCAACAACAGCAAATAAGGATAAAACAAATCAAGGAAAAAAGAGAGTTTTCAAATCGAAGTTAAATAAGATTCTCCAGGGTCGTTCCAGGAATCTCTCAAGGGTTCCTAACAGTGATTGAGTATCTTCAAAATATATCCTATTCCTAGTGCAGGCTGTAGTGGTACTCTAGTTCGAATACCACTACACAAACTCGACATGCATGGGCCACCACTAAAAACGTGTCACGATCCGCACCCTAGAGTTAGGGTACGAGAACGTAACGACGCCCAGCCTACGCCGCAGTGTCGGCCGTAGAACGCTGTCCTAGGTCACAACATCTAACAATATAAAGCTAAGCAGTTTGTACTCCCCGAATGGGGGTGACATAGCAGATACAAATTCAATCACATCTAAGGTAGAGCATGATAAGGATAGATAAAACATGAAATCCAAAATAAATACAGGAGATAGAAGTCTAAGTGTCTAAGATACATGAACCCAGAAGTATATCTCAAAACTCAAATAAAGATATAGTAACCCACAAAGTAAATACAACTCCAGACAAAATAAAATAACTACCTAAACAACCTCTAATGTGTCTCCTCTAGGCTAGCAGGCACCTCCAGGCTATCTGTAAAATTTATCAACAGGTCCAGTCAGGACTGGAGCGAGTACAGTACATCTCAACAGATCATAGCAGGTTAGAAAATATAATCATACAGTAAAGTAAGATACAGGTACTGAAAGAAAACAGTATGTAAACAGGAAGATAACTGTAATAGAAATATCTACTATACATAGAGAACTAGCATGTGACTAGTGAGTCAGAGTACAATATGAACATGTAAATGGCCTGGGATGATTCAATGAAGACACTACGGAATGATTCAATGAAGATACTACTGGTGTATTATTCACATGTCCACTTCTACTCTCCCATACTCCCAATCAATACACAAAGATCCAGCCAGGTTATGTTATGATACTATGTTCAGACCCCGAAGGTGATAGACCCCGAAGGTGATAGACCCTGAAGGTGATAGACCCCGAAGGTGATACATAGTAGACCCATAAATGGGATAAGGATTCCAGGATGACTCTGTGATCATAAGAGTATATGTCACAAGTGATCGAAGAATCAACGAAGCATAGTGATACGCTATGCAAGTGAAACGCACAAACATAGAGTACCCGATGCTCCCTAAGGATAACATCTTAAGAAGGGATCCATATAGTACCAATCCGTGTGACCAACGTGACAGTACAAGTAAAGTAATCTACTGCAGGAAATAATTTTAAGCAGGATATGAAATGAACAGAGAATGTACTCGCCTCGATAACCTGAACAGCTGATAAGTATAGGGGGGTCCCACTGAAGCCACAGAGTCCTATTTAAAGCAACACAGGTTACAAGGTGTTCAAGTTGTAATAAATGAATCTCTATAACCAATCTACATTATTCTAGGTTCTTCTAAGTCAAAATAACTCTAGGTCGACTCCGGTCAATAATCTAGTCAAACTAGGTCAAGTGTTGACTTATAGTTGACTTTGGGTCAACTGCTCAACTCTGGTCAAACAGGGTCAATTCTAGTCTAATATAAAGTGTAATTCGTTATTTGTACGTCGAAACTTACGACATGTAAATCGAGATAAGAAGATTATCGGTAAGGTTGATAATCTTATTATAGTGATCCACGTATCCAAATTGTCAATTTCAGCGATGTGAGATCACTGGAATTGGCTGATCTCAGTTTCGTTGTACTAATTCCGAAATACGAACATTATATGAATTAATTATTAATTAATTATAAAAAGGTTAAGCTCAGAGAAATTATCAACAAACATTGTCGGACGATGAAATGAACATCGCTAACGTGTCTAGAATGGTCAAATTAGCTAGGATAGCCTATCCAACGGTCCAATTCGGACACAAGGGCAAAAAGGTAATTTCGGGTCAAAACGGTGTCCGTGTCGGAGCCGTTTTGCACCGAAAAATGTGCAAGAAAATAAGTCTATAAAATATAACAAATTATATGTCCACGAAACCAAAATGTCGATACGAACCCAACGGTATCTCCAGAATTGGATTCCGTTGACCCGATCTCATTTTGGCCCGTTGACCAGAACTTGAAATTCCGGTTTGCACGGAAATGCGTGCCGGAGCCCAAATTCTCAAAACTTAGCAAACTACCTGTCAACGAGTCCAAAATGATGATACGAACTCAACGGTATCTCCGAAATTGGATTCCGATGAGCCGATCTCAAAATGACCCGTTGACCCGGATATTGGTATCCGACTTGCACCAAAATGCGTGCCAGACCCAATGTCCACCAAAACCTAGCAAATTATATGTCAACGAGTCCAGAATGACGATACGAACTCAACGGTATATTCGAAATTGTATTCCGATAAGCCGGCGTCAAAAAGTCCCGTTGACCCAGAAAGTGGGACCCGCTTTGCACCGAAAAACGTGCCCGGGCCCACGTTCTCCAAATCTAACAAATTTTATATGAAAACATGCCAGAACGACGCCACAAGTCTTATGGTGGTGTCAGACATGAAATCTGGAGTGCCGTGTTCAAAAATAGAATTTTACAAGTTGAAAATTTCGCATTCGGACGACCAACTTTGGCGTCGAATTCAACCAATCAAACAAGCTCACAATGAAACAAAACTGGAGGGGTAGTAAGAGGGTTATACCAGCTTCGCACCGGAACTAGTAGCACGCCAAACGGAGCTGCGGTGGAGGAGATACAAGCTGACGAAGTTGGCCCCGCGAAACTGTCCAAATTTAATATAATTTAAACGGTCAACTTGGTGGCCGGTTTTGATGTATCAAACGATAAAATTAACGGACGAAAATTGACATGAGTGAAGGTGGATATACCGAGATTGTGACGGAGCAAAGAAATCGACGATCCAACGGTCGGATCTCCGGGAAAACGCGTACGAAGTCGCTGCGACGGAGCGTCAAAACGAACTCAATCCCGCGCGTGTCACGACGGGACGTCGTTCAAAACGCACGAATCGCCTCGACGGTGCGTCCCGGAGGACGGTGGCCGTCAGGAAGAGGCTCGCCTGAGTTCGCCCAGGGGGGCCACCCACGGTGGGGGTCGTCGGAGCCGTGGCGGCCGACGACGGCGACGGCTATTCCCACACGTGCGCGGCTTGCTTGCTGCCGCTGCTGTGCATGTGCACGCGCGGCGGCGCGCGTGGCTGTGCGCGGGCTGCGCGCGGCCAGGCCCCGCGGCGAGGGCGCGGCGGCGCACATGGGCACGACGGCGACGCGCATGGAAGGTGGTGGCGGCGGCGGTTGAATGGTGATGTAGAGGTGGTGGCAACGTTGAAGTTGGAGGAGGAGGAAGAAGGAAGTTGGAGGAGGAAGAGAAGAAGGCCGAGGTTGGCCGGCCATGGCCGACGGCCAGGGTGAGGGGGAGGTCGACTGCGAAGGTGGAGAGGAAGGAGGAGAGTGGTGTCGTCGGGTTTTGCATGGGAGAGAGGAGGAGGGTGTGTTGTTATGTTGTAGAGTTGTGTTATTTTGTTGTGTAGTATTAGAATAGAGTGGGAGAGAGAGAGAAATAGATAAGGTGTAATAAATGATGAGAGAGAGATGAGGTGGCTCTCCTAGAAATTAGGGCCGGCCACAAAGAGAGGGGAGGCTGTGAGAATGAATAGGTAGGAATGGATGGAGGAGATTTAGTTTGGGAAAAATCCAAGGGCAACAATTTAAATAGGAAATATTGGGTTATTCTTATAGGATTTATTTCAAGGAAAAAATTCAATAAATAATTAAAAAATGGGTAGAAGGATACTCGATATTTTTGGGCAAGGAAATACGAGGGTGTCATGGTGGAGAAAATCATGGAGCTGGACTGGACTCGGTGGAGCCGGATTGGGTCAAAACCGGACATGATGCAATAATAGAATTAAAAATAGACGTTGATGATCATGAGTGAATAAGTAGCACATGGGGATTCCAATAAATGGGACACAAGTGACGGACGGATAGTAGACTCAAAGTGGGCCATGTCCAAAGTTGGGACTGACAGGTTTTGGTCGACAGGGGACCCACAAATCAAGTTGGAAGATGAATGTGACGTCGTGGAGTGAAATAAAATCGGGTCACGTGTCGGGAAAGTTGTGCGAATCAAATGGAGCACAAAATGACATGTCTGAGTGGGACACGAAGGTCATGGGTGACGAGCGTCTCGAGTAGATCATCAATGAGGAGTTGGTTTCAAGAAACTGACTGGTCTTGCGCTCCCAATTTAAAAGTCATGGTAACGCGCTGAAAATGATCAATAAAAAGAGTGGGAAAATAAATAATAATCAAATGGTCTAAATCGACCCGAAGTTCAGCGAAGCAAAAAGAGCACAAGGGAACAAGTTTGGATGGGACACTATATACCGTCATGAAGGTAATCATGTCCACTCCAAAACTCATGAAGAAGATTTCCAGAGTTGAACATCCCTGATACTCCAAATATCAAAGGCATGGAAAAGTACACTTAAGGAAAATTAAACAGAATAAATTATTTATCGAAATTAAAATCAATCAGAAAAAAAAAAAAAAAATCAACCCGAAATTCAGGGTGCTCACATCCTACCCACCTTATAAAAATTTCGTCCTCGAAATTAAAATGTCCAAACTCCCTCTAGGTCAAACCCCCACAATCAAGTCCCAGAACTTAAACAAATCATACCATCAAAAAGAACAACGTCCAGGGTCATGGCATACGGTGGTAGTGAAAGTCTCATCTAGGTATACTAGTCATGCTAACTGAATCGGTCATAGGGTATCAAAACACACAGGCAGTCTAGGGTGCTAAACAAAAGTTACAAAAACAATAAACCATCAAAACTGTAAGGTAGTCTACCATCCTATATGAAAACTGGTACTTATCATAAAAAATAAAGAAAAGTAACTACCCATTATCTTTAAAGGGTTTAGAAAAATCAAAATCAAAGTTAAAGAATGAAAGCCAATTCCATGAAAAATTCCAATCACAATACATATTAAGAATATTTAGTCTCGAAACGACCTAAGTTGATCAAATTGGAGAAATCAAGACTTAGGCAATATGGAGGACAGGTTCAACAAAGTCTGAGATCGAGCATACAAGGATGGAGATTCAAGTCACAATCAAATTTAATTCAATTAAGTACAGCCCAAGATATAAATATGAAAAGAAAAGATAAATCGAATTCGACTTGGTCGTTATTAAGGAAACTAGGATTCAATGATATTGAAAAAAAAAAACCCATTTTAGAGAAAACAGGAAAAAATTTCATATGAAGTTAGCAAATCATCCCTCTCTAATACTATCAGTTTATCATTTGTCAAACTATATATATTTTTTCCCCAATATGAAAATCAACCTTCATGTGACTCTCATCGAAATTTTATAACCTTCAGTCATCTAAACCTCTACCACGATCACCAAAGACAAAATTTCTAACTTCTGCAATATTTCCCACGAAGCATACCCCTCTTAATTAGGTATCAACACTTATTCATTTAATCGAAATTTCAAATTCCTTCACCTCGTTTTAAATTAGATCCCAACCCTCTAAATCCAATTTATGAAATCCTTGAATTTTTTTTTTAAATCAAGTCTCGTATTCACTAAACTCCAATACCACTATGTCACACAAATTTATTCTTGTTTATAAATTAACCTTCATATTTTTTTCAACGTTTACCTTCAATGTTATCCTTTTGAATTCCACAATTTCTCCCAATCATCCAAAATAATTTCTATAACGTAAAATCCTTGTGTTCTCTCTGTCTCTAGTCACCCTCTTACAATATCTAGTTCAATTTCGCATAATCATTTAATACAATAAAAATTCTCACTTCTTTTTTTTTTAATTCTACATAGCCTCAGAGTAAAAGTTTTTCCAGAATCAATAACCAAGATTTTCTAAGTTCTCAACACTAGGTTGACCTCGAACATCCTCATTAGTTTTGAAATACATCCATGAATTATCCATAACCAACTTTCTGTGATTGTTTCTAAATTGATAACATTTACCCCTCGATTTCATTTTAAACCTTTACCACATCTCCATTTCAAAATTTTCATATTTGACATCCAACACTCTCTGATTCCTACAAATCATCATATGATAACCATTTACGTCATTTCCGTACTGGATGATTTACGTCACCTCTTCAACATTTCTCAGGCAAAATAATATGAAAATTTAAGAGTTTAAAGTACAGCTGACAGTATTATATACGAGACAGAGAATTGATGTAATCATGACAGTTATATAAGACAAGAATGATGGAAATAAAATATTGGCAGGAAGAGAATGATAGAGGAATCTGTTATGCTTATCTGTTTAAAAGAGGAAACCATTTTGAAATCCAGAACTAAAATATCAATCCCAAGATAAAGTCTAGCAAAATCATCGATTCATTGTTTTAAGAAGAAATTCATAGAAGAAGTTACACAAAGGTTTATGAAAATAGCTAAAGCTACTCCTAAGTTAAATAATGAGAAGCAAAACTAAACAAAGCAATTAATAAAAAAAAATTTTTGAAGGACTGAAACAAAGTAGAGAAAATATGTTCGAAAACATTTAAAGTACAATCTGATAATCATATGCGTCTGTCCAAAATCATGGTACTCTAAATCCTCGTCATACCAGTAAGCAAGGCTACGATAATCACAGAGCCCTTGACTTATGCACATATTTCTAGAATCATGGTATTTAACATTTTCGCGGTGCCGCTAGCTTGGCTGCAAAAACCTTAAATTCTCACACCCGAGAAATATATCCAGAGTCAGACTATATGTCCTCACCATGCTGGCTAATGTGACTATAGAAGACTAGATTTCCATAACATAGATGACCTAGCCCATATAATTTCATCTTGCCAAAAATTAAATTAAATCAATAATGAATACTCAAAAATCAAATCAATTTATTAACGAACATCAAAATTCAAAAATGAACAAAATCCATCAAAATACAAACTCGAATGCAACAGCTATCATCAAAATTCAAAATTCGACAATCATCCATCAAAATTAATAAATACAAACTCAAATTCAACAATAATCCATTAAAATCAAATTCAACAACAGCAAATAAGGATAAAACAAATCAAGGAAAAAAAGAGAGTTTTCAAATCGAAGTTAAATAAGATTCTCCAGGGTCGTTCCAGGAATCTCTCAAGGGTTCCTAACAGTGATTGAGTATCTTCAAAATATATCCTATTCCTAGTGCAGGCTGTAGTGGTACTCTAGTTCGAATACCACTACACAAACTCGACATGCATGGGCCACCACTAAAAACGTGTCACGATCCCGCGCGCGTCACGACGGGACGTCGTTCAAAACGCACGAATCGCCTCGACGGCGCGTCCCGGAGGACGGTGGCCGTCCGGAAGAGGCTCGCCTGAGTTCGCCCAGGGGGGCTACCCACGGCGGGGGTCGTCAGAGCCGTGGCGGCCGACGACGGCGGCGGCTATTCCCACACGCGCGCGGCTTGCTTGCAGCTGCTGCTGTGCATGTGCATGCACGGCGGCGCGCGTGGCTGTGCACGGGCTGCGCGCGGCCAGGCCCATCGGCGAGGGCGCAACGGCGCGTATGGGCACGACAGCGACGTGCATGGAAGGCGGTGGCGGCGGCGGTTGAATGGTGATGTAGAGGTGGTGGCGACGTTGAAGTTGGAGGAGGAGGAAGAAGGAAGTTGGAGGAGGAGGAGGAGAAGAAGGCCAAGGTTGGCCGGCCATGGCCGACGGCCAGGGTGAGGGGGAGGTCGGCTGCCAAGGTGGAGAGGGAGGAGGAGAGTGGTGTCGTCGGGTTTTGCATAGGAGAGAGGAGGAGGGTGTGCTGTTATGTTGTAGAGTTGTGTTATTTTGTTGTGTAGTATTAGAATAGAGTGGGAGAGAGAGAGAGAAATAGATAAGGTGTAATAAATGATGAGAGAGAGATGAGGTGGCTCTCCTAGAAATTAGGGCCGGCCACAAAGAGAGGGAAGGCTGTGAGAATGAATAGGTAGGAATGGATGGAGGAGATTTAGTTTGGGAAAAATCCAAGGGCAACAATTTAAATAGGAAATATTGGGTTATTCTTATAGGATTTATTTCAAGGAAAAATTCCAATAAATAATTAAAAAATGGGTAGAAGGGTACTCGATATTTTTGGGCAAAGAAATACGAGGGTGTCATGATGGAGAAAATCATGGAGCTGGACTGGACTCGGTGGAGCCGGATTGGGTCAAAACCGGTCATGATGCAATAATAGAATTAAAAATAGACGTTGATGATCATGAGTGAATAAGTAGCACATGGAGATTCCAATAAATGGGACACAAGTGACGGACGGATAGTAGACTCAAAGTGGGCCATGTCCAAAGTTGGGGCTGACAGGTTTTGGTCGACAGGGGACCCACAAATCAAGTTGGAAGATGAATGTGACGTCGTGGAGTGAAATAAAATCGGGTCACGTGTCGGAAAAGTTGTACAAATCAAATGGAGCACAAAATGACGTGTCTGAGTGGGACACGAAGGTCATGGGTGACGAGCGTCTCGAGTAGATCATCAATGAGGAGTTGGTTTCAAGAAACTGACTGGTCTTGCGCTCCCAATTTAAAAGTCATGGTAACGCGCTGAAAATGATCAATGAAAAGAGTGGGAAAATAAATAATAATCAAATGGTCTAAATCGACCCGAAGTTCAGCGAAGCAAAAAGAGCACAAGAGAACAAGTTTGGATGGGACACTATATACCGTCATGAAGGTAATCATGTCCACTCCAAAACTCATGAAGAAGATTTCCAGAGTTGAACATCCCTGATACTCCAAATATCAAAGGCATGGAAAAGTACACTTAAGGAAAATTAAACAGAATAAATTATTTATCGAAATTAAAATCAATCAGAAAATAAATAAAAATAAAAAAAATCAACCCAAAATTTAGGGTGCTCACACGAGGAGATCGACGCTGCAGGTGATGGTTAGCAGGTTTGTCCTTCTCATTCTTCCTTCCCACTTTCCTGTGTGATTCCATTAGTACCTGCCAGAATATTGTCTTGATTTCTAGATAGTGTAGCTACCCTATTCGAGACTGTGGAATCACGACCAGTAGGATTGTGTTGCTTCGACTTTGATTGGGGGTTTGACCTAGGAAGGGTACGATCATTTTAATTTCGAGGACGAAATTTTTCTAAGGTGGGTAGGATTGTAACACCCAGTTTCTGGAATGAGGGTATTTTTGAAATTTTTTATTTATTATTATTATTTATTTGTATTTAAATTATATTATGATTTTAGTAATTTTTAATAATTTCTAAACTATTTAAAAACTGGTTTAAGTCATGACTTGTAATTTTGATGTGTTGCTAGTGAAACCTGAGAGACTACATGACCTAGAGCCTAACCATGTCATTATGATGATTTAATTATCATTTTTAGCCTAGGAGTATTTGGTCATTTTGACTTAATTGAATTATTTGATGATTTATTGAATAGGTGAATTCTAGGTTGACTTGACTTGTTGAGACCTAGTGAACTAGCCTAGAAGCTAACCCTAGCTATTGTAACCCTAGACTAACTTAGGTTAACCTACTTTTAGTCATTAGAGACTAATTTTGGAATAGGAGGATTAGTTTGAGTGAAATCACTTCATGATTTATGGTTTAATGAAATGACTTATGATTTCATGACTCAATGACTTATGACTTGGCCCATGGCCCATAACTAGAAGCCCTAACCCTAACCAAACCCTAAATGACCAGCCACATAGGGATCCCCACCCTATTTAAATACTTATTCATTAGGGCTTGCCTCTTTTTATCATTCCAACACTTGGAGAAAAGAAAATGTATTGTCCCCCTTCCAAAAATCTCCATAAATCTATTTTAATTCTTTTTTAATCCTAGTCTTTTGCAATAGGTTCTAATTTCTGTATATTTTATAACTCTGGAGGTTAACCTCCGCTTTGGGCTCATTTGGAGCATTTGGCCATCAAGAGGGACACCCCCCATTTGGAGCTTTTCCATGCAATTTGCACCTATAGGTAAAACCCTTTAAATTGCATTATTATTTCGTTTTTTTTTTGCATTTAGGCTAGATCTAGGAGTCCCCTAGGTGTCCCCGAAATTTGGGTGGATTTCGTGTTCGTTTGGTGTCCGTGTCGGACACGTGTCGTAGTGTCGTATGGGTGTTCGATGAAATGTCACAAAGGGAATTTATTTGCTATTTTTGAAAAGTATTTGAATGGAAATATTGATTTATATGTGTTTACTATTTTCCCTAGGGACTGAGTTGATTTTTGAGCCGTGTCCGTGTCCAAACAGGACACGAACACGCTCGCAGCATGCCGTGCAGTCCCCTGCTGCCCGACACTTCTGTAGGACACGACACGAAGTTTCAAGACCCGATTTTTGGCGCAGAGGTCGGGGCAACATCTGCCACCATCCTCCCAAAATTTGGGGTGGGTTGGTGCAGTGTGCGAGGAGTTCTCCTACTCGCACTGGTCGTACTGGCCGCACGCGCGGGCTGTGCACACGAGCGTTTTGACCACTGACACGCACATTTAAATTGGACACGGGGACACGGGGATGCAGTGCAAGGCCATGGACACGTAGCCCTATATGGGGCGAACACGTGGGCACGAGCACGAGTCGTGTCGTGCCCTGTATCGTGTCTTAGGGCGACACACACGCGTGCACGATGCTGTATGCCTGTGTAGTATCTGTACGTGTTTGAGGCTTCGATACGCCGTGTCCGGCTCTAGGGTGACACGAAAGTATTCCTGGGGACACGTGCACATGTGTTTGATGATTACCAACCAATTAAATTTCATTTTATCATGTTTTGATACACGAATGTGGATTTCCCCATTTTCAACTGATACATACTTTTAGTTTTGAATTTCCTGAGATTATGTACCTTCAAATTATTTTTAAATGATGTTTTAAATCACTAAATTGATTTCCTACATATGTATTAGCCACAGCTAGATAGGTTTTTCATGATAGATTGGGTTTTGCATTAGTGAAATGGATTTTTGTTATTGGGATTAGGCTGTGCATGTGGACTGAAACGCAGTTCCTATTTAGCAATTCTGTTTTTTTAAAGCATTTCTTAATTGATCTTGAATATCAAATTAGCCATGTTTTAATCCATTGTACTGTGTTAGGCATTGCTTAGGACTTGGATTGAGAGTTAGGTTTTGCAATTAGTGAATGGGATTTCAATTTGGTCTTGGTATCAGTTCTTGATTCGGTTGGGTTAGAATAGGAATTGAAATGAGATGGTTGATTTTACACAGGTAGCTAACCTCCCATAGACTGTCACCTTGATTACACACTGTTATGTGCACTAAGTAATGTCATTCACCCACTCTCTACACACCCATGCACTGAAATCAAAAACTTGGGGGGGGGGGGTTTGGGTTGTTTTGCAATGGAATTTGAATTGTTCTGAGTTCAATATGATTGATGTGGTAAATATATTGGTGGTCGGGTTCCAATCTCAGATTTCTGAGATACATATGGGTATACATGTGGCTTGAGCTAGGCTGATACTTGTGTGAGGGATGAGTGTGTGAATTGAATCAAATGATTGATAATGAAATAGAATGAGTGAAGGAATTGAAGAAGAAAAGGAAGAAGAATAGGCTGCAGGAGCAGCAGCTGGGTTAGGGGCTGCTGCCCCCTTGGACAGCAGGGTAGTGCCCTGCCTAGGCCTAGCTAGGCAGCTGCCAACAACAGCAGTATAGGGGCTGCACAAGACAGCCCCATTGGCACTTGACAGCCCCTGGGTAGCCTATATACCCTCCCATTTTGAGTGTGTGTGAGTGTTGTTTGTGGGTTAGATAGATAAGTTTGGGTTTAACACTTGTATTGATAGCTAAGGATATGTACTTAGCTATATAGATAGGTGAGAATACCATGTACCAGTTTTTCCCTTAGCATATAACAGTCAGTAGGAGTAATATCCTAGTGCCAAGAGTAAGGACTAATCTATGAGTGTGTATGATTGACTTTAACATGTACACTAGAGTGTGGCCCTCCTTGTGGGAATGTATATATACACAATTCTGGAATGTGATGTGCAGGTAGACTTGGAGTGAGCTAGGACTGTGAAATAGTGAATATGTGAACTATTATTTACTTGGAATGTGTATGGGAGGGGAATCTGGGAACAAGGATTGAGAAGGGTTAATTGAGAAGGGTTAGTTGAGAAGGGAGTATAAGTATTGAGAAGGGAGAGGAGTTATAGTATAGTGACACATAGATGGTATGTATATTGTGCTATATATATATATATGTATATATGATATATGAATTGGTTTGATATGGTTTTGTTAAGCCATGAGTGGTTATATAGGTATTGATATAGGGTTAGTTTTATGGTATGGTTATATAGTGTCATTTCCTTATAGGCTTTGGTATGGGAATGTGGTTAGACTGGAATGACTTGTTAGACAAAGTTGACCAGGAGTTTGACCTAGCTTGACTAGGTAGTTGACCCAATAGCCTAGGGTTGACCTAGTTTGACTATATTGACTAGTCTGACCATTATTGACTAAACCCAGATAACTTGACTAGTTTGGCTAGAATGTTTGACTAAGAGTTGACTTTAACCTAGATTAGACTTGTTTAACCTTGTTTGACCTTGTATGACTTAGTTTAACTTCTTGTGACCTAATATGACTTGATTTGACTTAGTTTGACTGTAGGGTTGACCAAGTTTGACTTTGACCTAGATTGGCCTAGAAATTATGTAGATTGTATCATAAACATCATTGTCTCATTTTGAACACATTATAACCTATATTTCTCTGTTAAGGACATTATGACTCTGGTGCAGACATCTGATATTATACTACTCTTTTCAGAATAGCAAGCGAGTACATTCTCTGATAGTTCTCTCATTTACTTGTCAATTACTGTACTTCAGTTCTAGTTAGTTGTATGCGATTCTCTGCTACAACACGTGTGGATATTTCTGGATTCATGTATACGACACACTTTTATTTTCTGGCCTCTATTACTGGTATCATCTTCCCTGGCTTCTATTACTGGAATCACCTACTGGAATCATTTAACTGGAATCATTTACTGGTATCATTATATTTTGGCTGGACTCATCTTGAATCATTGTGTCGAAATTCTGGATTCACTTGCTGGGAGGGGAAATACAAGAGTAAGACATGTAGACATACCACAATCTAGAATCTTCCAACTGGAATCTACTGGAATGATAGTCATCTCACACACGGCCAGGTGTGTGATGTGCCGTATTACCCATAGCCGTTTACATGTCGATCTCGGTATTTTAAAACACACTGCTGGAGTATAGGCTGGACTCACCCTGGAATCATTGATCACTATAACTGGAATCGTCCCTTACTGGATTCATCTTGTATTAGATTCATCTTGTACTGGACTTACATTGGAGTTACACTTGTCTACATTGCTGTCTGGACTTTATATCATATTACCCTGGTTCAGCTAGTTCTATTTTTACAGTCTTCATTGCTATGATTCTTCTCTTATTTAGTTATTTTCTTTCCTTGCACTTTATCTGTCTTTCTTACCATCACCTGAATATAAACTGCCATTTCCATCAATACAACTGTCTATAACTGCTGTATAGTTCTCTGTCATTTACTTGGGTTTTCTAGATAAGATTGTGCTCGTTCCTGTCCTGACTGGACCTGTTAAAAATTTTACAGATGACTGCCCTGAGGACACATGCCCTACATGTTACAGACCAGGAGATGGCTTAGCTACCTATGGCTCCGACACTCAGGAGTGATCGAAAGTTTAGTTAGTCTGTCTTGTTTTAGTTTTCCTGTTTAGAATTGGAGTTGTATATAGAGATTTGAGACTTGAGATGTATTTGAGATTGTTTGAGTTGGTTGTTATTTTATTAGTAGTTTTGTTGTCTTCAAATTCTTAGTTATATTTCGGTGTTATCTTATCGTGCTTAGACTGTGATTGAGTTACACCATATCTTATACTTGTCCTCCGTTCGGAGTTGATCATGATGAGTACATTATATTCTGCATGAGTTGATGATTAGTTAGAGACTTAGAACAGCGTTCTACCGCCGACACTGCGGCGTAGGCTGGGCGTCGTTATGTACTCATACCCTCACAGTGGGTGCGGGTCGTGACACGTTTTTAGTGGTGGCCCATGCAGGTCGAGAGTCGCATTAGTGCGATATCGTGGTAGTACGGCGACTTAGTTGTACTGCTGCGAGCCTGCGATAGGATTGAGCGATAGGGTTTAACGGAAAGGTACTCAATCACAGTTAGGACTACTTGAGAGATTCCTGGACGACCCTTGAGAATCTCATTATGAACTTCAAATTGAAAATCCTTTCCTCTTGTTTTGATTCACCCTCACTCCTTGATGTTTAAAGAATCTTGGACTATTAACTTCCTTCATCATTATCCTTACTTATATTTTGTCTATCTTATGTTGCTAATTTAGTACCAGTTTTGCAAGCTGATCTTTTCGAGCTTGATCATGACATATTTTATTGGGGGCCGGCACCCACTAACATATTGTCTAATCAGAACCGGTGCATGATGGTCTGATCAACCTATTGCACTTTGGTTCGCTTCTCATATATTATTCTACATGGAGGAAGACATAGTTAAATTTGTCCTAGAGTCTCATCCATGACAGATTTGGCAATTCTCTTTGAATTAATAACATCGCCTATGAACCACGTATTGTGCTTAATAACATCGCCTTTGAACTCATTATTGTTTTGCCTTTCACATATTCCAGATAGAAAAGGCACTGTACTTGATAGGTCAACCCAAGGTATCATGTTTAGTTCCCCTATCCAAAGGAAGAAATTACCTTATTTCTATATCCTTGCATCATCCTTTAAATTCTAATTCCTTGATCATGACCAGTCGACCGGGGCATCCTCCGTATCATCCAGTGTTTGGGATCTTATCCAATTGAATTAATTCAATTGTGACATGGATATCAAATCTTGGATACTCGTACTCAGACTTCAATGGCCTCGTTCTCCATCTTGTCCAAACTTCGATATATCCTGAAATTGATCAACTTAGATCGTGCCAGGACTAAATCCTCTTTTATATACTGTGTTATTGGATTTCAGTGCTATTGACACTCGTGCCTTAACCCTTCGATTTTGATCATCTTTGGAAGGGTAATCTTTAATAATAAATCCCTTTCATGGGGTTGAAGCTTATTTCAACGATTCTTGAATGTACAAAGAAGAGTATACAAGGATCATACAAGCTATGGAGAAAGAAGATGCACAAAGTGAGACTTTAATAATCCCTGTTAAAAGTCGAACTACTCAGCAACAATCTCCTAAACCCTCTGGAGAAGATTCTTTCATCATTCCAGTGAGTGGACGGATCTCTCCGTTACCTCAGTCATCTACTCAAAATATACTGATCATTCCTGTCAGTGGGCGTACTACAGTTCCTGTACCTTCACAAGATACTCTGCTAATTCCAGTTGGAGGGCGGACTACTCTTCCTACTCAAACTTCAAGAGAGCTCACCTCTTCTGAGCCATTTGTTATCGATCTTAATCGAAACAAAGCTTCTTCTTCTTCTCCCCCTTTAGTCATTGACTTGGCTAAAATCTCTAAGGCTCAGCCTTCTCCCAATGTAAATATTGCTGCTTTTACATTTAATGAAAAGTCTCCACCTTTGCAGTACGTTGATGTGTGTAATTATGTTCATAGTTATTTACATCTGTTAGATGACTTGAACACAATAACCATAGGAGTTGTACAGACTGTTCATACAGATGTATCTCTAGAACTTGTACAATCTTCATACTTTCTAGTTCCCAGCAGAAAGCCATGAGACATTCCAATATTCTTCTACAAAGGGCCTCAAAATCCTTCTGATCTTGAAGATGATGACAAAAATGATGATACTGGAAGATTACAACTACGTCGTTATAGTTGTGTAAATAATTTGTCTCGATCCTTGTGTATTGATTGGGGATGGAGGAGTAAAAATAGTCATGTAAATAATTCTAAAGTAGTATAACCATGAATCAACTCTGTAGTATAGCCATGAATCATATCCAGCTGTTCACATGTCTATCTTGTACTCTAAATCCTAGTCACTGATAGTTCTTTACTTATAGTAGATATTTCCATTACAGTCATCTCTTTTACTTCATGTACATTCTTTCAGTTATTCATGTATCTTACTCTATTGTATGCTTTATATTTTTTGACATGATATGAACTGCGTGAGATGTATTGTGCTCGTTCCTGTCCTGACTGGACCTATTGATATATTACAGAGGATGGGGACGAGGCCTTTTGTCCCACTTACTATGGAGCAGCCTTAGACGATACCTACGATCTTGACCTCCAGCAGGATCCACTAGCAGTAGAGGATGATACCCCCATAGTTTAGGCTTGCTAGCTTAGACTTTATCTTATTTCTGTTGTCTTATCTCATTTGGATACTTTATTGTATAAATTTGGGATCTTGTGTTATTTAGGATGTTGTGGAGACGTTATCTTAGACACTTAGACTTCTCTCCTGTTTGTATTTTATTTTGTGGATTCATATCATATCTATCTATCTTATCGTATCTTCTACATTAGATTGAGATTGAGATTGTACATATCTTATTGTTCCTCCGTTCGGAGAGTATATCTTGTGCAGTTATATTTCATACTGTGTTAGATGTTGTGACCTAAGACAACATTCTACCGCCGATACTGCGGTGTAGGCTGGACGTACCCACTTTTCGTGCCCCTACACTGGGTACGTGTCGTGACACATTTTTAGTGGTGGCCCATGCAGGTCTAGATTTGTAATGGTATTCAAACTAGAGTATCACTACAGCCTACAGTTGGATGTAGGATATAGTTTTGAGGTACTCAATCATATTAGGAAAACTCTTATCCAATACTTGCCATCTAAATTCTTGTTGATTAAATGCTTTCCTTTGAATAAATAAACTATCCTCCTTTGATTTTTTGCTTCATTCTCAGTAATTGCTTCTTGTTTGATCTGTTATCAGGATGGTTATGGAGACGTGATCTCATCACTCCGGTCTGGAGGATACTATCGAGAGGTCGGTCACCTCTCGTCCTGTTCACCAGGGCCTCGATACCGCAGCTCCTGTTATGTCAGCTCAGGTTGGCGTCTCTGCTGTATTTAGAGGTGCACCTCCTCCTGTACAGAGACCTTCCCCTATCATTCCTGATTTCTCTCAGCAGCAGCTGCCTTCAAGATGGGTTGACACAGCGCAGCTGTTCGCCTTCTTTCAGAGGATGATGGAGGCCCAGCTGCAGCAGTCCGTTCATTTTCAGCAGGGCATAGAGAATGTCCATCAGCTTGCCCTGAGACGGTGGAGAGAGTCATTGTGCAGCCCCAGGCAGGCCAGATGTAGCAGTATCAGCCGAGGATACTGTAGGCCTTAAAATTGAAGTCACGCTGAGTTGATCAGAACAAGTCACGCAGAGTGATCCAAGAAGCAGCACAAAAGATACGCTAAGTTCTGCCTGGCCATTTCCTTTAGAAGTCACGCAGAGACAGCTCAGCCATACGTCAGAATCATAATGACTGACAACACAACAGTCGAGAAACGTCTCCTCGTATGCCACGTATGCACAGAACTCGAGAGATCACAGCCATCTTTTGCGTGATTTTCGAAATCTTCCTTAGCAAGACTCACTCTTCACCAAGTTGGCGTGACTTTGGGTCTTATCTTCATTTAATGCGGCTGACAATATAATCAATGTCAGAGATTTTGTGTCAGACGAAGCGTGCCAAATCAAGACAGCTGGCGGTTTGCGTGGATTCTGAACCTTCTCCTTCCTCAAAACATTGCGTGACTTTTGAGTTATTCTTCTCAAAGCTGCGTGAATTCTGAAGTATTCTTCTTCAAAGCTTGCGTGGATTTCGCCTTCAACGAGTCTGCGTCAACGAATCTGCGTGGATTTTTGCCTTCAGCAAGTCAGCGTGGATTTCATTTCAACTGGAGTACGTGGCAGCCATGCCACCGATCTCTCTCTCGTGTGCCCAGTAACTTGCACACGACCCATGCACCGATGCCATGTGTCCGACAGTTACGGGCCACGTCCAGTAACTACTCACTAACCCTACGTGTATTTAGAGTCTGCGTGACTTTTCAAGTGCACCAGTGGTGAGGTAGTTATCTTTTCAGTTACTGTTTTGACTCTATAAATAGAGTTCTTTTTCTCATTCATTGTACAGATACATTGATATCTACTGTCAAAATTTTGAGAGCTTTTCTTCTTCGCATAGTCCAAGGGATAAAGCGATCGTCTTCTAGATCGGATTCCTACAGTTGTAATTTTCCCAGAAACACAACAAATAAAGAGAATTTCTTTATGGAAAACAAATTGGCGACTCTGCTGGGGAAAACCATCTCCTCTTCTGAGATGGTAACAACTCAATACGACACTTCGTCAATCGGCTCGACGAAGAAGGTGATGACGATCAAATTCGATCAACTCGCCTATGAAAAAATGCAGCGGACTAAGGGTGGCAAGCCCACTCCAGCCTCCATCATCACTGCCAAGTCGAAGGGACACTCTGTCTATGTCCCTAAGAATCAGTTGGCAGTCAATGGTGAAGTCTCTGCCACAGTGTCTACTCCTAACACTGGCAAGAACTCCACTGCAAGCACGCACACTCTTGTGCACTCGAAGATGACAGTAACTAAAAGTCAAGCTGACAGTACTGGCTCCTTAGCCGAATCTGTTCTAGCGTGCCAATTCAACTCTAAAAGTCACGCTGACAGTACTGGCTCCTTAGCCGAATCTGTTCCAGCGTGCAAATTCAACTCTAAAAGTTACGCTGACAGTACTGGCTCCTTAGCCGAATCTATTCCAGTGTGCAAATTCAACTCTAAAAGTCACGCTGATAGTACTGGCTCCTTAGCCAAATCTATTCCAGTGTGCAATCCCACATTCAAAAGTCACGCTGACAGTACTGGCTCCTTAGCTAAATCTGTTCCAGCGTGTAATTCTAAAATCAAAAGTCACGCTAACAGCTCTGGTTCTTTAGCCAAATCTGTTTCAGCGTGTATTTTATCAGAGAAGAATAGCTCCTTAGTTATCTTTTCTTCTTCACCGAGTTCTACTAGAACTGGGGGTGGTCTTCCACACAAAGTCCCTTCGAAAAGGAATAACTTTTTAGTTATTTCTTCTGCTCCTGTAGTTTTTACTTCAGGAACAGCTTTGACTGATACTTTTGTTAGTCAAAGGAAAGGAGATGGTCTTTTGACTACTCTTCCTTCTGGACATTCTATGTCTCAAAATCTGAATGAGTCTAAGAAGAAACATTCCTTAATGTCTTCTTCTTTGATTTCTTCAAATTGGGCACAGAATCTGTCCATTAAAGAGGGTCTGTTACCAACTCCTAATCAAGGGAGTGGTTTAACTCTTCCTTCTCTGCAAATATCCAGATCAACGAAAGGAAAACTCCATGTTTCCAAAATTAATGTGTTACCTTCCACTGATTTAAGAACAAAACTCAGCACTTCTGGTGTTAAGAAACCATACCAATTGGATATGAAGATAAAAGATCCAGATGCAGAGTATGCAAGAAATTATGTGCTCACATTAATCACTCTTTGTATAATCAAGAGCCATCAAGACCCAAGAACAGGAAGTATACTCCTCAATCTTCACAAACAGATTTACAGGAATATCTTCAACAGAAAAGAAGGAGTAATTCTATATCAAAGGAACATGCTGAATGTGACTTCTATCCAAGAGTCATAATTCAGTACAGATGTGAATCAACAGTTCAAGACCATGGTGATCATGAATGTGACTTCCAGCCAAGAGTCACAATGTAATACAGATGTCAAAATAAATGACAGTCTGTCTTTAATAGGATTCAGTATGAACCTATGCCTGATGAAGATGAGCCTTTGTTTGCCTCTGTCAACATGACTTCTCGGGACACCGGGGGTAGAGTTGATAGTCCAGATGGAGTATATAGAAACACCAGAGCAAGAGTCCTGGCTTCTAGTCAAAGAAATTTGATCCCTAAAATTGATTCTGAATTTCTTGGAGAATCTAACTTCCCACCTCTTCCTACTGGGGGTAATTCTCCTATAGTTGACTTTGATACACGAAGCAATGATTCAGAGCATACAACATCCACTAGTTCATCAATAATCCCTCATACAGTCACAACTTATATGGTTAATGGGAATACTGATGAACCTTCTTCTTCCTTGACTCCTCAAGATCAAAGAATTGCTTCTTTGGAACAGCAAATAAAGTCTATGACTGACACAATGAAGTCGATGTATGAACTCATGATAGCTCAGTTGCAAAATCGACAGACCGTATCAGATGCCATACCAGTTGATACTGATATAAGTCCAGTACAAGTTCCTCCAGCAGTACAATCCAATACTCCTGGACCAGCTCAACCAAATCTTAGTCTCTCTGGAGCTGGGGGTAGTGCTTATAATGCTGTTCCTTCTCCCAACTATTCTCTACAAGCCACAACTCCACAATCTTCGGGAGTTGTCTCTGAAGAATTGAAGAATCTCAAAACTCAATTCGAGGCATTCAAACAAAAGGATGGTTTACAAAGGTTAGGCATCAAGCAGCCTTATCCGATAGAATGGAAGCAAGTATCATATCCTCCTAAATACAAGCCTCCTACTATCTCATTCTATGATGGAACCACTTCTCCAAGTCAGTTTATCAATCACTTTGAAGTGATGACTGATCAACTACAACCAAGTGATGCCCTCCTTACTCGGGTATTTATTGGATGTCTCAAGGGAACGGCTTATGAATGGTATAGGAGTCTCCCAGATGGGAGTATTACCTTATTTGCTGGTTTCAAACAGATGTTTCTTGAAAGGTTCTATGAAGGGCTTAATGACATGACTATGTCTGGAATCAAGCAGAAAAATAATGAATCTACAGAGGAATACATTGAACGGTTTCGAAGAGAAGCTCTGAAGATGCCTCTTGGAACTCCTGATGCTGTCACCATTGACACGTGCAAATCAAACTTGTTGCCAATCATCAGTATGTGGACAGGGTCCACTCAATTTCAAGATTGACCTTCCTTCATAGTCAGTGCCAAAGCTACAGAAATCAGTGCTGAAACCTTCAAAGGTTTAGGAGTGCAGATGACTCCTAAAAAAAGGACAAGGTGCTAACAATAAAAATAATGCTCGCAAAGAAAAAGAAACTCTTGAAGTTAATCTTCAGAGCAAAGATGCATCAAATGTTCAAACTCCTGCCTCTACAACTCAACAATCAAGAACACCTCGCCCCAGAGAAGAATATTCTTTCGTGTCCTTGGTATCTTTGAATGTCTGCTGAAAGGTAATAAAATACAATTACCAGAGATCAAGAAACCTGATGAAGCTGGTAAGACAGATCATCCTAAATACTGTCCATATCACAGAATGCTGGGTCACACAATTCGTACATTGTATGTACTGAAAGGAAAGATCTAAGAAATGATTAAATCTGGAGCTATCTCTCTTACTCCAAAAGAGAAGACCGTCACCTCCAACGTCGTCTCTATGCAATTTGGAGATTTCCCTCCTCAACTCCTTGAAAGTGGGATTGTTCCTATTCCCAAGGCAACTCTTGACATAGTGAATCTTCCTCCTCCAATGTCTGAAGGATTAGTACCAATCACTTTGGAAACAGGGGAAATCATGTGGATCCATCCTGATCTAGTGGCAGATTTTGAATCGCCTTCTCCTCAAAAGATTTCTTCTCAAAAATCCAAGAAGGCTGGAAAGATCAAGTCATGTCATATGACTTCTCTTGGGTCTACCTCTGACACAGAGCCAAAAGACAAAGAAGAAGCACTTGTTTGCTACTCGAACGGAAAAACCTTACCTAAAGGATTATTCTAAAAATCCTGAAGATCCTACTGATATCCCTTCAGATGCTAAAGATATTCCTAACGTTCCTCCTGAAGAAGAATCATCTACTGAACCTGTTCCTCCCAAGCCTACGGCTCTGGAGAAAGGCAAACAACAGGCTCGGTTTGATAAGCCAATCAAGAAGTCTTCTCCTCTTGGACTTCATAAGCCTTACAACTTCAACATTTTGGCTCAACTTGCTAATACTCCAGCTAGAATGTCCCTTTTTGAACTTCTACGTCTTTCCAAAGAGACTCGGGAGACGTTAAGTGAAGCACTTCTACAAGCTGACTCTTGTCTTGCACAATTGAAGAAGCCGGATGCGGAACCTGCCACTTGCTTACATTGCAACAGTGTACTGGAAGATTATCCCAAATATCACCTTTGCACAAGACGACATGTTACTGGAGGATAATCGACATGACCGACCTCTCTACTACACTGGTTATATTGATACGATGAAGATAGATCGTATCCTCATTGACCCAGGGTCTGCTATAAGCATAATGCCAAAGAGTTTGTTGGATGAACTAAAAATCTCTCTTCACAAGCTCTCCAAGACGGTTACTACTATCTTGGAATTCAATCAAAGCCGAAGTGAGCCTTTGGGAAAGATTCATCTGAAGCTTCAGATAGGCGATTTCGGATCTAAAGTCACTTTCTATGTGATCGAGATCGCGGGATCCTATAATCTTCTTCTGGGGAGGCCCTTTCTTCATGAAAATAATGTGGTGCCCTCTACTCTTCATCAATGTTTTAAATATATTGGTAACAATGGAAGAGTACAAAAAGAAGTTGCTGATATAAATCCCTTTCATGGGGTTGAAGCTTATTTCAACGATTCCTGAATGTACAAAGAAGAGTATACAAGGATCATACAAGCTATGGAGAAAGAAGATGCACAAAGTGAGACTTTAATAATCCCTGTTAAAAGTCGAACTACTCAGCAACAATCTCCTAAACCCTCTGGAGAAGATTCTTTCATCATTCCAGTGAGTGGACGGATCTCTCCGTTACCTCAGTCATCTACTCAAAATATACTGATCATTCCTGTCAGTGGGCGTACTACAGTTCCTGTACCTTCACAAGATACTCTGCTAATTCCAGTTGGAGGGCGGACTACTCTTCCTACTCAAACTTCAAGAGAGCTCACCTCTTCTGAGCCATTTGTTATCGATCTTAATCGAAACAAAGCTTCTTCTTCTTCTCCCCCTTTAGTCATTGACTTGGCTAAAATCTCTAAGGCTCAGCCTTCTCCCAATGTAAATATTGCTGCTTTTACATTTAATGAAAAGTCTCCACCTTTGCAGTACGTTGATGTGTGTAATTATGTTCATAGTTATTTACATCTGTTAGATGACTTGAACACAATAACCATAGGAGTTGTACAGACTGTTCATACAGATGTATCTCTAGAACCTGTACAATCTTCATACTTTCTAGTTCCCAGCAGAAAGCCATGAGACATTCCAATATTCTTCTACAAAGGGCCTCAAAATCCTTCTGATCTTGAAGATGATGACAAAAATGATGATACTGGAAGATTACAACTACGTCGTTATAGTTGTGTAAATAATTTGTCTCGATCCTTGTGTATTGATTGGGGATGGAGGAGTAAAAATAGTCATGTAAATAATTCTAAAGTAGTATAACCATGAATCAACTCTGTAGTATAGCCATGAATCATATCCAGCTGTTCACATGTCTATCTTGTACTCTAAATCCTAGTCACTGATAGTTCTTTACTTATAGTAGATATTTCCATTACAGTCATCTCTTTTACTTCATGTACATTCTTTCAGTTATTCATGTATCTTACTCTATTGTATGCTTTATATTTTCTGACATGATATGAACTGCGTGAGATGTATTGTGCTCGTTCCTGTCCTGACTGGACCTATTGATATATTACAGAGGATGAGGATGAGGCCTTTTGTCCCACTTACTATGGAGCAGCCTTAGACGATACCTACGATCTTGACCTCCAGCAGGATCCACTAGCAGTAGAGGATGATACCCCCATAGTTTAGGCTTGCTAGCTTAGACTTTATCTTATTTCTGTTGTCTTATCTCATTTGGATACTTTATTGTATAAATTTGGGATCTTGTGTTATTTGGGATGTTGTGGAGACGTTATCTTAGACACTTAGACTTCTCTCCTGTTTGTATTTTATTTTGTGGATTCATATCATATCTATCTATCTTATCGTATCTTCTACATTAGATTGAGATTGAGATTGTACATATCTTATTGTTCCTCCGTTCGGAGAGTATATCTTGTGCAGTTATATTTCATACTGTGTTAGATGTTGTGACCTAAGACAACATTCTACCGCCGACACTGCGGTGTAGGCTGGACGTACCCACTTCTCGTGCCCCTACACTTGGTACGTGTCGTGACACATTTTTAGTGGTGGCCCATGCAGGTCTAGATTTGTAATGGTATTCAAACTAGAGTATCACTACAGCCTACAGTTGGATGTAGGATATAGTTTTGAGGTACTCAATCATATTAGGAAAACTCTTATCCAATACTTGCCATCTATATTCTTGTTGATTAAATGCTTTCCTTTGAATAAATAAACTATCCTCCTTTGATTTTTTGCTTCATCCTCAGTAATTGCTTCTTGTTTGATCTGTTATCAGGATGGTTATGGAGACGTGATCTCATCACTCCGGTCTGGAGGATACTATCGAGAGGTCGGTCACCTCTCGTCCTGTTCACCAGGGCCTCGATACCGCAGCTCCTGTTATGTCAGCTCAGGTTGGCGTCTCTGCTGTATTTAGAGGTGCACCTCCTATTGTACAGAGACCTTCCCCTATCATTCCTGATTTCTCTCAGCAGCAGCTGCCTTCAAGATGGGTTGACACAGCGCAGCTGTTCGCCTTCTTTCAGAGGATGATGGAGGCCCAGCTGCAGCAGTCCGTTCATTTTTAGCAGGGCATAGAGAATGTCCATCAGCTTGCCCTGAGACGGTGGAGAGAGTCATTGTGCAGCCCCAGGCAGGCCAGATGCAGCAGTATCAGCCGAGGATACTGTAGGCCTCAAAAATGAAGTCACGCTGAGTTGATCAGAACAAGTCATGCAGAGTGATCCAAGAAGCAGCACAAAAGATACGCTAAGTTCTGCCTGGCCATTTCCTTTAGAAGTCACGCAGAGACAGCTCAGCCATACGTCAGAATCATAATGACTGACAACACAACAGTCGAGAAACGTCTCCTCGTATGCCACGTATGCACAGAACTCGAGAGATCACAGCCGTCTTTTGCGTGATTTTTGAAATCTTCCTTAGCAAGACTCACTCTTCACCAAGTTGGCGTGACTTTGGGTCTTATCTTCATTTAATGCGGCTGACAATATAATCAATGTCAGAGATTTTGTGTCAGACGAAGCGTGCCAAATCAAGACAGCTGGCGGTTTGCGTGGATTCTGAACCTTCTCCTTCCTCAAAACATTGTGTGACTTTTGAGTTATTCTTCTCAAAGCCTGCATAAATTCTGAAGTATTCTTCTTCAAAGCTTGTGTGGATTTCGCCTTCAACGAGTCTGCGTCAACGAATCTGCGTGGATTTTTGTCTTCAGCAAGTCAGCGTGGATTTTATTTCAACTGGAGTACGTGGCAGCCATGCCACCGATCTCTCTCTCGCGTGCCCAGTAACTTGCACACGACCCATGCACTGATGCCATGTGTCCAACAGTTACGGGCCACGTCCAGTAACTACTCACTAACCCTGCGTGTATTTAGAGTCTGCGTGACTTTTCAAGTGCACCAGTGGTGAGGTAGTTATCTTTTCAGTTACTGTTTTGACTCTATAAATAGAGTTCTTTTTCTCATTCATTGTACAGATACATTGATATCTACTGTCAAAATTTTGAGAGCTTTTCTTCTTCGCATAGTCCAAGGGATAAAGCGATCGTCTTCTAGATCGGATTCCTACAGTTGTAATTTTCTCAGAAACACAACAAATAAAGAGAATTTCTTTATGGAAAACAGATACCAGGGATTCAGGACTTCCAGAAGATGCGTCTGCGGGACTTCCGCGGCACAGAGGGGATTCTGTATGCGGATGACTGGATAGAACACATCGAGGAGATCTTCTGGCTGGCAGAGATTCCAGTATGACTGCAGATTGAGGCGGCAGATAGTAAGATGCAGGACCTGGCCCGCGCATGGTACCAGACGGATCCGAGGGTCGGTACAGAGGGACAGACTTGGGCAGCCCTCAAGAAGCTGTTCAAGGAGAAGTTTTTCCTTAACACAGCTCTTGGCGCCCTGGAGACGCAGTTTGAGAGCTTAGTTCACGGCAGTCAGACTGTCGAGGAGTACGCTGGGGAGTTCTGCCGTCTGGACAGATTTGTTGAGGGACTCAGTGAGACAGCGAAGGCCTGGAGATTCCGGAAGGGATTAGTCAAGGGGGTCAAGTCCTTGACCAAGAGTGACCAGAGTGCCACTTTTGAGGAGATTCTGGTGGATGCCCTAGCAGCAGAGGATGATCTTGAGCTGAAGCCCAAGAGGGGACGAGACACTCATGGAGCCAGTGGCAGCGAAGGACCGACCCAGAGGTCCCACATTCAACAGCAGTTCCAGCAGAGGCCGTTTCAGCAGCAACCTCAGGAGCAGGCCCGTGCACCTTTTCAGCAGGTGCTGCAGCAGCAGTCGAGACATCAGCAACAGGCTCTGAGACAGCGGCCCACCAGATGTGCCTACTTCAAGAAGCCGGGGCATGGGTATAACGATTGCAGGAAGAGGCTAGGCAGGTGCCTACTCTGTGGTTCAGCGGACCACCAGCTGAAGGAGTGTTCCCTATTCATGGGACGAGCAGTACAAGGAGCAGGAGCCAAGGCTCCAGCAGGGCAGTAGAGGGGACCCTTGCAGACTCAGCAGCAGAGGTTCGTACAGCATCAGCAGGAGGCTAAGGGTGGCCAGCAGGGGCGAGCTTTCGCCATGGCGGCTGAGGACGCAGAGGCTATCAGAGAGCTGATCGCAGGTTCTATTCTTCTCGACTCCATTCCAGCTTTTGCTTTGTTCGATTCAGGGGCTTCCTACAGCTTCGTGTCTGTATCTTTTTCTATTAGACACCACCTTGTATCTGAATCGTTGCCTAGGACTTGCAAGATCACGATCGGGGGTGGTATTATCCTCGTTAGTGATATTTGCAAGGGTCAAAGAGTTGATTTGGGAGGCCGAGAGTTGGATGTGAGTCTGCTCATGATGCCATTGTTGAACTATGATATCATAATCGGTATGGATTGGTTGAGCAGGCACCACGCCAGCATAGATTGTCGCGGGGGTTCAGAGCACCCGGAGAGCCAGAGTTTGAGTTCACCCGACGGCAGGAGGAGCAGAGTAGCGGAGTTTTCTGTGGAGTATCAGTTGAGGAGCAGGCAGTGCCACACCTTTTGATAGCAGAGTTCATAGACGTCTTTTCGAAGGATTTGTCAGGACTACCACCGGACAGAGACGTGGAGTTCTCTATAGACTTAGTGCCCGACACAGAGCCGATATCTCAGCACGTCTATAGGGTGAACAACAGCGAGCTGGTGGAGTTGAAGAAGCAGGTGGATAAGCTGTAGGACAAGGGCTTCATCTGATCGAGTTCTCCACCATGGGGTGCACCGATACTCTTTGTATCGAAGAAGGATGGATCGATCAGGATGTGTATCGACTACATGGCACTCAACAACCTCACGATCAAGAATAAGTACCCGTTGTCGAGGATCGACGATCTCTTCGATCAGCTGAGTAGGACAAGGGTATTTTCTAAGATTGATCTGAGGTCCGGTTACCATCAGGTGAAGGTGAAGAATGAGAATATCCCGAAGACCGCATTCAGGACGCGGTATGGCCAGTTTGAGTTCATGGTAATGCTGTTTGGGTTGACTAATTCCCTGGCGGTATTCATGAACCTAATGAACAAGGTGTTCCACCAGTACTTGGACATGTTCGTGGTAGTGTTCATCGATGATATCCTAGTGTACTCGAAGACCGAGGAGTGGCATGAGGAGCACTTGAGAGTGGTTTTGGAGACTCTCAGAAGAAAGGAGCTTTATGGCAAGCTCTCGATGTGTGAGTTCTTTCTGGACAGAGTTGACTTCTTGGGTCATGTGGTGACTGTAAATGGGATCTCAGTTGACCCGAAGAAGATCACGGCAGTTGAGGCTTGGACAACACCGAGTTCAGTAGCGGAGATCAGGAGCTTCTTGGGATTGATAGGCTACTACAGGAGATTCGTACAAGATTTCTCCCGGGTTGTAGAGCCGTTGACTAGGCTGACCCGGAAGAATGCAAAGTTTATCTGGTCAGAGGAGTGTAAGGTCACTTTTGATGAGTTGAAGAAGCGGCTGACGACAGCTCCGATTCTGACATTGCCATCAGGATCAGGAGGGTCACCATCTACAGTGACGCCTCAGGAAAGGGTTTGAGTTGTGTCTTACAGTAGCATGGGAAGGTGATTGCCTATGCTTCCAGGCAGTTACGTCCCCATGAGAAGAATTGTCCTACCCACGACTTGGAGTTGGCAGCAATTATATTTGCTTTGAAGTTGTGGAAACACTATTTATACGGAGGGCGGGTGGAGATCTTTACAGATCCTAAGAGCTTGAAGTATGTGTTTACACAGAAGGAGCTCAACATGAGGCAGCAAAAATAGTTGGAGTTGATGAAGGACTACGACATTTCCTTGTAGCACCCAGGGAAGGCCAACGTAGTTGCCGATGCCTTGAGTAGGTATCCGACAGCCATGTTTTTGACGATAGATCGTCACTTGCTAGCAGATTTGGAGAGCCCAGAGATCGAGGGGGTTGTGCCAGGAGTTCAGATGCAGATATGGGGCCTTCAGATTCAGTCGAACTTGATGGAGAGGATCAAGTCGACTCAGTTCGATGATGTTGCTCTGCGGTGTATCCGAGAGCAGGTTCGAGCAGGATTGGTGGATGATGAGTTTATTCTTTCAGAGGATGGCGCATTAAGGCACAGTTCCAAACTGCATGTGTCCAGCGGAGAGATTCGGGCGCAGGTCATGCAGGAGGTCCACCGATCTCAATACTCTATACATCCAGGTGCCAACAAGATGTATATGGATCTGAGGGAGCATGTTTGGTGGTATGGGATAAAGCGGGAGGTAGCTCGCTTCGTAGCCAGATGCTTGGTCTGTCAGCAGGTCAAGGCAGAGAGGCAGAGGCCAGGAGGTTTGTTGCAGCCATTGCCCATTCCAGAGTGGAAGTAGAAGCACATTACGATGGTCTTTGTTTCTAGATTGCCGCGTACACCAGGAGAGAAAGATGCGATTTGGGTCATCATAGACAAGTTGACCAAATCAGCTCACTTTTTGCCATTTAAAGTGGGTACGTCTACTGAGAGGCTAGCAGAGATGTATATACGGCAGATTATCAGGATACACGGAGTTTCGGTGAGCATTGTCTCGGATCGGGATAGCCGCTTTACTTCCCATTTCTGGCGGAGTCTACAGACTAGTTTGGGCACTCAGCTCAAGTTTAGTACTGCATACCACCCTCAGTCGGACGGACAGTCAGAGAGGACTATTCAGACACTCTAGGACATGTTGCGGACTTATGTCTTAGATTTTGGAGGATCACCTGCACTTAGTGGAGTTTGCATACAATAATAGTTTTCAGGCCAGCATTGAGATGTCATCATTCGAGGCACTATACGGACGCAGATGTCGAACACCCTTATATTGGGATGACGTTGGAGAGCAAGCTTTATTGGGACCTGAGATGGTTGTGGATGCAGCCGAAAAGGTGAAGCTCATCAGAGATCGGCTTCGCATAGCGCAGGACAGACATCGACACTGGGCCGATAGCCACCACAGACCTTTGGAGTTTGAGCTACAACTTAGGGATAAGATTAGAATTAGGAGTTGTTTTGTTTGTGATTTTGTTTGATCATGTTTGAATATATTAGTAATTGAGATCTTGTTTGTGATTAGGTTGGAGATCTAGTTTTCTTAAGGATATCTCCGACACGTGGTACGATACGTTTTGGTGGAGGTGGGAAGCTTAGCCCGCGCTTCATCGGACCTTTCGTGATCAGCGGGAGAGTCGGTGACGTGGCTTACAGGCTAGACTTGCCACCTGTATTAGTAGGAGTCCATAACGTATTCCACGTGTCGCAGTTGAGATGATATGTGGCAGATCCTAGCCATGTACTCGATCACTCAGAGATTGAGGTGATACCTACTCTTAGCTATCTAGAGCAGCCTGTGGAGATTCTGGATCGACGAAAGACGGTTCTGAGGAACCAGGTGATACCCTTGATTCGCGTCGCATGGAGGCATCATTCTCCAAGAGAGTCTACCTGGGAGCGGGAGGATGAGATGCGCGAGCGATACCCATATCTTTTTGGACCTTGAGGTATGATTGTCTATCCTTCTCATCAGTTCAGTTTCGCCTTTCAATTTCGACGACGAAATTCTTTTAAGGAGGGTAGATTTGTCACTACCACTTTTTAGCTTTGAGGGTATTTTGGTCATTTGGGAATTATTTGATTTTATTTAAAGTTTTTGTTATTTAATTGATTGTTAATTGTCATGTTAGCCCTTAACCTAGTTTTGACCTAATCTAAGGGTTAGTCATTAACATAGAGGCTAAGTTAGAAGATGTTAACTTTATGGCTAAGTTAGAAATATCTAGATATTTAGTTAAGTTAGATATTTTAGCTTGAGGGTTGAATATACACATGGGCCTTTACTAAGAACTTAGAAACTTACCAAGAGAGAAGCCCATAGCTACCTAATGAATCAAAACCCTAACCCTAATCCCTACATGGCCGGCCAAGAGAGGTACACCCCCCTATATAATATCTCTTCATTAATGCTTGCCCCCTTTCATTTCACATTAAGCCTAGTTTAGTGTTCTTCCCCAAATCTTCACCATTCATCCAAATTATCCCCAAATTGAACCTAATCCCTTGCATTGGGATCCCTTGCTGTTGAAGAAGGAATTGGAGGCTAGCTAACTAAGGTTTGGAGCTCACTTGGCCATAGCACTTGGAGGAGGACACCTTCCTTTAGAGTTATTCTTGAGATTTGTTCCCAATAGGTAAATGCCCTAAATCCTATTAAATTTCTGTTGTCTATTTTATTGCTAAAGATGGGATTTTTCTCATGGGTATTGGTTCATTATTCTGGAATCTTTGGTTTTGATTTTTTTTAACTATTGAATCTTCTTGGCATTGCTCCAAGAGTTAATAATCTATAATAAATTCGTACCATTTGGACAGAGTACTATATGAACATTGAATTGCAAAAATGCAACAACATTAATTGATGAATGCCTTTCTGCTTGCAGCCTGGACTTCATTGTGGCATGCTTGATTGGATCCCTTGGGGTCACTATTTGGATATTATCTTGATGTTTCAGATATGTCTTCATGTTTTCTTTTCCTCAAGTTTTTCAAGGTTCATTTATCTGTAGGGATCTTCATATGTTTACTTTTATTTTTGTCTCTTTTTAGTCATTTTTTTGTGTTTTTTGTGCTTGGTGTATCTGTGTCAGAATCTAATAGTAATGATGATTCCATTGGTACTAGAAAAAAGATTTTTTTACAAGGTATCTAGATTATATTTACAGATACGAGTGCTAGAATTGCTAATTTTTTACTTAGACATAATGATAGTGATATCCTCATGAATTCTTTTGCATAGGATTACTGGATCAGTTTGTGAAGTCCCACTTGCTAAAATACCTCCTATTTCTTTCCTTTCTCACCATATAACGATTTCCAGAGCAACCATCATATATCATGGACTTCTTGCTATGCTAGATGAGTTCCTTGACTTCCTCTTCTAATATACTATTTCTTTATGACATGCCAAACTTTAGGTTGCATACCTTCGAAATCTAAGCTGAGTTGGAGCATTGAAGAATACTGATCTACTAACATCATGTCACCCTTACATAAGTTGCATTAGGTGTTAAGCTACACTCCCCAACTCTTGAACATGTATTTATTAAGGAGTCTGTTCAGGCTGACTTTGTATAGGCATGCACTCAATTTGTGACAATTTCCAGTGCTGTGTTAGTCCCGGAACTTGACCAAAGATGAAAAACTGATACAATCGAGATCTGAGATGTCACACAAAAAACTTTGCAGTGATCAAACTCAAGATCTACGATGAAGCAAAAAATTAAATAGCCAGATTACAAAATGAAGGAGGGAAATAGAGAAGAGAAGATCTCTCGTTCTTCCTTACAAATGTGTTACAATTGGGACAGAATGAGTTACAATAATATAGAAAAAGATGAGATGAAGAAAAGTTGCTGGGGTGTCAAAACACCGTTGCTCAAAGCAAGATTCGCCCCACACGAATTGCTTCCAGGAACCAGCAAGTTGAAGAACTTGTGGAACGCTCGAAGTCACCTCTGTTCTGACTCCTCAGATGGACTTGCAATGGCGGCAGCAACTCCCTCTCTTTCTCTCTCTTTTCTGACTTATAAAATTTGTAGTCCCTCACAAAGGAGGCCAGAAGAGAGTATATATAGAGAGAGGGTGGAAATCCTAACCGCCTTTTCAGTTATGGAAAGATTGAATTAAATCCCACAAAGATAGCAATAAAATTAATTCAAATCTATGGAAAGATTGAATTAAGTCCCACAAAGATGGCAACGAAATTAATTTAAATCTTATGGAAAGATTGAATTAAATCCCACAAAGATGGCAATGAAATTAATTCAAATCCCACAAAGATAGCAACGAAATTAATTCAAATCTTATTGAAAGTTTGAATTAAATCCCACAAAGATGGCAACGAAATTAATTCAAATCTTATGGAAAGTTTGAATTAAATCACACAAAAAGTAGATCTGAATTAATCGCATTGAATCAGTCTTTCCATAACTGACTTGTAGTCTGCACAGTCAGCCTGGTGCGAGTCCATGAGCCCGAGTCCGAGTCGCTAAGCCCCTTTGGGACTTAGCTCCAAATGGAATTAATCCAAGAGAATGACAAAAGCATTAATGCTTAATCCTTGGAGCCTTATTCTTACCTCCTAGTAAAATCATCCATATGGTTCCCTCCTTAGGGTCACCATCCCATGTGCATCTCTCAACAACACAACCAAGTATATATGTTGAGATAACTCATGGTGCATTTTCGATGTGGGACTAAACTTTTACATGGCATGTTGAAAGCAAGCTCTCTCCATGTAAAGAAAGCACCAACAATCCCTCACATATCACAACATATATATGTGTCCAGGGTTGAGCGTTCCCCATAGTAATTGTCCATTTTGCATTAGGATAGATGTCGCCGACGACTTGAATCTTCCCGCATGGGTTAAATAACAATGTGATACAAGAATGGACTACGCCTTGAATTCTGTACCACAATTATAATTCTTTTCACTCACAAAGTATAGTTATGTGTGCTTCTGGCTGTACATTAAAGGCCCTGTGCCAGCCTGATTTTAGTGTATAATTTTGGGCGTCTACAAGTTTACCCTCAAGAGACGACCTGATATCTCTTTCCATACACTATAGGTGAGTTCTTTCTTAAAGAGACATGGCATGAAGCCTTGTGCTTCCTCGCGGTGCTACGCCGCTATGACATAGCCTGAAGCCGAGGTATTACCCCTACCTAGGAACCTCATCATAGTGTCATACTACTGTAGCATGAGGTCTCAGCCTCTTTGTAGTGCCAATCTACTCAGCATGAAGCCGAAGGCTTCCTTGTGCTGTTACGCCACAACGACATGGCTTGTAAGGCCGAGGCTTTACCCCTACCTGGGTACCTCATCGTGGTGTCGTGCCACTGTAACATGGGGCCATCCTCCCCTTTGTATTGCTGTCTACAACTCTTTAATTACGTCATACAACATTAGGCTACCTGCCTATTTGCGGTGCTACGCCGCTATGACTTGGCTTGCAAAGCCAAGGCATTACCCCAGACCTGGGAACCTCATGGTGGAGTCAGCCTACTATAGCATGGAGTTTCACTCCTTGTAGTGCTGTTCTACCTTGCTTCCTGTAAAGCACACCAGGCATTCACTCTGCCTGAGAACTCATTAAGGCGTTTAAGCCAACCTTCAACAGGATCTATTTTTTCCGCAGAAAATACATAGTAGACAACAGTGGTTATGGGTCCGTATCCCTTCCATGTTCCAGAGAACAAGTACCCACTGTTACCTGATAGTTTTCCAGTCAGTGAACCTCCTTTGAACCAAAAGTTAGATGCCTAGTAGATTTCTCTTTGAACTAATAGCGTAAAACTTTATAGTAGGATTACAAAGACACACTATCAGAATGCCTTCAAGCCCATTTTACAAGCTGTGTCATCGACCAACTGGCGCTTGAGGCCTTTTATGAATGGATCTGCCAGGTTCTCCTGACTTCGAACATCAATCACTGCAATTACACCTCTTTTGATAAGATTGTGTACTGCCCTGTGCTTCAATCGCACAGTCCTCTTCTTTCCGTTGAAGAGGTCATTTGATGCCACCGCCGCAGTTGCCTGGTTGTCATAGTATATCGGTATCGTCGGTATCTGAGCCCCAACCACTGGAAGATCATACATGAGCTCCCGAAGCCATTCTGCTTCATCTACTGCAGTTTCAAGTGCATAGAATTCAGATTCCATGGAGGAACGAGAGAGTATAGTCTGCTTCTTTGACTTCCACGATATAGCAGCTCTACCCAAGGAAAAGACATATCCACCTGTGGATCTCTCGCTTTCTACCTCTGAACACCAGCTAGCATCACTGAAGCCTTCCACTACAGTCGGATACCCGTTGTAGTGTAGTGCATATGTCTGAGTCTTCTTGAGATATCTCATCACCCGCTTCACAGCTTTCCAGTGCTCAACCCCTGGGTTGCTTGTGAACCGACTCAGCATTCCCACGGCGAAAGCTATGTCAGGCCTTGTGGCAGTGGTTATGTACATTAAGCTTCCGATAATGCTAGAATACTCCAGCTGTCTGACGCTTTTCCTCGAGTTTGGCTTCAGCTTCTGATCACACCTGTATGGCATATCGATCCCTGGAAGATCCTTATACCCATAGCGTGTGAGCATCTTTTCAATGTAGTGAGATTTTGACAGCGCTACTCCAGTGTCTATTCGGATGATCTTTATGCCCAAGATGACATATGCATCCCCCAAGTCCTTCATACTGAACTTGGTTGAGAGGATCTTCTTTGTCTTCGTGACACAGCCTATATCCGTCCCTAGGATTAGCATGTCGTTTACGTACAGACAAACGATGACTCCTCTTCCATCAGCAAATTTTGTGTAAACACATTTGTCCGTATCGCTGACTCTGTAGCCGTTTGACCTAATAACTTTGTCAAACTTCTCATGCCACATCTTGGGAGCTTGCTTCAAACCATATAATGATTTTACCAACTTGTAGACTTTGTCTTCAAGACCTTTGACGACAAATCCATCTGGCTGTTGTATATAAATCTCTTCGATCAGCTCCCCATTCAGGAATGATGTCTTTACATCCATATGATGTATCACCAACTTATATATGGCTGCTAGAGCGATTAACATCCTGATGGTGGTCATCCGAGCTACTGGAGCGTACGTGTCAAAGTAGTCTATTCCCTGTTTCTAAGAAAATTCCTTGGCTACCAGCCTGGCCTTAAACTTGTCAATAGTTCCATCTGCCTTCATCTTCTTCTTGAAGATCCATTTACATCTGATGGGCTTTACTCCTTCAGGTAGATCTACCAACACCCATGTGTTATTGGAGGTAATAGAGTCAAACTCGTCATTCACTGCCTCCTTCCAGAAGATAACATCTCTGGTCTTCATCGCCTCATCATAGGTAAGCGGATCTGCTTCCACATGATAGGTGACAAAGTCATCTCTGAAGTCTTTAGGTCTCCTCACTCGCTTTACTGACGGCTCTGCGAGTTCTGGTACAAGAATTGTTTCATCAACAACAGCTTCTTCTTGGACTACTGACCCATATGAGATTTTAGTCTCATTTGCACCTACATTATTTTTCGGAATGTCCGAAAGAACAATATTTTTGTCTTTTACAAACTTGTCTTCAAAGTATTCAGCATCGCGAGATTCGATGATATGATTTGACTCAATATCAAGAAATCTCCGAGCATCACTCTTCTCGGCATACCCCAAGAAGATCGCCTTCGTAGTCCTTGTCCCTAGCTTCTGAATCTTCATGAGGAGTTACGTCCGAAGTTGCATATGGCACTCTATTCAGAATAAAAGTGGCCGTTAATGCAGCTTCTCTCCAGTAGCATTTTGGAAGACCTGCAGTAAGCAGCATTGAATTCATCATTTCTGTTAATGTTCGGTTCTTCCTCTCTGCTACTCCGTTGGATTGAGGAGAATATGGAGCAATAGTCTCGCATATGATTCCATGTTCTTTGCAGAACGATGCGAAGTCATGAGACCTATACTCCCCACCTCGATCACTTCTCAACCTCTTGAGTTGTTGTCCAGTCTGCCGTTCAGCTTCGGTCCTGAACTCTCTGAACTTTTCGAAAGCTTCGTCTTTAGTCTTGAGCAAGTAGACGAACGCGTATTTTGAGAAGTCATCGATGAAGGTTATGAAATACTTTATTCCGGCCTTCGTGGAGAAATGTTTAAAGTCACAGATATCGGAGTGTACTAACTCCAGAAGATCTGTGCTTCGATTGACCCGATGAAAGGGTTTCCTTGTGATCTTCGTCTGAGCACATACTTCACACTTCTCCACCTTACCCCCACATTTGGAGATAAGTCCTAGACTAGACATTTTGTTAATTCTTTTACAATGAACATGTCCTAGTCTATTATGCCACAACTCAAGAGAATAATCAGAAAATATAACTGCATTAATGTCATCAGACTGGTTGATAAGCTGAATTTTAAACATTCCTTCGGTTTGATAAGCCTTCCCGAAGTATGTTCCCTTCTTGGACATCACCATCTGACCAGCATTGATGTCCATCCTTAAGCCTGCGTTGCAGAGCAGGCTCTCTGAGATCAGGTTCTTGGCAATCACCGGAACATGCTTTATACCTTGAAGCGTCAGAGTGTTCCTAGAAGTGAGTTTTAGCTCTACAGTCCCGATCCCCAGAACTTCAGCTTGGGCCTGGTTCGTCATGACAATCTTCTCAGATATCGGCTGGTACGTGACGAACCATTCCTTGCCAGAACAAACATATCAAGTCCCACCAGTGTCTATCCACCAGTCAGAGTCAACCTCCACAGTTGTGACATGTGCGATCATAGCAACATTATTAGACACCAATGAAACCTTACTAGGCTCACCTTTCTCTGATTGTTTAGGCTTAGATCTGCATTCACTCTTGTAGTGGCCTTTCTTGCCACAATTGAAACAAGTCACTTGGGACTTGGACTTCTGTTGCTTGAATGAAGGACCCTACACTTTTAGATTGGTAAAGTCCTTCTTCTTGTGAGAAGCCGCTTGCTTCCCCTTGGGATCTCTCGTCTGCACTAGATTGGCCTTAGCCAACTATTTGGACAGAGTGTCCATCTTTTGTTGGAAACGCATCTCGTCCTCAACATGGATCTATTGAAGTAGATCTTCCAAGCTAATGTCTAGCTTCTTTCTGAGCATCCTTGCATAGAAGGCACTCCATCCAGCAGAAAGTTTTAAGACGATCCCTCCAACAACAAACTTGTCGGGAAGGGGCATCTCTTCGTCTTCCAGTTTCTGACGCAGCTTCAGAAATTTCTTCACCTGTGGCAACATGGACTTCTCGTCCTCAAAGAGCAATTTGTGATATTTTTCAACCACAAACATCTTGCTCATGTTCCTGTCTTCTTCATACAGTTTTTTCACAGACTCTCATATGTCTCTGGAAAATTCCTTCTTCGAGTAGGATTCTGCCAGGGAATCCTCCATAGCATTCAGGATGAGAAGCCTGCAGATGCTATTTTCCCTTCTCCATTTGGCCTGGAGTTTGGTAGCCGCATTGATTGCGGCAGTAGACCCAGTGTCTGGAACAGAAGGTTCTTCCTCCAACAGTACATGATCAACGTCTTTGAGTTGAAGAGTTAGATAAACCTTCCTCTTCCAGACTTGATAATGCTCTCCTTCGAACTTTTCCAACTTGCAGTAGTCCGATTGGACGAGCGAAACATTAATATTTTCCATCTACAAGGATCTTGCTTTGAGATTGTTAGTCCCGGGGCTTGACCAACGATGAAAAACTGATGCAATCGAGATCTGAGATGTCACACAAAAAACTTTGCAGTGATCAAACTCAAGATCTACGATGAAGCAAAAAACCAAATAGCCAGATTACAAAATGAAGGAGGGAAATAGAGAAGAGAAGATCTCTCGTTCTTCCTTACAAACGTGTTGCAATTGGGACAGAACGAGTTACAATAATGTAGAAAAAGATGAGATGAAGAAAAGTTGCTGGGGTGTCAAAACACCGTTGCTCAAAGCAAGATTCGCCCCACACGAATTGCTTCCAGGAACCAGCAAGTTGAAGAACTTGTGGAACGCTCGAAGTCACCTCTGTTATGACTCCTCGGATGGACTTGCAATGGCGGCAGCAACTCCCTCTCTTTCTCTCTCTTTTCTGACTTTATAAAATTCGTAGTCCCTCACAAAGGAGGCCAGAAGAGAGTATATATAGAGAGAGGGTGCAAATCTTAATCGTCTTTTCAGTTATGGAAAGATTGAATTAAATCCCACAAAGATAGCAATAAAATTAATTCAAATCTTATGGAAAGATTGAATTAAGTCCCACAAAGATGTCAACGAAATTAATTCAAATCTTATGGAAAGATTGAATTAAATCCCACAAAGATGGCAACGAAATTAATTCAAATCCCACAAAGATAGTAACGAAATTAATTCAAATCTTATGGAAAGTTTGAATTAAATCCCACAAAGATGACAACGAAATTAATTCAAATCTTATAGAAAGATTGAATTAAATCCCACAAAAAGTGGATCTGAATTAATCGCATTGAATCAGTCTTTCCATAACTGACTTGTAGTCTGCACAGTCAGCCTGGTGTGAGTCCATGAGCCCGAGTCCGAGTCGCTAAGCCCCTTTGGGACTTAGCTCCAAATGGAATTAATCCAAGAGAATGACAAAAGCATTAATGCTTAATCCTTGGAGCCTTATTCTTACCTCCTAGTAAAATCTCCCACATGGTTTCCTCCTTAGGGTCACCATCCCATGTGCATCTCTCAACAACACAATCAAGTATATATGTTGAGATAACTCATGGTGCATTTTCGATGTGGGACTAAACTTTTACAAGGTATGTTGAGAGCAAGCTCTCTCCATGTAAAGAAAGCACCAACATGTTGCAGACTAATGGGCTCCAATTTATGTTCTCATATTGGTTCCTATCAATTATGTAGCCGATTGAAGAGTGAATCCATTCAGGTAGTTCCATTCCTATTCACTGATCTGCATTATAGAGTGACCCTATTCAAGTAGAATCCTAGAATCTTGTGCAATGTCGTTAGTTGCAGGCTAAGAATCGGTTGCTTGAGCATCTCCAACGCTCTTGTCTTGTTGCATCTCGTGATGCATACATGGCATATGCAACAAGACAATGTCTTGTCTAGTTGGCTTCTCAAGATTTCCAAAAGACAATGTCTTTTATTCACCTTCTCCAATGCACAGCCTTGTTCCATCTCCTTCTTCTTTTTATTTCATATCAGTTACTCTCTCTCTCTCTCTCTCTCTCTCTCTCTCTCCCTCCTGTGCTCCCTATTTCTTTTCCGCCATTAATGGCGTCGACGAGCAGTCGCTGAAGAAGCGAAAGCTCACCTAAACCTCACCATCGTCATCGTCCTTCAAGCAGGACTCGAGCCCCGCGGTCGTGAACCGTTCGAGCATGACGAGGCTGAAGTCCGGAACCCCACTCGAGCTGGACAAGGCTGAAGTCGGCGACGACGACGATGACGGAAGGAGGCGGCCACCCTGAACGAGAAAGCGGAAGGAGATGGCGTCGACCACGACGGTGACGGCGAAAAGTTTCGGAAGACGATGACGACAGCGGCGGAAGGAGATGGCGACGGCGAAAAGCTCCGGAAGACGACGGCGACGATGATGGCGAAAGGAGACGGTGGCGACGACGAGGTCGCCCTTCGGCGGGTGGATTATGAGAGCTTGGGTGATGATGTGGCAATAGAACATTGTGAAGTCTGATGTCTAGATCTAGACATCAGACTTCACATTTTGCTTGTCATGTCACTGCCAACTCAACTTCTCATCATCTTCTACATTAGCGTTGGAGAAGAAATTTTGTAATAAAATTTTGTGATTCCTATGTGGCAACCATTTTTTCCAAAGCCATGATAGCGTTGGAGATGCTCTTGTAAATTATCACTACAGTCATGATAATCCATAAGCTACACACAAACACATTACAATTTGGTAGCTGGATTTATCAATTGAATGCTATTTATTGATATGTATTTGTACAATATTGGAAAAAAGTGACATTCATTACAAATGGCATGGTTACATTGTCTGCACATTGTACAAATAGATTCTATTATTTGAGTAAATGTCCTTGTGAACACATACCATTCAACTTATATGTGGAAGACCCCATCTTTTAGACACTCTTTGTTCTACAAATGTTAACATAACGAATAATTAATACTTTTCATTTTAATTTGACAGAAATAGGAAAAGTTAAAAATACCTTGATTTGTCCACTTTTGATCTGGTTAGGGTGCCGATATCTAGAACAGGGGCCTTCCCGGATTCATTTTTCCGTTGCAATGGTCTGATCTTAGGTTGTTTAAGCTTGTATCTCCCTGTACCTCCTAGTATCAACCATGAGCAGAGGAGGAGGAAACTGTCAACCACTTCTACTGGGAACCATTTGAGGAGCCACATTGAAATACTAAAGGTAGAGGTGCCAAGTATTTCCCTTGGCATGATGTGCAACTGCAAGGACAACAAAAACTGACATAGTTAGGCTACATTTTAAGACTTCAACCAAGATAACTATATCAAAATAAATGAACTAATTGATATGCATATGAGCTTAAGAGGAGGAGAAGAAAAAAAAAAAATCTCAGAACTACAATTATGCAGAAATTACTGAATTCAAATAGAGTACCAAGTGACAACTATTGTAGATTAATAAAACTAGGACACTTTAGTCCATCAAAAAATTGTAATCTGTCATACATGCAGTTATTAGCCATTATTTTTACAAAAATAATGGTTTCAACTAGGGGTGAGCATTATTCGGTTTTGAACCGAAAACTGAACCGAACCGAACCGAATAAGAGATTCGGTTCAGTTTTTTAAAAAAATCGGTTCGGATTCGGTTTTGAAAATACTAAATTTTCTTATTCGATTTCGGTTTCGGTCCAAAACCGAAAACCGAATAAGAAAATTTAGTTTCTATATATATATATATATATATATATATATATATATATATATATATATATATAGGTATTAATTATAGGTATATACTAAATATATATAGGTATATACTATAGGTATATATATATATATATAGGTATATACTATAGGTATATAATAAATATATCTAGGTATATTTAGTTATTATATATTAACAAAAACCGAATAAACCGGTTCGGTTCGGTTATTGACCAATTCGGTTCGGTTTCGGTTTTGCTTATTCGGTTTTCGGTTATTCGGTTCGGTTGGAACCGAATAAACCGAATACTCACCCCTAGTTTCAACTGAAACCTTTAAAGATAATATTTGGTGTCATACATGCGTTTCTAGCTACTCTACTCTGATGCACAAAATACATGCGTTTCTACCTACTCTACTCTGATACACAAATGCAGCTCACCTACTTACCTAGCCACACTGGTACACTCACACACACTGGATTCTACAGATATGGATTCTACAGACACTGGATTCTACTTACCTATCCTTTTCTAGTCTATTTGGTAGAGGATCCAACACTCCCCGAAGAAATAATTTAGGTATCTGCATGTTCATCCCAAGGTGTAGCTATCTGGTTCTTGGAAGAACCTTAAGAATTTTCAAACTCGAGTCGAGTTATTTATATGTCCCAAGCAAGGACTAGCATTTGGCTGCAATGTCTCTAGAAATAACACAATAAAGTATTTGAGTATCTTAAGAATTAAATTCCACTTTGACCTTGTAGTCATGTCACTGATGAAATCATTTGACTCTGGGGTTATCAAAACAGCTCATCATAAAATAGTCAACATGGACCAGCTACATATCCGGTTGACAGGGATGCCCTATTTACTTTCTAGCTGTGGAAATCCAATAATCTCTCTTCTTTGGGCAAATCTAAATCTATGAGTACGTTATACTAATATACATTGTAAAACTAAGGCATGGCCTGTAGGTATCATGTATATATTGTAAAACTAAGGCATGCCCGTAGATATCCTGTAGATTTTGCATTCTCTATTATATTTGTTTAAGTGTACTCTATATGGTCATTGAAAAATTTATCATTATTTTCACCTTATATTCGAATTAGCATGTTGGAAGGGTATGAGCATTAGCTTGTTGACTATTAGAGATTAGATGCATTGTCCTTGTATCTATCTCTAGATTTTTTTTTTTTTTTTTTTTTTTGCTTTTATGTTATCTTTGTGCATATTGTAACTTCAGGAAAAGATGGTGGCAATTCAAGAGGAGGCAGGAACATAAGGATTAACATTGACACAAGATGAAATTGTTGAGAAAGTCTTAAAGCACCAATCAGGCTATGTCTAGGATCTTGGCATGTCTGCTCCGCGAACAACTTCCTCTTGCTCCACTACAACATCTAGAACGTTCGAGACAGAAGCTAGACTAAGGGTTGGGATGACAGAGATGAGGGAGAGTTTTGACACAGAACAAGTAAAGATGAATTAGAGATTAGAGGAGTCCCTAGCTCCTACGGCTCGTATAGAGAAGATGTTTCAAATACTTATGGAGCAAAGTACTTATAGAGACAACAACACTTCCATTAGAGTAAAAAAAATTAGAAGTGCTTATAGAGATGTTTCATTTTATGTATGCTCAAGAATCTTTTAGTTATGTTATAACTTCTAAATTTAATTTTGGAGGTGAATGTGATCGTAAAACAATTAAATTCTATTATGAGAAGATTTATGTTTTTTATATTTCAAATGAAATTCTAAATTATTATGTGAATAAATGATATAAAACTATCGTGTGCATGAATGAGCAGGGGAAAAATATATTTGGTAACGACAATGAGTCGTTACCAAATATTATGATGAATTCTGGATTTTTTGGGTAACGTATTAATGTTGTTGCTAAATTTAACATATAGTAACGATTTTTGTGTGTTGCAAATAGATGTAGATATTTGAGAATTTTTGAACTTTTGGCAATGCATTAATGTCGTTGCTACATTTAGCATATAACAACGACTTTTGTGTGTTATAGAAAATTATATTTGGCAGCACAATAATTTCGTTGCTAAATTTAACATATAACAATGAGTTTTGTACGTTGCAAAAGAGTTATATTTGGTAATGCATTAATGTCGTTGCCAAATGTAGCATATAACAATGATAAACATGCATTGCAATACTACCTTGAGCAACGAAACGTTCAAACCGTGAAAGTAGCAACAAATATTTGGTTACGTTGCTAAAAGGTAAGGATGTAGCAACGACTTCAGAATTTCATTGCCAATACTTTAGGTGACGTACTTAAAATAACGATTCCAGCAACGACAAATTTTCGTTACTAAAAGTTTTGGCAAAAATTTTGTTACTTTTAACAACAAAAAATTTTGCTGCTAAAAACCTATTTTTTGTATATATATATATATATATATATATATATATATATATATATATATATATATATATATATATATATATATATATATATATATGGAAAGGAATGAGAGAGTGTGTGTGTGTTTGCTGTGTAGTAGGGGCTGCTAGTATAGGCGCTGCTGTAGGGGATAAAGATCTGAGAACAATCTCTAATATATACATTATACCTATTATATACAAATACCTATTTGAATTATAAAGAGGGGATATATATATATATATATATATATATATATATATATATATATATATATATATATATATATAAGGAAAATCCCATTCAACTCAAGGCTATCCTTTAAACCCAAACAAACTCAGTATTCTGAGATTGATCCCAACTCAGGGACTGAATTGAAAATCAAATCAAAGTTCACTTTCAAACTCAACTTACCAATTTCAAAACCCAACACAAAAATCTGAACCAATCTTCAATATATTAAACACTATTTATAGTACAGATATAAATATACAATGAAACTATATCTACATATGGATTTATATACAAGGAATGCAACCAATAGTCTAATCTACAAAGTAGCATTCCAAATCTGAACTAAATCTAATCCCAAACCTAGAAATCCCAGTTAAAACTAAGAATTTCCATCTCCAACAAAAATCCATTTAAAAATAATTCAACCGAAAACCCGAAAACCAACTTGATACCCAATTCTCAACATACGCAACTAGAACTCGTGAAACTCGACAAACATGAAGGTATACACGTGCGTGTCATGCTCGTATATTCACAAGGTCGAACTCGTGTCCGTATCGTGTCCAATCAGTGCGTATCGTACGGGCACGCACGCGCGTACACGGTATTAGCCGAATCAGTGCAGACGCGATAACTTCGTGAATACTCAATAAAATCTCGTAAAATTGCACGAGCAGGTGGGAAGAGGTTGCTCCCACGTGTTCATAAAATTTCACACCAAACCGTTCATATCCATCGAGTTATGACATTCAGACTGCAGGGGCTGTACGTATGTGCGCGCACGGCCTCGTGGGCGCGTGTCGACGTCCGTAGCTCGCGACATGAGCCACATCGTACCAGGTGGTCAAGCCCCTGGGTAGATTAGGTCTAGGGATTCGTGTTCGTGCTCCTGGAACGAGTCTTCGTCGCATCGTGTCCGCGAACGAAGGCCGTATCAGCGACAATTTCTCACGCGCGAGCACGGTTCAGCCGGCCAATGCGTGTTGGATTTCTTCGCGCACGCTCCACGAAATACCGTAAAATTTTAGGAGCACCTGGGCAGAGGTTGTCCCCACGTGTCCATGAAATTTTATGCAAAACCGTGTCCTGTGCGTCGAGTTATGACACTCGTACAGCAAGACATGCACGGGGCTGTGCACGGACCTCGTGCACGCGTGTCCGTGTCCGATTTGGACACCAAAAACGTGTCAAATTGAGATCCGTCTTCACGAAAGTTGTTTCAAATATTCATAACAACAAGTTCAAGAAAACAGAATAAAAAAATACCAACTTTTAATCCTAAGCGGCATTTCGTCGAACACGTGTTCCAATACACCGACACGTGCTCGATACGCCTATTAAACGAATACGAAAACCTACCAAACTTCATGCACAGGTCCGAGGTACCTATATGGATGTATCTACGAAGAAAAATCAAAATTTACATGTGTTTAGAGGAATTTACCTATTGAGAGTCAATATCTCAATGAACCGAACCTCCAAACGCGTCGATGCCGATTTCCTCCGATCCAACGCCTCCGATTCCTTGCTAGCAAGTATTTAGCATGTTCCTCTCCTCCCAACGATTGCAATGCACTTCATTTGGATGAATTTGGATGAGAAATGAGAAAGTTGGACTTTTGGAAGAGGAGGACAATTTTTAGGGTTTGTGAAACTTGACGGCTACAAGTTTTTCACATAAAAGGGGGGCTGCTGTTTGGCCGGCCATAGGGGATAGCTAGGGTTAGGATAGGGTTTAGGATAGGCTACCTTGCAATTAAAACCCATGTGAAGTCCATTAGCAAAAAGGCCAAAAAGCCACAAGTAAAAATAGCAAAAAATTGATTTAATTTGTTTCCTAATTAGGACTAATGCTCTAAATTGAATTCTAATTAGCTAAATAGGTTTCTAATCACATGGTTAGTCTTCTAATCAAGGCTAACTAAGGTTAAACCATTGCTACTACCAAAAGCACTACTCAAAACCAAAACACCAATCAATTAATAATAAAATAATCAAAAAATTAAAATTATCACACAATTACTAAAATACCCCAATTTAAAAAAGTGGTGGTTACAACCCACACTCAGTGTAGGGGCACGAGAAGTGGGTACGTCCAGCCTATGCCGCAGTGTCGGCAGTAGAACGCTGTCCTAGGTCACATATATCTAACACAGTATAAATGAACCTGTACAAGATATACTCTCCAATCGAAGGACAATGCAGAAGGTAAAACTCAATCACAATTCTAAAGTAGAAATAACACGAGTAGATAGATATGAAATCTCAAAAGAGAACATAAAAACAAAAGAAAATAAGTCTAAGTATCTAAACGACACAATATCTCAACATCCAGAAATAAATACAACTCAGATGTCAAATACAAATAGCATACTGAAATAAGATAAAGCCTAGCTATCTAGTCTAGACTATAGGGATGATCTCCTCAGCTAGAGCTGGATCCTCCAGTGGATCCAACTCACAAGTGTCATCTAGGCCTGTGCCATAATAAGTAGGGCAGAACTCCTCGGTATCAACTGTAATATTTTCAACAGGTCCAGTCAGGACAAGAACGAGCACATATCTCTCAAACAGTTCAAATCATGATAGGAAATGTAAAACATGCAATAGAGTAAGATACATGAAATGTTGTATGAAAAGTACATGAAAGTAAGAGATATATCTGAAAACAGGAGACAGTTTATATGGAAAGTAAGACTGTAAGTGAATATATATAAGTGATTTAGAGCACAAGATAGTTATATAATCGGGATAGGTTGCACATGATTATTCTAAGGTAACTCCATTATACGTGAAGGTATAACACGCATGTACATGACTACACTACTTGTCTTTAACCACATAACCACTTCTACTCCTCCTACCCCAATCAATACGCAAGGATCCATTCAAGTTACGTTATTGTACAAGATTATGCTACTTTATACAAGAAGCTCATGTGAACATGAGTGCACATGAGTGGACATGAAGGCACATGAGAACATGTGTATACATGAATAGATACGAGTTCAAGGAGTACATAATGCACATGATAGAGTACATGAACATGAAATACCTGATGCATCCGCTTCGGGATAACATTTTATGAAAAGATCCATATAGTACTAATCCGTGATAACATCGTGACAGTATCAAGTAAAGTAATCTAGAGCAATAATATAAGTCCTAACAAGTATAAAACGATCAGAGAATGTACTCGCCTAATATCCTGAATGTCCGATGAGAATAGATGTCCAAATCGGAGTAACTGAGTTCTATTTAGAACAACACAGGTCACAATGTATCCATAATTATAATAATAAAGTTTACAATACATTCTATATGATTCTAGGTCATTCTAGGCCAAAGTCAACTCTTGGTCAACTCTGGTCAACAATCTAGTCAAACTAGGTCAACTATACTCAAACTAGTCTAGGTTTAGCCAAACACAAGTCTATGAGTCCACTAGGCCTGTCTAGCCAATTTCTAAGGTTAACTAGCCTAAACAAGTATCTATGAATAGATAACCACAATAAATACTAGCTAGCTAGTATATAGGCAAGCCCTATATAGGAAGCCTACCTATACTAGTATATACACTAAGCCTATATGAAACGAGCCACATTCAAATACTAACTAGCATACAAACATAACATATATACATATGTTCATTCACATCAATCATATATATACACATACACATATATAAAAAAAATAGGGAAGAAAAGAGAATGCAAGTATATGAATGTGTGTGTGTACTGTGAGTGAGGGGGTGCTGCTGTGGCAAGGGGGCTGACCCCAAACTGAGAATGAGACTCAGGAAAGGGGAAAGGACATGAGATTACATGACAATTCAAGTAATAAAAAACCTGGGAATTATGAGTTCACTGTTCACAAGTGAGTTAAAGGCAATTCAATCTCAAAACCAAAACCAAAAGTAAACATATGAGAATACATCTCAGTCCCAACAAGATTTCAAATCTTAGGAACATAAATGATACAAAATCCCAACTCATCAAAACCCCCAAACTTGAGATACATTATGCTCATGAAAATATCAATTCGAAAGCTAATTAATGCAACCAAAACTCGAAATAAATTAGTGAATCAAGTGGCCAGTGTTAGGGACAAACCCCACATGTCCAAGAGAGTCCCCACGTGTCCCTGGACTGGACACAAAGTGTCCAAACACCAAATAGCAATGTATCAGTAAAATACTCAAAAGACAGTGTCGTGCAGCCATGTCGGGCTCGATAGGACTTGACACGTGACACGAGGAGCCTCGTACTCATGCACATGGCTAGGGGGTCTAGGTCTAGGTCATAGGATGCCTACACAGACCCCAAGATGTGTCGTGTCCAAAGGGTAAACCCGTATCAGAGCCACTAATCGACTGTGCATGATGTGTGCAAAATACGTGTGGCCTCGATTGCGTGTCCGATACGACACCAATCGACCTGAGAGTTGGGGGACATGATGTCAGTCGTGTCCCCGACCTTTGTGCCAAGTGGCACGTATCCACGTGTCCAGAATGGGGAGAAAACTGTGTCGGGTAGCAGGACAGCCGTGCGAGGGCTCGTGTTGTGTCCCGTGTCCACGTTTGGACACGAAAACGAATCAAAAATCAATTCAGCATCCACAAATATCAAATCACACATGAAAGGCTACAGGAAAGTGAAATTAGTTTTGAAAAACATAATAAAACAATTCTTTGAGGCATTTCATCGAACACTTATACTAGCACTCCGATACACATGCGATACGTATACCACATGGACTCTAAATCCTACCAAACTTGGTCTACAGGTCCATGGTGCCTAGATGCATGCATTCATGAAGAGCAAAAATTTGCATGAGTTTAGGGCCATTACCTATTGAGAGTTAGATCTCAATGAAAAAGCTTAGGAATGAGGTCCTTATCTAATTGCTATGGTCCAAAGAGCTCCCAAATTCTTGTTAGCTAGCCTCCAATAGTCTCCTCTATAGCAAGGGAGTGCAATGCAAAAGACTAGGCTCAATTTGGAAGAGATTTGAGGAAATGTGGATGATTTGGGGAAGAACACAAACTAGGATTAGATTTTGATACGAAAGAGGCAAGGGGGCTAATAATGACTTATATATAGGGGATTGAGCCTCTTTAGCTGCTATGGTCGGCCACTAGTGTTGGGCTAGGGTTTGGCTAAGTCACAAAGGCCCAACTCCTCTTTCTATGTTGTAAAAACAAGCCCTCAAGCTAAAGGCCCAAACTAACACCTTAAATCAAATCTCTAAATGGTCTTTAAGTCATTCCTAGCCAGATTAGGATCTAATTACTAATCTAAACATTCTAGCTAGATCTCTATGTCATGGTTAGTCTCTAGGCTAAGTTGTGCTAAGGCTACACTAGCAAAATGCCAAAATTACATTATACCAATTAAAATAATATTAAAATAATCAGAAATTCACATTTACTCAAATACCCTCGTTCTAGAAAGTGATAGTGATAGGCCTCGTCCGTTCCTCATCTACATTCAGAAAATGTCGTGGTGGCTGACCTCAAACAGCCGCAAGGGAAATGTTAGTATTCTCTTGGAACTGTCGTGGAATAAGGAATGCCTCGATAGTCCAAACACTCCGCTCATTCCTCCACACCACTCGCCCCTCTACTTTCTTCATTCTCGAAACCATTTTCCCCCCCATTACATCTCCCAAATCCTCACCAATCTGGGTTATCAAAACACTTTTTTCGTCCCCCCATAGGTCATACTGGTGGTCTATGAATCGGATGAGACTATTCCATTAGTGCGAATATTATCTTCTCGTCCAACAATCTCATTCTCCTTGTAATTGCTGGGAGCAACAATAGCCAGGCGTGGAATCTTCCCTGTGTATACGGCTGTCCTAAAACTCAAGACAGACCAAAATTATGGCAATCATTAGAGATATGGCTAATTCGTTATCAGTGCCGTGGTGTTGTATTGGGAATTTTAATGCTATTACTCATGCATCAGAGAAGATAGGTGGAAGAAGCTTTAATTCGCGTTCTGCAGCGCCGTTCATTGATATGTTGAATCATTGTGGTCTCATTGAACTGGGATGCAAAGGTCCTGCATATACTTGGTCTAGTGGTCGTAGATCCACTGACCATATTAGAGAACGTCTCGATAGAGCGCTTGCTGACATGGAATGGTGTAGACAATTTCCATTCGTAACGGTGTCCACACTACCCCGATACAATAGTGATCATGCTCCCACACTCCTTAATACCACCAATAGAAACCGGCATAAGAGAAGCACGATCTGATTTGAATCTCACTGGATAGGACACCCAATATTCAAAGAACAACTCAGGATCTTATGGAAGAACTCAGGACATTCGGACAGTATGAGCCTAACACAGTAGTTACAGCTTATGCTCTCTGGTCTCCACAAATGGAGCAGAATGCAATTTGGAAATATCAAGCTCGTATTGCCTCGCTTCAAAGGAAACTCCTTCTCATCCAAGACGCTGCTGCCACTTCTGCCAGTCTTAATGAAGAAGTTAAAATGAAGGAGGAACTGAATGACCTATTAGCAATCGAGGATTTGTAGTGGCGTCAACGAGCAAAATGTCAGTAGATAAAATATGGGGATAGAAACACCAAGTCTTTTCACACCAAGGCAAATAAAAGAAGGAGGAAGAATGAAATCAATATGCTATAATTACCTGACTGGAGCTGGACGACGGATCAAAGGAACACATCCGAGATGTTGATTAAACATTTTAAACAAATGTTCAGTGCTGCTGATACTGAACCTATCGAGCCATATTTTGTCATCTCTCAAAGTTCGATCACCATGGAAGAAAGCTCCAACTTGGGTTTAATCCCAAGCGATGAAGAAATTGAGCACACCATCAAGAGCATGGGTTCCCTAAAGGCTCCAGGCCTAGATGGTTGGCCAGCGATTGCCTACCAGAGAAGTTGGCCAGTTGTTTGTCCTGATCTCACGACTATGGTCCAGTTCTTCTTTCAGACAGGTCATCTTCTTGATCATATTAACCACACAAATATTTTTGAAGCATGCAAATCCGGCGAATTCGGATCCTAATACTTGCCAGGCTCCCGACAAAGACCCTTCAAAAATTCAGATGCGTATGCAAGTCTTGGAACTCGCTGATACAACAAGACCATCACTTCATCTCTCTGCACCAACTGCATCTCAACGACAACAACAAGGGACCGCCATCCCTTGTAACTTTCCGTCACGAAAGATTTTACAGCATCAAGTTACTCGTCTTTCTCTTCTGTGTGAGATCAAATCCGGTCGATTCAAAGATCCACGACAATTCATCACAAACTCCTACAATGGCTTGCTCGGCCTTTACAACAGTCACAGCTTCTTCATTGCAAACCCCACTATCAAAAACCTGAGATAACTTCCCAGGACGACACCTCCTTGTTCGCTCTCATGTGCCGCTTTTGGGTTTGATGCATCGACCGATGTGTACAAGGTGGTCCGAATCTTCGACCTCGTAGGTCCGAATCTTCGACCGTGAATACGAGGGCAACTTGCCGGTCAGATTCGGATGTGAGGTGTGTTACCTAGGCGGTAGCGGCGGTTGGAAACTAGTCGATGATCCTCTGGTCCAACCCTCCTATGTCTCCTTTTCTGTTGTTGTCGACGGAGCAGTACTTTGGGCATCCGAGGAGTATGGGGAAAGCATCGAGAGGTCGTTGCTCTCTCTTTCGATATGAGAGAGGAGAAATTCAGTGTCATTATGCATCCAGAGGGAAGCTCAAGATGTACGTTTTTTGAATCACATGTTTTTGCCTCGGGAGGATGCATATGTGTCACAGACGAGATAGAAAGTCCCGCTGATACATCGGTGCATATGAACATATGGCTTTTGATAAAGGACTCCAAATGAGTGAAATAATATGTCATTGATTTGACGTATGTGCTTAAACAGATGATTCCCTTTTGTAGAGTACAACCACTGACAACTGTCAACAATGGAAGGATCGTGATATCCTGGGGACGAGGAATGATACTTTACTACGATCCTCGGACATGAATGATACTTTACTAATTTACTATGATCCTGTCAACAACGGGAGGAATGATACTTTACTACGATCCTCGGACAGGAAGCTTCCACCAGCATGAGCTAGATGCGATGACTCATGTCGATGATGCCGAGGAGCACGTCGCTCCTTACACTGAAAGCATGGTCCGGTCGTGGCCGAACTAGGGTTTTCGGATCAGCTCAGAAGCTAGCGTTCTTGGTGAAATTCTCAAACTACTTAAATTAGCGAGATTTGAACTTTATAATTCTGAAGAGCATAAGAAAATTCACTAACATAAATTTACCTTTTTCTTCTTCTTCTTCTTCTTAAATCTAGCTTGGCTTAACCGGCATTTTCCCCCTTCTTTGACAGAAAAGTATTATTAATGACATAATTTAGTGGAAATTGAGGAGGCAGTCACCAAAAGCACCAAATGGTGGAAGCATATTACAACAGCGAGTAGCATCACGAGACTTCTTCGGAGAGCAATCCTAACATATAGAGATTTTGGGGGTCTTTCTCGGTTCCTATAATCAGCATAGAGTCCCTTCTTCACATTGTGTCTCCTATTGCCCTCATTCCCATGTAGGATTTTCACTTCTTGAAATTTTATGTAATCAAATTTGCGTTACGAAGAATTTATGTGATAATCCTCATCTATGCTTGAAATCACGCATAGTGGACATGTTGGATTTGCGCAATGTAGTGCTGGGTTAAATTGACAGGTCAATAGTACTAACTTACTGGTAGCAATGTCTTGATGTAGCATCTTGCAAGGTTCTCTATGATGTCTATGTTAGACATGTCAAGTGTTGAGAACGAAGCGCGAAAACCGTTCCCCCAAACCAAAAAGTATTGCGAGAGAACCGAGCAAAAACATACAGATCAAAAACGCCAAATACACAGATTTTTGACGTGGAAAACCCTTGCAGGAAAAACCATGGGACGATCGGAGTCCAACCCTGAAGAACCTCCACTAATGGAATAAAGAGAATACACCCTCTACAAGCTCCTCCCGATCTAACACGGATCACCATAACTCACTTGAAAGAAGAAAATTTAATTGCGGACTCCGAAGAACAAGAGACGTCGAAAAATTATTCGAAGCGATCTCTCCTTCACAATAGTCCTCAATCCTCTCTCTCTCTCTCAAATATTGTAAAATACTATTTTTTAGATGTTTTTCAACTAGCATGTATCACCTTTTTTAATCCCTTGTTAAGTGTAACTATCACTTTTCTAAAATGAGGATAATTTTGAACTTTTGTAAAATTGATAACGTTAGTTATTAAATAATGGATTTAAATCATGTTAATAATAAATTGGTAAATTTTTTATTATTTTAATATTATATAATTTGATGCATTGTAATTTTGTCATTTGCTAGTGAAACCTTAGAAATACTTAGCCTAGAGACTAACCATGACCATGGAGACCTAGCTAATGTAATTAGATTAGTTCAATACCACTTTCTAGAATAAGGGCATTTTGGTAATTTGTGAATATTGGATTATTTTTGAATTTTATTTAATTAATAATGTGCTAAGTGTTATATTAGTTCTAACCCTAGAATTACCTTAGTCTAGATGTTGATCATGATCCTAGAGACTTAGTTAGTAGAACTACACAAGTTAGCTAAGTTCTAAAGTATCTAGATATTATGTTAGAAACAAGATATTTATAGAAACCCTAATCTAGTTTGGGCCTTTTTCCTAAAGGGCTTGAATTGATATTTTGAGAGGCCTTAAAGGCAAAATTGGACCAAATCCTAACCCTAGCTAGTCTTGGCCGGCCACCCTTGAATCCCCTACCTATATAAGTGATAATTAGCCCCCTCTTGCCTCTTTTATTGCAAAACCTAACCCTAATTTGTGTTCCTCCCCAAATTTGCCCCTTTCACCAAATCAACTCCAAATTCAACCAAACCAATTACAAACCACTCCCCTCGAGTAGAGGAGGTCTCTATTGGCTAGCTAGGAAAGATTTGGAGCAATTTGGCCATTGGATTTGGTGGGTAATCATTTCAAGAAGAATTTCATTGAGATTTTAACTCTCAATTGGTAATGGCCTCTAAACCTTTCAAATTCCTATTTTATTTTCATAGATGCATTCATTTAGGACCCCCTAGCATTAGGCTAAGTTTGGTTCAAAATCGAATTCATTTGTGGTGCGTATCGTAAGAGTATCGGATACGTGTCTCAAGTGTTCGATGAAATACCTCTTAGAACTTTTTGTTCTTGGATTTCTAAGCTAATTATATATTTGGGTAGCCTGTGATGTGTAGATTAATTTGGTTTATGACTGAGTCAATTTTTGTAATGTATCTCGTGTCAAAATGGACACGGGGATGCTCGTTGGATAGTGTATAGGGGAAATAATGTTCCCCTACTGCTGCCGTGTTCGTGCTCTCTAGACATGATTTTGTGTGCTACCAGTTGGATTGGGTAGGGGCAATCACTGACACCACCTAAGAAATTTGGGTTAGTTTGATTGAATATTCAGTGAGTTATTCGACTCACAAGTTCCGACGAACACTCGCACACACAATTCTCTATTTTTTGATACTGCCATGTTTGACACTTCACTGACACGTTTGGACACGTTTTCCTAGACACAATGACACTTGATTGCATGCTAGACAATACCCTGACACACTGGCAAATTAGTATACATGGTTTGCCTTGCACCCACCCACCCACCCATGTTCGACACTTGTTAATGTGTGGTACATATAGGAAATTTTGTACTGACACTATACTCTAGGACACTTCGTGCACACACATTTGACCACTAGGCACTTGTCATGGTTCTGATACACTAGTTGAACCTATTGCATTGCTGTACATTTAGCCACATGCGTTCTCTGATTCTTGTTAAGTATCAGAAACTTAATGGTATATGCATACACTTACACTTGCACTTTTCTTCACATTTGCACTTGCAGTACGCTTGTATGGCCTACAGCAAACACATTTATGGTACACTTGACACACTTTGTCTCACACACACATTGCTCTGTCATATCTGAACACAAACATGTTTGACACCGCTGCCTCAAAAACACATTACTGCATAATACCTTGCATTTTCCCATTGATATGCCACAGAACAGCTCTGACACACATGTGGGCACAATCACTCATCCTCACACACACAGCTATACCTTGCCATGACACTCTATGAACACATCATACTCACACACCCTCCGATACATCTACAACAGATACACACCCTCCTAGGCTGTAGTTTGGGTTTTGATGTTGCAGTTGAGTTTGTGAGATATCTGAGTTTGGTATCAATTTATGTGGGGTTGCTAGCATAAGATGTATATATAGGTATGTATTTGTATCTAAGTGCAGTGATGTGTGTAGACCTAAAAATCAAGTTGTGCCATGTATTTACAACCCAGTGATCAAGTTGCGCCCTAAAAATCAAGCTACGCCACTGTTTTGAAGCTCAGAGATCAAGCCGCGCCACTGATCAGGTTGCGCCTGATATCAGACTGCGGCCAATTATGTTACGCCAAAATCTACGTGTCATCTGACACTTAATGGCCATCATTACCTGACAGCACTGACGACTAACAAACACAGTGAACGAGGAAAATCTTTTTGAATCCCTCGAATTGTGCCGCTCGAGGAGATTGGACTGACAGCTATCCTGCACATCTTGTGAGTTGCGCCTAGGAGCAATCCAGACAAGTTTCTTAGTTGCGCCTCGGCGCAATCTGAATGACTTCTTCTCAAAAGCTGCCACATGTCTAGGCGTAATCTAATCAGGCACAATTCAACTTGTTGACTGAAGCTCGCACAACCTGATAAAGTTGAGACACTTTTTATTTCGAAAGCAGGATGACATGGTGCACATGCCACTAATCTTTCAAGACGTGTCTACTATCCTGTACACGACTATGCGCATCTCAATCACATGATGCCACGCGTCTAAATACAGTTAGTACACGACTGATAACTGAATGAAAGTTGGCACAACAGGAGGTTGGCGTAACCCAATGTGATGCAACCCAGCCTCACACACATCAAAATAACTGCTAAAATAGTTATTTCCTGAACTCTATAAATAGAGTTTCCAATCATTGTTAAAGGATCACGCACAGAGATCAAAAACTCTTGTAAAATTGCTGCTGCATTCTCTAGAGGCTCTAGTCTTCAAGTTCACATAGTCCAAGGGATAAAGTGATCGTCTTCTGATCAGATTCCTACAGTTGTACTTCCCCAGAATTTATTATACTTTGTACGATTCTTTTTCAAGTTTGGAATAAACTTTTTTTTTGCAAACAAAATGGCGACTCTGCTGGGGACAACTTTCTCCTCCGATGAGAAGGTGACAACTCAATGTGATACGACATCGATCGGCAAGACGCAAAAGACTCTGGTTGTTTAGGTCAACCAAACAGCCTACGAGAATATAATTAACACCAAGAGCAACAAGCGCATAGTGGCTATCGCCAAGAACAGGACTGTGTGGACTCCTAAGTCTCCTGCAGTTGTTGTTTTCCAGGCGCAACTTAAGTTTTCAGTAGCCAAGGCGCAATCTGCCTCAGTGGCTCAGGCACATTCTGCTGCCTGGGTGCAATCCAATCTTTCTGCTGCCCGTGCGCAGTCCACTACTCTCTTTACTGCCAAGGCGCAGTCTGATCAGGCCGGTGCTGAGGCACAGTCTACCCATGTTGCTGCCAAGGCGCCACCAGTAGCCTATATTACTAGGGTGCAACCAGTAGCCCGTAGTGCTATGGCGCAACCCAAGCAACCAGTGACTCAGGCGCAGTCTACTGCTCGAGCGCAACCCAAAGGAACTAGTCTTTTGGCTATTCCCTCTCCCAATTCTCAAGTTCTAAACTTGGAGAAACAATGCTCTAGTACTAACACTAGACAGAACAAAGGGAAGAGTCCTTTGACAATTCCTCAACTGGCACAACCTGTGCCTAAAGTGATCCCACAACAGAACAGAGGGAAACGCTTCTTAGCTAACCCTCTACAAAATAAAGGAAAGCACCCTTTGGTCTTTTCTAAAACTTCCCTGGTCTATGACTCAGAGGAAGGTATATCAGATTCTATTCCTTTAAGCAGAGGTCTTCAGATCTCTGATATTGGAAAGGATACTGATCAAAGAGGCATCTTGCCTACCCCTATGGGGTCTGGTTAAGATCTTTCCACCTTACAAATTTTAAGATCTAAGCAAGGAAAATTGAGGGTATCACAAACAGAGACACCTGGAGCAGAATTTTTTGATTTACACGTATATCTTAATAGACGTCAACCAATATCAACGTTGGTGAAACGCAAGAACCCTATGCCAAAGGCCAATATGTACCAGAAGCCAAAGTTTGAAAAGAAGGACCCAACCACTTATGCTAATGAGTTGAGTATATCTTTGTACACTCAGGAACTAAACATCTAAAGAATATGAGACGTGTTCCTAACATCATTAAGGAATATGTTCCTCCGACTTCTTCTCGTCCTGTAGTTGTAACTGATCTTCGGCAACGTCTTACACAAAGACGGGAGATTACAAGGATGTCTCCCTCACTTCCAAATCGCTCTTCAGATCGCCACTGCCTTCATGAAGTTGTCATCAACTGTTGTTGCCAATCGGCTCGATGATCTGTCTTCGATCGTCTGAACTATGCTTCAACTCCTGAACATATAATAGAAGATGAAGACGAGCTATTATATGATTCTATCAATATGACTTCTCAAGGCACTAGGGGTAGGAAACATCCAAGACGTAATACATCCCAAAATTCCAGTCAGCAATACTTGGATCGGATTCATATATCCAGTGAAGGTGTCTTTCAATACACCAGATCAAGAAATCGAAATTTGAACCAAGGTGTCTTTAATCAAGAAGATCTCCCCATCGCTCATCTAGGAGAAGACTCTTTTTTCAGAGTTTGATGCAGATAGTGAAAGTTCTGAACAAACTATCTCATCAATAGCAACAAGAGAAGTAACGACATATACCGTTACAGAAGATCAAGATGCCTCTACTTCGACCAGTCAGGAGCAACGTATTGTTGTACTAGAAGACAAATTGAAGACCATGGCAGAAATGGTTGCAAGTATGCATACAATAATAATGGCTCAACATACAGTACCACCGATTATAAACCCTGCTACAAATCTTGAGCTCATAGCATCTTCTGTACCTGTTAGTCTGGGGGTACCGCCTCCTCAGGTTGCTTCTGTGCCAATTCAAACTGATCCTAGTCAGTCTGGTGCTGGGGGTGGTAATTATCATGCTGTTCCTCCTCGCAACACTTCTAACCAGCCAACCAATTCCCAAACATCAGGGGATGCTAATGAGGCTATGAAACTCTTACGCACTCAATTTGAGGCCTTCAAGCAGAAAGATGGTTTACAAAGATTGGGCATAAAGCAACCATATCCTACAGAGTGGAAAGAGGTTCCATTTCCTCCTAAATACAAGCTTCCGACTATTATGTTGTTCGATGACAGCACTTCTCCAAGTCAGTATATTAATCACTTTGAGATGATGACTGACCAACTACAGCCAAATGATGCTCTCCTTACCAGAGTATTCGTCGGTTGTTTAGCCGGCACAGCATACGACTGGTATCGCAGTTTGCCTGATGGCTGCATCACTTCTTTTGCTGGTTTTAAGCAAATGTTCTTGGAACGATTTTATGAGGGAGTCAATGACATGATAATGTCTTCCCTCATTAAGATTAAACAAAGGCACAATGAATCCACAGAGTGTTTCATTAAAAGATTCCGTCGAAAGGCACTCAAAATGCCTTTAGGAACTCTATCTGCTATAATAATAGACACTTACAAATCAAACTTGTTGCCTATTATCAGTATGTGGACAGGATTTACACAATTCCAGGATTGGCCTTCTTTCATTGTGAATGCCAAGGCGGCAGAAGTCAGTGCCGAAAAGTTCAAACAGTTAGGAGTTCAGATGACTCATCCTAACCAAGACGAACATTCTACACCCGGGGGTAATAATCGCCAGAATAACCGCAAGGGTAAAGAAATACTGGCCATCAATCTCAAATGCAAAGAGTCTTTGGCTGACAATGTTACTCAGACGACATCCACTCCATCAGCACCACCGTCAAAAATAACTCGTCCAAAAGAAGAGTATTCTTTCGATAAAGATGATACTTTGAGCATCTTCGATTGCTTGATCAAAAGCAATAAGCTTCAACTGCCAGAGGCAAAACGGCTGGATAAAGTAGGTAAACCCAATCACCCTAAATACTGTGTTTATTACAGATTTATAGGGCATCCAACCAGAGCATGTTATGTGCTCAAGGGCAAAATCCAGGAGTTGGTCAACTCTGGAGCAATTACTCTTCAGCAGGACGAGAAGACGGTGACTGCCAATGTCGTTTCTGTATAATTTGGTGACTTTCTACCACAACTTGTACAATATGGTGTTGTCCCCATTCCAAGGACTACTCTTGAGATCGTGAATCTTCTACCTCCCCAAAATGAAGGTCTTGTTCCACTATCGACTGACATAGGAGAGATTATGTGGATTCATCCAGATCTGGTGGCAGATTTTGAAACGCCTTCCTCTTCTAAACAAAAGAAACACTCCAAAGCTAAATCTAAAAGCTGCAACATGGTATCCTTTGAACCAGTAGCAGAAGAAGAAATTCTAATGGGCACTAGATCTGGGAAACCCTATCTTCGGGAATATCCAAAAAATTAAGAGAATCTTGCTCCATCTCCTGATGCTCCTCCTACATCATCTTTTTCTGCGGAGAATATACCATCTATATTCCCGCCGGTAGCTGAACCAACTCCTTCTAAACCTACGTCAGCAGACAAGGAAAAACAACCTGTTCGCTTTGACAAAGCATTGAAAAAGTCCTCATCTCTTGGACTCGAAAAGCCATATAACTTTGATATATTGGCTCAATTGGCCAACACTCCAGCGAGATTGTCAATCTTTGAACTCTTACGTCTCTCAAAAGAAACTCGAGAAACGTTAAATGAAGCTTTAATGAAGGCTGATGCTTGTTTTACTCTTCTCAAGAAGCCTAAAAAGGAGCCAGTCAGTTGTGCACATTGTCATAGTGTATTTGAATTAATGCCCAACATTACTTTTACACAAGATGACATGTTGTTAGTGTCACGCCCCAGAACCAGAATACTGGAGAGCGGGGGCGTACATAGCCAGCTACGTATATTGATATGAAATCTACCTCGCTATATGGTCACGGCTATCTAGATATGAGGGTTTACTACACGCCAACGGTCTCTTAAGGTCAAGCCTATTGTCTCAATCTCAAACAAATAATATAATTACAAGATGTTAGACCACCAAATATACAATAAAAGGCGTCCCAAATATTACATATTCAGTTGATCATGAAGCTAGTCGTACAAAATGCGAGGACTAGCAAGAGTTTAGTCATACATGATCAACCCTAGGATTTGTTAATCATATCACAGCCCGTAGGCAGACAGTAAGTAAATGTGCATCGAGCTAACAGGTGCTCGTCGGCTAAACACCTCAAAAGAATAAATTTACAGTAGAGTGAACGAAACAAAATAGAAAACCCACTCGTAGCCCGGGTTCCTTCTAGTCGCCACCATCGGGCTGGAGGTTCGTTAGATCCTCGGGTGCTGCTCCGAAATCTGGCCACACAAAACCAGCTGGATCAAACCCTAGAAAGAGCAAGTGCCACAAAGGAGGCCACGAAATAAGAACAAAGCCAGCATATCAGAACATAAGAAAATGGAAGGAAGGTACAGGTAATAAAAGTACAGCAGGACAATAAGTGACTAAGGACATGGAACTATTTCGGGAGCCAAATTACAACCCGTAAACCAAACAAGTACCGGGGTTGTAACCTTTCGCCTGAATAGCCCTTGTCTCTATTCATTTATTGTTAAGGGTAAGTAAAACAATCATGTTCAGGGGGAAAACCAGGTACTGGGACTAAACAAGACTTAGACAGGGCTAGACAACATCCATTCACAAGCGACCAAGCAATTACTACTGCTTACTACTTTAACTAACTAGGGTTATCACAAGCCTAATTACTAACAAGATGCAATAAGAATTTCCCAATCCCAATCCCTGCAGACTATCCAGTTATCCTTCCGCGGGTTGAGAGTATGGTTGGATACATCGCCCAGGAGACGATATACCCTTAGGTGACTCAGAGGGTACAACACATGACAGTGTGCTGGAAATGTGCTCTACTCTTCGACAAGCTACAAGTCCAATTAAGGCACCCAGATAACGAGATTGCCTGTGACTGAAAATTCTCCATGTTCTCTAGTTTGATCTAGTCATTAACCTAATCCATATTCAGTGCGAATCCCTGACCATGGGAACCAGGGAGTCACGTCCTAGACATGATGCAGGACAAGACAAGTGGATTGTACAAGCAAGCAAGCAGGAACACCCACGGTGTCAGAGTTAGTTACAAGAGTCAAGTTAGCCATCGCAACGGCATCAAGTCAAGTCAAGTTACAAGTCACAAGTCAAGAGTACGCCGCCACGGGTTGCTATCAAATATCTGGTTGCAGAGATTAATCATGAATCTCAGGTTACAAGTCATCGGGTCACTATCAAGAAGATCAGAGGTACTAAAATCATACTTCACAGAAATCAGAAAAAACGTATTAGTCATAAGCAAAACTATCGAAAATCGTGCCAGGTCGTATTTGGTCAAGATAGTCATGCTGTGTGGGACAAGATCTCAAAACCCAATCCATAAAATAGAAGCCAAGTCCAAGAAATAAACAAAACCATCATGGGCAAGTGGGTTGCGCAGAGGGTGGATGGCGCTGGGGTCAAGTACGCCGGGGGATGGATGGCGCAGGGGGCCAAGTGCACCGGGGATGGATGGCGCAGGGGGCCAAGTGCGCTGGGGATGGATGGCGCAGGGGTCAATGGCGCATGGGTCGATGGCGCATGGCCGATGGCGCATGGGCCGATGGCACATGGGCTGATGGCGCACGACCGAAGGTGCATGGGCCGAGGGTGCACAGTTCGCCAAGGGGCAAGCTGCGCTGGTCAGCCAGCGCTAAAGAGCGTCGGCCCAGGAAGGCTGCGCGGTTCAGCCCAGGGGGCTGTACGCAAGTCAGCCCTGCGCTAAAGAGCGCAGGCCGAGGGGGTCTTCTTCTCCAAACCGAGAGAAAACTCTCAAGAACACCAAAATTCAATTCTTCATATCTTGGCCAAACAAAACGAAATCTGGATTTTCAAGGTTCTATCTTATGTAAAATTGAATTCTCTTCCACATGGAAGCCTCAAAACAAGCAAAAATCAAAGTTAATAGATCAAAACCAAGGAAATCCGAAAGTAACTAAAACTTAGATCTAGAACAATGGAGACTCCAAATCAAAAAATGCTAAGTTCTAATGTTGTTCTTCATGGCCTAATCTAGCTAATGGACAAATAAAATGTGGTGCTTATTTGGTGACAAGGTGCACTTGCCTATGGTGTTGGTGTTGTGTGGAGGAAGGAAGAAGAAGATGGAGGAAAAATAAATGAAAGTAAAGAGGAGAGAGAAAAGTTAGGTGGGATTAAATGAGGGTGGGTTGTGGTGGAATGAAGGTTGAGCATAGGCTAAGGTGTTCCTAGCATATTAAACCAAACCAAGCCAATCCTACTCCACAAAATAAAACCAAGCCATGTCAAAACCCATTTTACGAGAAAATCCAAAATCTGCATGTCGAGCCTAAATACAATTACAGGCCAAAATCCGAGAAAAGAAAATACAAGTCCGAAATACATGCAAGCTTAATTCAAATACGTATCCCGAATATGGGCATTACAACTCTACCCACATTAAAAGAATTCCGTCCTCAGAATTTAAATCAAGATGCTTAGAGGTGTAAGAGCCAGCTATACTAATCACCAATAAGCTACACTAAGCAAGCAATTAAGCAATCATACATGCAAGCAAGGGATGGAAAGCATAAGGCATAAGGAAGACATTATACCTTATGAGTCAAACAAGTCGGGATATCGCGATTGGATGTCGTCCTCACGCTCCCACGTTGACTCACCTAGAGAGTGATGACCCTAAGTAACACGAACTAGGTTAATAGTCTTGTTCTTGAGTATCTTCTCTCTCCGGTCCAATATAGACACGGGCCTCTACCCATACGAAAGGTTAGTACCAACAACCAGTTTTGAATGATCTAGGATATGGCTCGGGTCCGGGATATACCGTCGTAATTGGGACACATGGAATACATCATGCACCTCACTTAGCGACGGCGGAAGAGCAAGACGATAGGATACGTCTCCTACTCGCTCCAAGATATCGAACGGCCCTATATACCTAGGACTAAGCTTTTCCTGCACGCCAAAGCGAATGACGCCGCGGTTAGGCAAGATCCTAAGGAATACATAGTCGCCGATAGCAAACTCTAAGGGACGCCGATGGGCATCGGCCCAATGCCGCTGGCGGTCTTGGGCAAGTCGAAGATGATCTCTGACTCTTCTGACTACTTCAACTGTCTGGGCAATCATTTCTGGACCGAGCATCTGTCTCTCTCCGACATCGTCCCATGCTAATGGGGATCTGCACTTCCTACCATACAGAGCTTCGAACGGAGCCATCTGAATACTGGCCTGGAAACTATTATTGTACGAGAACTCCACCAGGTGCATGTGACCTTCCCACGAACTACCAAAGTCAAGTGTACAAGATCTCAACATGTCCTCAAGAGTCTGGATGGTGCACTCCGACTGACCATCTGTCTGCGGATGATATGCCGAACTGAACTGGAGACGAGTTCCTAAACTCTCTTGCAGGCTACGCCAAAAGTGTGATATGAACCTTGAATCCCTGCCCGAGGTAATGCTGACCGGCACTCCATGAAGCCTGACAATCTGCCTGAGGTACATCTCTGCCAACTGAGCCGTTGACTGCCCAACTCTAAATAGGAGAAAATGAGCCACCTTCGTGAGCCGATCAACTATAACCCAAATAGCATCTCGACCAACCGGGGATCTAGGCAATCCAGTCACAAAATCTATGGTTACATGCTCCCACTTCCATTCTGGAATCGGTAAGGGCTGAAGAAGTCCAGCGGGCCTCTGATGTTCAGCTTTAACCTGCTGGCAAACCAAACACCGAGAGACATACCGGGCTATCTCCCTCTTCATGCTATTCTACCAGAAATGCTGACGAATATCACGGTACATCTTCGTACCACCAGGATGAATAGAATACTGCAAACTGTGAGCTTTTGCCATAACTTCCTGTCTGATATCTCCACTAGGTACACAAAGACGAGTACCGTATCGAAGAGTACCATCTTCATGAATGCACAACTCTGGTCTTCTTCCTGCTTCACACTCTGCTCTGAGTCGCTGAAGCTTGGAATCTATAGAATGTGCCATCCGGATCCTCTCAACTATGCTGGACTGAACCTGTAGACTGGCCATCAACGCCACGTTGGTAGGAAGAACCACCTTAATTCCCATCTTCTGAAGATCTGACAATAACTCTGGTTGTGCCGTTAGAAAATAAACTCCAACTCTCCTGCTTAACGCATCTGCCACAACGTTGGCCTTCCCTGGGTGATACTGCAAGTCCACATCGTAGTCCACCAGTAGCTCGAGCGATCTTCTCTGCCGCATATTAAGGTCCTTCTGTGTGAAAACATACTTCAGGCTCTTGTGATCCGTAAATATCTCCACTCTGTCTCCGTACAAGTAGTGCCTCCACAACTTAAGTACAAACACTACTGCTGCCAGCTCTAAGTCGTGAGTCGAGTAATTCTTCTCATGATCACGAAGTTGACATGATGCATAAGATATTACCTTCCCATGCTGCATCAAGACACACCCCAATCCTCTGCCTGAAGCGTCGTAATAAACTGTGAATCCTCCGGTCCCATCTAGAAGTGTGAGAATGGGAGCCATTATCAAACCTTGCTTCAACTTCTCAAATAATTCCTGACAATCTGCTGTCCAAGTGAACTGCACATCCTTACGGGTCAACTGGGTCATCGACGCCGAAATCCTTGCAAAATCTGAAACAAATCACCGGTAGTAGCCGGCCAATCCCAGGAAGCTGCGAACCTCTGCCGCTGAACTAGGTACTGGCCATGACTCGATAGCCACAATCTTCTGGGGATCTACTTCCACTCCTCCTCGGGTAATGATGTGACCCAAATACGAAATGCGATCGAGCCAGAACTTGCATTTACTGAACTTGGCGTACAATTGATGCTCTCTAAGTGTCTGGAGGACGATTCTGAAATACTGCTCATGCACTGCTTCGCTCTTGCTGTAGACCAGGATATCATCTAGGAACACGATCACAAACTGATCCAAGTAAAGCATGAAAATGCGATTCATGAGGTCCATGACTACGGCTGGCGCATTGGTCGCTCCAAAGGGCATAACAAGAAACTCCTAATGTCCATACCTAGATCGGAAGGCTGTCTTCGGGGTGTCCTGCTCTCTAACTCTGATCTGGTGGTATCCTGATCGCAAGTCTATATTCGAAAATATCGAAGCCCCTCTGAGTTGATCAAACAAGTCATCTATCCTCGGGAGAGGGTATCTGTTCTTGATTGTCACTGAGTTCAAGGTACGATAATCTACACATAACCTAGACGTACCATCCTTCTTTTTTACAAGAAGCATCGGGGCTCCCCAAGGCGATCCACTTGCAAGAATGAATCCCTTGGTCCTGAGTTCTTCAATCATCTTGTACAAAATCTCTAGCTCTGAAGGTGCCATCCTATAGACTCGTTCTGATACTGGTGCGGTTCCGGGGATCAAGTCTATAGTGAACTCGATCTTCCGCTCTGACGGCATCCCTGGAAGTTCTTCTGGGAAGACATCTAAAAATTCTTCAACTATCCTGGGTAACTGTACCGCTGCTACTGCCATTCGTAATACTGGGGATGATGGTTCCACTGCGCCTCTAAAAAATGAGAACTCTGGCTCGCCTGGAATGCTGAAAACAATCTTGCCAACATGGCAGTCTATCCTAGCATATTGGTTCCTCAACCAATCCATGCCTAAGACTACATCATAGTCTGCCATAGAAAATTCTATAAATCTAGCGGGGAACTCTCTACCGCTAACTACGATCTGACACGAGGAAAACACTCGATCTACTCCTACAAGACCATTACCAGTAAGTATATTAAGCCTCACTGATAATGACTCGGGTTCCAATCCTATCCGTGTCACAAATCGTACAGACATGAATGAATGCGATGCACCAGAATCAAATAATACCAATGCTGGAGAGGAGTTGATGAAAATAGTACCTGCCACTACCTCACCTGGTGCAACTTCTTCTTCCATAGCCATCATCATGGCCTGACCTTGTCCTCTAGCTGCGGGTCCCCTCTATTGGAAACCTCTCTGCCTGCTCTGCACTTGGGCTTGGGTATACTGCTGCTGGTTCTGTTGATGAAATGCCTGGGCCTGAGGCAATAAGGGCCTCGGGTACTGCTGCTGCATAGGTGCTGGTCCCCTAACCGATGGACTGGTTAGGTTGGAAGAGGACGAACTACCCCTATTCGGGCAGGCTCCTATCTTATAATCTTCCGCTCCACAAGCCAGGCACAATCCTTGTGCCCTACGGCAATCCACCACCACATGGCCTGGCTTTCCACAATGAGAACATCCCATCGCGGAAGTCTGCTTCTGCTTCTGCTGCTGCGGGTATGTCAGGGTTGAATGCTGAACTGACGTCACTGAGGCCGTCCGCCTCGGAGTTCCAATAGTCAAACTTCTAGCTGCCGGGACTGGAGCTGATGATTGGTGCATCTGATTGTGGGATCGCTTCCTACCTCCGGTCCTATCCACGATCCTCTGGGAGGTGTACTCGTGCCTCCTAGCTGCTCTTAATACTGCATCGAACGTCTGGTGCTTGAAATGCTCGACTGCCAACAAGATCTCCAAATGCAGTCCCTGCTGGAACTGCTGGGCCTTATCAAACTCGGTTGCCACCAAGGTGGGGGCAAACCTACTAAGTCTAGAAAACTCAGATGCATAACCGTCGACCGTTCTGCCTCCTTGCTTTAAGTTGGTAAATCTCGTCTGTAGGTCATACCGAGCTACAACATCGAAATACTTCGTCTGGAATCTCTCTCTAAATACTGCCCAAGCAATGGGTGCCACTAATCCTATGGCTTGTGCTGCCCACCAACTGCGAGCTAAATCCAGCAACTGCAGGCATACCACCGTCACCTTCTCGTTCTCAGGTGTTCTAGCTGCTTCCAGAACCACCTCGGTATTCTGAAGACAAGCGTCCGCGACAATCGCATCTTCGCTGCCATCGAAGAAGGGAGGGTTCAAGCGCTTGAAGCTGTTGGCCGCGCTGTTCCCTGGATGACCGCCTCTGGTCAAAGCATCTGCCACTACCTGGTGCAAGGCGTCTCCTCAATGATCCTGAAAAGCTATCAAGGTCCTGATGAGACCTACCAAGGTGCCATCGTCAGGGTCTGCAGGCTGGACGGGCCGAACTGGGGGTTCTCCTCCGGGAGGTACGACTCTGGAGGCTACTCCGGAATGCTGGGCTTGATCTCCGGGTTGCTGGTCCATGGGAAGTGCTCCACCTTGCTGATCGGCGGGGTCAGGTGCAGTGCCGCTGAAGAAGACGACACAGGGAAAACAATAAGGAAGCACCAGGACAGATCAACGATACAAGCATGTGATCAGGTCAAGATTCCAGAGATTCAGAGGATATGAACGGAGATCAAGGACGAGTACTGATTGAGACATATATTCGGTAAACCCTCACATTTCTTGAATACTAAGACCCGTATGGGCCACCATTTAAACCATGTCACGCCCCAGAACCAGGATATTGGAGAGCGGGGGCGTACATAGCCAGCTTCGTATATTGATATAAAATCTACCTCGCTATACGGTCACGGCTGTCTAGATATGAGGGTTTACTACACGCCAACGGTCTCTTAAGGTCAAGCCTATTGTCTCAATCTCAAACAAATAATATAATTACAAGATGTTAGACCACCAAATATACAATAAAAGGCATCCCAAATATTATATATTCAGTTGATCGTGAAGCTAGTCGTACAAAATGTGAGGACTAGCAAGAGTTTAGTCATACATGATCAACCCTAGGATTTGTTAATCATGTCACAGCCCGTAGGCAGACAGTAAGTAAATGTGCATCGAGCTAACAGGTGCTCGTCGGCTAAACACCTCAGAAGAATAAATTTATAGTTGAGTGAGTGAAACAAAATAGAAAACCCACTCGTAGCCCGGGTTCCTTCTAGTCGCCACCATTGGGCTGGAGGTTCGGTAGATCCTCGGGTGCTGCTCCGAAATCTGGCCACACAAAACCAGCTGGGTCAAACCCCAGAAAGTGCAAGTGCCAGAAAGGAGGCCACGAAATAAGAACAAAGCCAGCATATCAGAACATAAAAAAATAGAAGGAAGGTACAGGTAATAAAAGTACAGCAGGACAATAAGTGACTAGGGACATGGAACCATTCCGGGAGCCAGATTACAACCCGTAAACCAAACAAGGACCGGGGTTGTAACCTTTTGCCTGAATAGCCCTTGTCTCTATTCATTTATTGTTAAGGGTAAGTAAAACAATCATGTTAAGGGAAAAAACCAGGTACTGGGACTAAACAAGACTTAGACAGGGCTAGACAACATCCATGGGCCGATAGCGCATGGCCGATGGCGCATGGCACATGGGCCGATGGCGTATGGCCGATGGCGTATGGGCCGATGGCGCACGGCCGAGGGCGCATGGGCCGATGGCGCATGGGCCGAGGGTACGCAGTTTGCCAAGGGGCAAGATGCGCTGGTCAGCCAGAGCTAAAGAGCGCCGGCCCAGGAAGGCTGTGCGGTTCAGCCCAGGAGGCTGTGCGCAAGTCAGCCCTGCGCTAAAGAGCGCAGGCCGAGGGGGTCTTCTTCTCCAAACTGAGAGAAAACTCTCAAGAACACCAAAATTCAATTCTTCATATCTTGGCCAAATTAAAACGAAATCTGGATTTTTAAGGTTCTATCTTGTGTAAAATTGAATTCTCTTCCACATGGAAGCCTCAAAACAAGCAAAAATCAAAGTTAATAGATCAAAACCAAGAAAATCCGAAAGTAACTAAAACTTAGATCTAGAACAATGGAGACTCCAAATCACAAAATGCCAAATTCTAATGTTGTTCTCTATGGCCTAATCTAGCTAATGGACAAATAAAATGTGGTGCTTATTTGGTGGCAAGGTGTACTTGCCTATGGTGTTGGTGTTGTGTGGAGGAAGGAAGAAGAAGATGGAGGAAAAATAAATGAAAGTAAAGAGGAGAGAGAAAAGTTAGGCGGGATTAAATAAGGGTGGGTTGTGGTGGAATGAAGGTTGAGCATATGCTAAGGTGTTCCAAGCATATTAAACCAAACCAAACTTATCCTACTCCACAAAATAAAACCAAGCCATGTCAAAACCCATTTTACGAGAAAACCCAAAATCTGCAAGTCGAGCCAAAATACAATTACAGGCCAAAATTCGAGAAAAGAAATTACAAGTCCGAAATACATGCAAGCTTAATTCAAATACGTATCCCGAATATGGGCATTACAGTTAGAAGACAATCGTCATGATCGTCCTCTCTATTTTACAGGGTATGTGGACACCATAAAAGTCGATCGTATTCTGATTGACCCAGGATCCGCACTTAGCATCATGCCGAAGTCTTTGCTGGATGCTTTGAAGATCCCAGTGCATAACCTTTCTACAACCGTCACTATCATCCTGGGGTTCAATCAAGGAAGAAGTGAACCTTTGGGAAAAATACGCCTAAAACTTCAAATTGGTAATCTTCATGCAAAGGTAACTTTCTATGTTATTGACAATCATGGCTCATACAATGCTTTGTTAGAAAGTCCATTCTTCCATGAACACAATATTGTACCTTCTACCCTCCACCAATGTTTCAAAGATGTGAATGGTAATGGAGAAGTCCAAAAAGAGGTTACAGATCTGAATCCTTTTAAAGGAGTTAAAGCATACTACAACGATTCTCGCATGTATAAGGAGGAATTCATGAAGGTGGTACTGGCAATGGACAACGATAAAGAACAAAAAAATGTGTCGAATGATACTCTGGTGATTCCGGTCAAAGGACGTACCTCCTGTCCTCAGTCTTCCAAACCACTGATTATCTATCTTCCTTCCCATAAGAAGCCGCTTGTAATCGACCTTCGTCATAAGAAGCCCCCTCATTCTTCTCGTTCTTCTTCTCCCTCTCTTATCATCAATCTGACTAAGCCTGCTAAGGCTAAAGTTCATGTTGTAAACGATGGTGTAAAAATCAATAAAGCATCTCCTTTGCAGAATACTGATGTCTTTTATTATACTCAGTATTATTTGGATATGCTAGATAGTTTTAAACCACTTACAATAGAAGTTGTACCATCTCCACAAAATGTGATATCACTGGATTCAATACAAGTGTCGTACTTCTTAGTACCGTCTCGAAAGAAGGATGAAAAGCCTATATTCTTCAATAAAAGAGAAGAACCAAAAATCATGCTCTATAATGATAATAGAGATGATACAGGAATGCTACAATTATGCCGCTATAGTCCACAATCTAAAGCAATCATCCGTAAAATAGGCTATGATTTCAGAACAGGCCTCAACAACGGTAAAAAAAGACGAACTCCTCTTCGTATTGCTATTCCAAAAGGAAAATCACAACATTACCACAGTAAAATGAAGCAAGGACTAGGTTATGCTTCACCACTTCCAACTCCAGAACCTTCTGAATCTGATGAAGAAGAACGATCTAACTCTTCTGATTCTATCTCATGGGATTCTGATACCAGCATTAGTCATGTTCATAGGATGATAGTATCTTCTAACATGGTGTCTGCCGAATTCTCGGAAGATGACGAAGATGACATTGAGGAAGCTCCTGAAGTGGACCCTTGGGCACAAAGGATGGACAATCAGTGGAAACTTCATTTTGAATAAAGAGAGCAACATACTAAAGATCAATTAGTTCAAATCGATATTAGAGAGAAGGGTGTATCACGACCAATCTTCATTAGCAAAAATCTCTCAGAAGATGGTAAACAAGAATTAATTCACCTTATTCGTGAATATATTGATGTCTTTGCCTGGAGTTATGAAGATATGCCGGGATTAGATCCTCAAATTATAACTCACAAGCTTAATATCTTGCCAAATGCTAAGTCGGTCAAACAATAACAACGACGATTCAAGCCTGAAATGATGGATTCAATTGATGATGAAGTCAAAAATCTTATAGATTGCGGTTTTATCAGAGAAGAACAACATCCTGACTGGATAGCCAACGTTGTTCCAGTCTTGAAGAAAATCGAAAAGGTTCGAGTTTGCATAGACTTTCGGGATCTTAATAATGTTTGCCCTAAAGACGAATTCCCTCTCTCAATTACTGATGCCATGATCAACAATACGTATGGATTCGAACGAATTTCTTTCATGGATGGGTTTTCTGGATATAATCAAATCCGGATGAATCCTGAAGATGAAAAACATACTTCGTTTCGTACTCCTCGTGGAATGTACTATTATACAGTCATGCCATTTGGTCTTAAGAATACAGGTACAACTTACCAGCGGGCTATGAGTACTATCTTTTGAGATCATCTGTGAAAGACTGTCGAATGCTATGTTGACGATATTGTTGTCAAAAGTCATCTCAAGGAAGATCACATTCAAGATTTAAGAACTATCTTCCATCTAATACGCCAGCATCAACTCAAAATGAACCCCACTAAGTCTTTTTTTGGGTGTCTCTAGTGGCAAATTTCTCGGCTTCGTCATTACCTCTAAGGGTATACACGTTGATCCCGAGAAGATCAAAGCCATTCAAGAGACGCGTCCTCCACACAACCTAAAAGAGCTACGAAGATTTCAAGGTCGACTTGTGTACATCAAGCAGTTCATTTTGAATTTATCTGGACGTTGCAGACCATTTACTCAGTTAATGAAGAAAGGTGTATCTTTCATTTGGACAAAAGAATGTCAACGAGCATTTGATGACATAAAGCAGTATTTAATGAGTCTATCGGTTCTTGTACCACCGATCTCAGGAATACCCTTCTTAATGTATGTCCTGGCAATGGACCATTCATTGGGAGCTTTGCTGGCTCAGAAGAATAAGAAAGGTCATGAACAAGCCATCTACTACCTTAGTTGAACGATGATTGGAGCTGAACATCGTTAGTCCGGTGGAGAAAGAATATTTAGTCTTAATGTTTACCGTTCAGAAGACAAGACATTATATCATAGGCCAAACTATTCATGTCATATCCCGGGTCAATCCTCTTTGAGTCTTAATGAAGAAGCTAAGTACACTCAATTCTAGGCTTGCCACATGGGCCATATTATTAGCACAATATGATATGGTTTATGTTTCTCAAAAGTCTGTGAAAGGCCAAGCACTTGCTGACTTCTTAGCAGCTCATCCTGTTCCTGAAACATCTAAACTCTATGACGAGATTCCAGATGAAATATTAGAATCAAATATGATCTCAGAAGAGTTTCCTACTTGGCGGTTGTTCTTCGATAGAGCTTCTAGAATTGGACCTGGAGATACCCTTGTTACTGGAGTGGAAATTGTTCTCGTTTCACTCGATGGATTAGATATTTAAAGGGCTTATTCTTTAAACGAGTCGTGCTCTAACAATGTGGCAGAATACAATGCCTTGCTCATTGGACTCCAATTAGCCAAACAATTGGATATTGAATATCTCGAAGTATATGGTAACTCTAAGCTGATTGTTAATCAGGTTAGAGGCATATATGAAGTTCGACATCAAGATCTGGTACCGTACCATGAAGCAGCAACCAAGAGAGCTTCTTCATTCAAAGGGTTCTTTATCGAACATGTACGTCATACATACAATACAGAAGCTGATGTCTTAGCTAACCTAGCTGCGGTATTGGCAATTCCAGTCAAAAGACAACAAATGGTTGTTTTCTCTAATAGAGAACTATTTTGTGTCGAAAACAACCATAACATTGAATTCAGTAATCTAACTGAAGTCAATGTCATTAGCGAGGACTGGAGAACACCTTTCATTGATTTTATAGTACATAACATTTTGCCAGAAGATCCTAAGGAAGCTACAAGCATCCGTCGTCGATCGCTTCGATTCTATTATAATTATACTACTAAAACTCTCTATCGAAGAACTTTTGATGGATTACTCTTGAGGTGTCTCATTGGTGATGAAGCAAAGCAGATATTATGCGGAGCTCATGATGGTGTTTATGGAGCACATCAGTCTGGTCCTAAACTTCAGGATCGTATTCGACGTATGGGCTACTACTGGCCCTCTTTGGTATCAGATGCTATTGACTATGCAAGAAAATGTCCTGCATGTCAAATTCATGCAGATTTTATTCACCAGCCGTCGAAATTTTTTCATTCGACTGCTGCCTCATGGCCTTTCGAAGCTTGGGGCATGGATATAATTGGCCCTATTAATCCTCCTTCATCTAAAGGACATCGGTTCATCTTGGCTATAATCGATTATTTCTCCAAGTAGGCAGAAGCTATACCTTTGGCTAAAGTAAAAACTAGTAGTGTCATCAACTTCATCAAACATCATATGATATACAGATTTGGTATCTCTCGGCGAATTATCTATGATAATGGGCCATAATTTATCAGCCAGAAGTTTAATAGATTCTGTGATGACAATAGAATCAATAATGTTGCCTCTACGGCCTATAATCCTACGGCTAACGGGTTGGCTGAAGCATTCAACAAGACCATCATCAAACTCCTTAAGAAGTTTGTGTCATGACCCGCACCCGCTTTTCGGACGCGAGAGCGTGAGCAAGCCAGCTACGTATCGAAACGGACTCCAGTCCGACTCGAATACGTAAACGCTGTCAAGGCTATGGTATAATGCCAAATCATGGCAAAGGTAAATCAATATCTTAATCCACAATAATGTACGAAACATGAATGAACAAGTATGGGTCGTGGTCTGCAGCCCACTAGCATATATGTTCGATAAGATTCTAAAAAAAATAACAAGAGTCTAAAACTAAATCAATAAACAGGATAACTCATGATAAGGTATGAAAGCACGAGCGGATAATAAACATAATAACAATACCTGAATTCCGCAAGCGTATCATCACATCTGGACCCCACAAGTGTCATAATCATCCGCCTACCAGAGCTGCTAACTAACTCCATACAATAACTAACCTGAAGAGATCATCAGGTCCTCAGGGGACATAGCAAGATACATAAAAATATGCCTATCTAGCAGTTTATCATGCAATAAAGAAAATATAGGAAATAAACGAGAAAAGACCAATCAGTACGAAAATACGACTATACACGACTGGAAGAACCACTACGCCTAAACGAACTGCTAGAGAAGAACAAGAGAACACGATATCACGATGTCAATGGATAACCAATCGAATACTCAAACCCTCGCCCCTAGTGTGGACTCGCAAGTTTGAACAACTACTAGCCCTCGCCCCTAGTGTGGACTCGCAGGCTAGCATCACCCTCGTCCCTAGTGTGGACTCGCAGGTTTGAACAACTATTAGCCCTCGCCCCTAGTGTGGACTCGCAGGCTAGCATCACCCTCGTCCCTAGTGTGGACTCACAGGTGTGAACCATATACTACTAACCCTAGTCCCTGGTGTGGACTCGCAGGCTAGCATAACTACTAACCCTCGCCCCTGACGTGGACATACAGGTTAGCTTCAAGATTTTAAGACAAGGAGGTAAAGCAGTTCCGATATGACTTAATCATCCTATGACACGATACGACTCAGTTCAAGTACCAGTGATGACACGACCCGACCCAATCACGATACACGAGAAAACCAATCCAATATGAACAACAAAGTTAACTATAAACAAGGCTATATATATACTAGCATGCATGATATACAAATCACATATAAATGATCAACTAGTAAAACTGTATAATAATATAAATATGCATATAAATAAACTGTAGAGGGAGGCAAGGTATCTTATCTGGAGGTTGCACGTAGATCCAATAACAATCTAGTCCACGGCTAAGCCATAAAGCCCAAATCAACACAATTGTCTCCGAAAGCTGAAACAGACAATGCCAACAGTCTCAGAATAGTCAAATTAGCTAGGATTACCTGTCCTTAAGTCCAATTCTGGACACAGGAGCAAAACGATAATTTCAGACCAAAACGGTGTCCGTCGTTGGACCCGCTTTGCACCGAAAAGCGTGCCAGAGTCAATGGTCTCTAAAGTCGTCAACCTACATTTCTACGGATCCAATTTTTCGATACGAACCCAACAATATGTCCAATTTTGGATTCCGATGGACCGTACACAAAATCGCCCGTTGAGTCGGACCGTGGGCCCCGCAAAACGACGTCCAATCAACTGTTTCAGAATTGGACCAAACTTGGCATACAGGACCAGAAAAATAATACGGTCATGTTGGCGCAAGTTTTGTCTCGATCTGACGAGCGTGCACAAAGTAATTAGAAAATTTGCACAGAGACCGATACGGTAAATTTTGACGGATACACATCAAATTCGTCGTGCACACGCAACCAATTTGAATTCCGTCAAAGCCCACACGTCCACGAAGCCGTTACGCACCTTTCGATGCTTTTGGTTCGCGACCATGTCATCCGGATTGGCGGGACGCACGTCATATCGAAGAATTTTATTGTTTTTAAAATAGGTTTTTCATGAATTTCGGATTCCGATTTCTCGGCACGTAGTCGACGAAATCAAATTCCGTAAAAAGGGATTCAAATCCCTATAGGTTGTTTACAACACTGTTTAGAGGGTTTACTAAAATGGTCGCTGGATCGATCGGGATTGATATTCCAACATGGGTTCAAGGACTGCCCTATACCCTGTTTCAGGACAAGGTTTACCGTCGACTTTGAGTCGATTTCCTGTCGACTCGATTACAATTCTACCTAAAATATTTGATAAGAATCCGAGAGGGTTAGTTCGGGACTTTACCTGAGGAAGTGGCTCACGAAACGAGCGCGTATACACAACGAAAAGTCGGCGCCAAGGCAGCCCGAATGCTGCATACCGCTGCTGTCGTTTTTTCCCTCTTACGCGCGCTGTCCGCGCGGACCTGGCCGGCCGGCAGTCATCTGCGACGGTGCGTGCACACGCGTACGGGGTGCCGGGGCGTCAGGTCGGGGAGGCGCTGCTCGAGCGTTAGGGTTCGATAATTCCTCGCTCTCCCTCTGTTTCTATATATTCACGCGGTATGGTTACGGGTTAACCCGAGCGGGGGAGAAATAGGATGTTCTGGCTGGGCTTGTAAAGCCTGGGGGGCTCAGCCTGGCTTCGGTTTGGGCTTTGGGGTCGGGTTGGGCCCATTCAGCTGGGCTGCTCCTGCTTGGCCGGGCTGGGTATTTAAATTCGTTTTTCTTTTTATTTCCTTCTCTATATATATACATAAAAATATATGCATATATATATAACGTGTACATGTATACTATAATTATTAATATAAGCTACCAATATAACTTATATGTACACCTATATACATATAACTATATATACATACATACCACAAATACGAGCAGTAAATATTAAGTATAATTAATATTTGAAATTCAATTCATAATTTTATACCAAAATCCACACAAATAAGATACGATGATATTATATAGATAAAAGCCTATAGATAATTTCCATAAAAATTCAACATATTTGTTAAGGAGAATTATTTACTATATTATTCAATAAAATATTATTTTAATAGCAAGCACAATAATATATATATATGTATATATATCCACCGATTCCAAATTGCTTCCTAAATCACTAAAGTAAAATGCCAATACAATATACCTCTATATGGTCGTCTCTATACGTACTACCCGACTACGAGGGCTTAGACTTGGTCCCGGTCCGGTCCGGACTAGTTCGGTACAACCGGGTTCCTGCAAAGTCAATAAATTTAATAATAAATAATTAAACTATTTATAATGGTCATGTCACAACTTGGCCTGATTTTTCTAGTTAGGACACTCTTATTGCTTGGCATTCCCCTACCATGGCTAAATACTAGTCAAAGCACGCTACTGCACTATTTGTGTCATGATTCCTAGTCGTCTTGTGCTTCAAAACTCCACCATGACTAAAGTCATCTACCCTAATTATTAACTAAATAATTATTTATAAAAATCATAACTCACCATTTAAATCAGATAAATAATAAATAAAATAAAAAATATTTTAAAAAAATTCTGGGAAGGGAGGCTACAAATCTATCCACCTTAAAATAATTTCGTCCTCGAAATTCTAATTCATGACTATCCTTTGAAATTCAAAATCCTTAATCTCTTCAAATTTAATTTCTCAAAAATATTTTATGACCTTCTCTAGTCATTTTATAACACTGAATACTTGAGGACTTCTACCCACCTTTGGTCATACTACTCCTCAAAATATGGTCACTACCATCTTATAATCTTCTAACCAGTTGCTAACAATCATTCCAACAGATATCTAGGACATATAGCATCTATAATCCCTCATATCTATAAACAACCAAACATTCAATAGGCAAGCAATATTATACTATAATTTATGAATTTCTGATGAATGCTAAACAGCATGATCGTTCGTCATCCCGAAATAGGAAGGGACGAGAATCAATGGTACGAGAAGGCAATGGAGAATAATCGAAAATAAATATGAAATTTCAAGGACGTAGAGAAGTTTCTAGGAGAATTTTTAAGGCAGAGTGGATTAAGATTTCTAAGGTTTAGTCGTATTCGCAGGCGCGTATCAGTACAGTTACGTAACCGATACGATATGCTCTGAACTGCATGGGCCACCAAAAAAACTTGTCACGATCTGCACCCGATTTTTGGACGCGAGAGCGTGAGCAAGCCAGCTACGTATCGAAACGGACTCCAGCCCGACTCGAATATGTAAACGCTGTCAAGGCTATAGTATACTGCCAAATCATGGCAAAGGTAAATCTATAGCTCAATCCACAATAATGTACGAAACATGAATGAACAAGTATGGGTCGTGGTCTGCAGCCCACTAGCATATATGTTCGATAAGACTCTAAAGGAAATAACAAGAGTCTAAAACTGAATCAATAAACAGGATAACTCATGATAAGGTATGAAAGCACGAGCGGATAATAAACACAATAACAATACCTGAATCCTGCGAGCGTATCATCACATCTGGACCCCACAAGTGTCATAATCATCCGCCATCCATAGCTGCTAACTAACTCCATGCAATAACTAACCTGAAGAGATCATCAGGTCCTCAGGGGACGTAGCAAGATACATAAAAATATGCCTATCTAGCAGTTTATCATGCAATAAAGAAAATACAGGAAATAAACGGGAAAAGACCAATCAGTACGAAAATACGACTATACACGACTGGAAGAACCACTACGCCTAAACGAACTGCTGGGGAAGAACAAGAGAACACGATATCACGATGTCAATGGATAACCAATCGAATGCTCAAACCCTTGCCCCTAGCATGGACTCGCAGGTTTGAACAACTACTAGCCCTCGCTCCTAGTGTGGACTCGCAGGCTAGCATCACCCTCGTCCCTAGTGTGGACTCGCAGGTTTGAACAACTACTAGCCCTCGCCCCTAGTGTGGACTCGCAGGCTAGCATCACCCTCGTCCCTAGTGTGGACTCGCAGGTGTGAACCATATACTACTAACCCTGGTCCTTGGTGTGAACTCGCATGCTAGCATAACTACTAACCCTCGCCCCTGATGTGGACTCGCAGGTTAGCTTCAAGATTTCAAGACAAGGAGGTAAAGCAGTTCCGATATGACTTAATCATCCTATGACACGATACGACTCAGTTCAAGTACCAGTGATGACACGACACGACCCAATCACGATACACGAGAAAACTAATCCATTATGAACAACAAAGTTAACTATAAACAAGGCTATATATATATACTAGCATGCATGATATACAAATCATATATAAATGATCAACTAGTAAAACTGTATAATAATATAAATATTCATGTAAATAAACTGTAGAGGGAGGCAAGGTATCTTGCCTGGAGGTTGCACGCAGATCCAATAACAATCTAGTCCACGGCTAAGCCATAAAGCCCAAATCATCACAAATGTCTCCGAAAGCTGAAACAGACAATGCCAACAGTCTCAGAATAGTCAAATTAGCTAGGATTGCCTGTCCTTAAGTCCAATTTTGGACACAGGAGCAAAACGGTAATTTTAGGCCAAAACGGTATCCGTCGTTAGACCCGCTTTGCACCGAAAAGCGTGCCAGAGTCATTGGTCTCTAAAGTCTTCAAACTACATGTCTACGGATCTGGATTTTTGATACGAACCCAACGGTATGTCCAATTTTAGATTTCGATGGGCCGTACATAAAATTACCCGTTGAGTCGGACCGTGGGGCCCGCAAAATGGCGGTCCAATCAACTGTCTCAGAATCGAACCAAACTTGGCATAATAGACCAGAAAATGGATAAGGTCCTGTTGGCGCAAGTTTTGTCTCGATCTAACGACCATGCACAAAGTAATTAGAAAATTTGCACAGAGGCCGATACGGTAAATTTTGACGGATACGCAACAAATTCGTCGCACAGACGCAACCAATTTGAATTTCATCAAAGCCACACATCCACGAAGCCGTTACGCACCTTTCTATGCTTTCGGTTCACGACTATGTCGCCCGAATTGGCGGGACACACGTCGTATCGAAGAATTTTATTGTTTTTAAAACAGGTTTTTCATGAATTTCGGAATCCGATTTCTCAGCACGTAGTCGACGAAATCAAATTCCATAAAAAGGGATTCAAAGCCCTATAGGTTGTTTACAACACTATTCAGAGGGTTTACCAAAATGGTCGCTGGATCTATCAGAATTGTTCTTCCAACATGGGTTCAAGGACTGCCCTATGCCCTGTTTCAGGACAGGGTTTACCGTCGACTTTGAGTCGATTTTCTGTCGACTCGATTATAATTTTACCCAAACTATTTGATAAGAATCCGAGAGGGTTAGTTCGGGACTTTACCTGACGAAGTGGCTCGCGAAACGAGCACGTATACACAACGAAAAGTCAGCGCCAAGGCAGCCCGAATGCTGTATACCGCTGCTGTGGTTTTCCGCTCTTGTGCGCGCTGTCCGCGCGGACCTGGCCGGCTGGCGGTCATCTGCGGCGGCGCGCGCACACGTGCGTGGGGTGCCGGAGCGTCAGGTCGGGGAGACGCTGCTCGAGCGTTAGGGTTCGACAATTCCTCACTCTCCCTCTGTTTCCATATATTCATGCGGTATGATTGCGGGTTAACCCGAGCGGGAGAGAAATATGATGTTCTGGCTGGGCTTGTAAAGCTCGGGGGGCTCAGCCTGGCTTCGGTTTGGGCTTTGGGGTCTGGTTGGGCCCATTCAGCTGGGCTGCTCCTGCTTGGTCGGGCTGGGTATTTAAATTCGTTTTTTTCTTTTTATTTCCTTCTATATATATATATATACATAAATATATATATATATATATATATATATTTTTAGTATATATATATATATATATATATATATATATATATATATATATATATATATATATATATATATATATATATATATATATATATATATATATATATATAACATGTACATGTATACTATAATTATTAATATAAGCTACCAATATAACTTATATGTACACCTATATACATATAACGATATATACATACATACCACAAATACGAGCAATAAATATTAAGTATAATTAATATTTGAAATTCAATTCATAATTTTATACCAAAATCCACACAAATAAAATACGATGATATTATATATATATAAAAGCCTAAATTTCTATATTCCATAAATACACTTCTATATATATATATGTAACCTAGATAATTTCCATAAAAATTCAACATATTTGTTAAGAAGAATTATTTACTATATTATTAAATAAAATATTATTTTAATAGCAAGCACAATAATATATATATATAAATATATATATATATATATATATATATATATATATATATATATATATATATAAAATATATATATATATTTATATATATATATATATATATTTATATATATATATATATATATATATTTATATATATATATATATAAATATATATATATATATATATATATATTTATATATATATATATATATATATATATATATATCCACCGATTCTAAATTGCTTCCTAAATCACTAAAGTAAAATGCCAATACAATATAACTCTATATGGTCGTCTCTACACGTACTACCCGACTACGAGGGCTTGGACTTGGTCCCGGTCCGGACTAGTTCGGTACAACCGGGTTCCTACAAAGTCAATAAATTTAATAATAAATAATTAAACTATTTACAATGGTCATGTCACAACTTGGCCTGATTTTTCTAGTTAGGACACTCCTATGGCTTGACATTCCCCTACCATGGCTAAATACTTGTCAAAGCACGCTACTGCACTATTTGTGTAATGATTCCTAGTCGTCTTGTGCTTTAAAACTCCACCATGGCTAAAGTCATCTACCGTAATAATTAACTAAATAATTATTTATAAAAATCATAACTCACCATTTAAATCAGATAAATAATAAATAAAATATAAAAAATATTTCAAAAAATTTTGGGAAGGGAGGCTATAGTTTGTCTCTATTAACAAACGTAATTAGAGTGATTAACTTGGAGAATGTCTATGGGCATATCGTACTACTGTCCGTAACCCCACAGGTTGCACACCCTTTTCTCTAGTATATGGATGTGAAGCTGTCCTACCTCTGAAAATTCAAATTCCTTCATTGAGAATCGCCATTGTTAACGAGCTTACTACAGAAAATAATGATCATCTTCGGCTTCAAGAATTGGAGGCGCTCGACGAGAAAATGTTATTAGCTCAACAGCACCTCAAACTTTATTTGGCCCAGATTTCAAAAGCCTTCAATCGCAAAGTCAGAGTGCGAACATTTCAGGAAGGCGAGTTAGTTCTCACATTCAGACGTCCTATGACTATGACACATATGAGCAAAGGCAAGTTCGAGGCAAAATAGGAAGGGCCGTATGTGGTAAATAAAGTTTTCTCAAATGGAGCCTATCAATTAACAGATATGGACGACATAGTTGCTATAATGCCTATCAATGGGAATTTTTTTTAAGAAATATTATGTATAAAAGCAAAATATACTTTATTCTAGAGACATTATGTATATAAAAATTCATTTTATTCAAAAGAAGAATGGAATTACATAATATTACGGACGGAGAGGAGGCCCCGATCCTTCATAATTAAATATATAGTTTGCCAATCGTTCAAACATCTCATTGCCGGAACTCACAAAAAACTAGCAAGCAACCATCCTCAATGCTTCTTCTTCGGCAGTTTTGCCAGGTTCCACTAGCTCAGCAATCAAGTCCCATCTTGGAACATGAGCAATTGAGCCTTTACCCCTTTCTTTCTGAAGAGGCACTGGAGGCTCAGTAGGAGGCGTCTCAGTCTCTCCTTCGATCTTCGGGGTAAGCAAATCTTTGGAAGACATTTTGTACAAGAAGAAAAGAGATTGAAGATATCTACGAAAATTTTGTTCTATTTATAGACAAAACAACTAGATAGTCAATATCGAGAACTGATGCAACTTTTTGAAAGAAGCCCAACTGTTCGTTCATTTATAACTGTTCGTTTATTTATAGCTGTTCGTTCATTTATAACTGTTCGTTCATTATCCGATGTGACTGTTCATTCATTTCAGTATCCTTATATCGAAAATTGAAGCGACTGTCCACTTTTCCTAATGAGAGTTCACATTCTCTATACTTTTGAAATTCTGTATTACATCAGCAACTTGTCACATCCATATTTTTCCTTGATTCTATGTTTCTTATCACCACATCAAAATCAAATCGTAAAGAAGAGAAAATCATTCTTTATTCATTCTTTAAAAATATAGATACATCTTAATGAAAATCTATTATATCTCGGATTTTTATTCTAAATATAACATGAAGGTCTATTACATCTTTGGATCTTCTTATTTGTTGGTGCCAGTTTCTTGTCGTTTCGACCTGAAGCAACGAGCCAGACAATGGAACCAACTCTGGTTTTCTCTCTCAGAAAGACGAGAGGAGAACCATAGAGTATATCAGCTCGAAGATAATCTGCTGTCTACACAACTGGTGGAGAGAAGACGGCCCGCCAGGGGAACTAGGAACGAGATCACCCTTGTGATACGATTCCTAATTATGTCTCTCCACCATCCAACTCTAATGTATAAAGGCTCTTTCTACCATCTGAGGAAGATCCTTCTGGAATACAGAGAGTCCTGAGCTTTCTGATTTGAGTGTCAGAATCACATGAGCTGTCTGATGTGGGTGTCAGAAGAATGCTCTCCATAGCATCCAGATCACCGATGCCAGTTTTGAAGAAGCTTGCCAACCAAACTTCTGCAAATAGGAACAAAGAAAAGAAAAGTCAGCAAAATCTATCAAAATTGTGTGTGTATCAAATCAACAGGCACATATCAGCAACGTATGCCTATTCTCAGGAGCTCAGGCGCATATTCAATAGTACATGCTGATCAACAAGCGCATATCAGCAATATGTGTCTATTCTCAGAAGCACAGGCGCACATCGACAGTGTACTGATTAACAGACGCCTATCAGCAATGTGCGCCTATTCTCAGAAGCACAGGTGCATTTTAATAGTATGCGCTAATCAACTGGCGCATATCAAAATAGTGTGCTGATCAAACGGGCGCGTATCAACACTGTATGTTGATCAACATGCGTATATCAACGGTGCACACCTATGATTAAAGCTAAGCACTGGACCGTAGTACGCGCCTATTCTCAAAAATAGTTAGCACATATCAACGGTGACTACAACATACAAATTAGTACCTATCTTCAAAAGTGGCACAAAAGAAAAAAAATGCTCATACCATTGGTCCTTTGTTGAGACTTACCAATTTTTGAAGGCACAACATGCAAACGAATAGCATCGAGACAAAGTGGCGCAAGTGAACTTATGAATAGTAAGAGCTTGTGAGAAGCCATTTGGTTTGAGAAAGTATGAATGACTCTTTTGTTTCTGGTTGTCCTTTTAAAAGTATTGAAGATGAAACATGCATGTCATTCTAGGAGTCCAATTTTAGAAAAGAACAAAACAATAGGCGATTGAAGCCATGTGATGAATGCCATGTGTCCCTCAATGAAACAGTAAGCATTGAATTAGCCAAAGGAACGCATATACATGCGCTATCATAGCCACACAATATATCAGAAATGTTAACTTTTATTGCATAAAAGATGGATGGGCCCCTACAGACAAGGACACAAGAAAAGAGAATAAAAAGTTGTCATGCTTAAACATTATTCCTTTTTGTTGTCTTCATCGGTCTGACGAAGGGCGGCGTCCAATTCTTGCATGTTGCGGATTCCCGAGCGACGCATCAGGTTAAGGAATCCCTCCGAATTGCCGTGCTCTTCAGAGGATGGCCCACCACTCGAGCGATTGAAGACGGTTGGGTTTAACCCGAAGCAGTCTAAAAAGTTTACCGCCCTCAGTGCCGGGTCAGCCTCCAATAAATAAGTCGAAGGCGGGACGTCGGGTTTTGCTTCAGGAGACCGGGTTTTGGTGACAACATTGGCCTCCATCTCCTTCTTAGATGCCATCAAAAATTACAGAAGTGAAGAATAAAGTATGAAGATCAACCCCTACATATATATCACCAAACTGACTCTTCATATTCCTCATGGAAAACTGAAAATCATCAATGAAACTCGGGAAGACGAAGAGAAGATTGAGTATTTTTGTGAAAGAAATTTAATTATGATGACTGTGGTTGACTTGTGCAACTTGACTCAGTCAAAACTTTTATAAATTCAAAGTATTTCAAAACTTTGAAAATATTTTTAAGTTTTGAAAACTTTAAAAGGGGTCTTGTAGAGCCTAAAAATCAAGTTGTGCCATGTATTTACTACACAGTGATGAAGTTGCACCCTAAAAATCAAGCTGCGCCACTGTTTTGAAGCTCCGAGATCAAGCCGTGCCACTGATCAGGTTGCGCCTGATATCAGACTGTGTCCAATTATGTTGTGCCAAAATGTACGTATCGTCTGAAACTTAATGGTCATCATTACTTGACAGTACTGACAATTGACAAACACAGTAAACGAGGAAAATCTCTTCGAATCCCTCGAATTGTGCCGCTTAAGGAGATTGGACTGACAGCTGTCCTGCACATCTTGTGAGTTGTGCCTAGGCGCAATCCAGACAAGTTTCTTAGTTGCACCTAGGCACAATCTGATCGACTTTTTCTCAAAAGCTGCCACATGTCTAGGCGCATTCTAATAAGGCGCAATTCAACTTGTTGACTGAAGCTCGCACAACCTGATAAAGTTGAGACAATTTTTATTTCGAAAGCAGGATGACGTGGCGCACATGCTACTAATCTCTCAAGACGTGTCTACTATCCTGTACACGACCATGCACATCTCAATCACATGATGCCACGTGTCTAAATACAGTTAGTACACAACTGATAACTGAATGAAAGTTGGCACAATAGGAGGTTGGCGTAACCCAATATGGCGCAATCCAGCCTCACGCACATCAGTATAACTGATAAAACAATTATTTTCTAAACTCTATAAATAGATTTTCCAATCATTGTTAAAGGATCACGTACAGAGATCAAGAACTCTTGTAAAATTGCTACTGCATTCTCTAGAGGCTCTAGTCTTCAAGTTCACACAGTCCAAGGGATAAAGTGATCGTCTTCTGATTAGATTCCTACAGTTGTACTTTCCCAGAATTTATTGTACTTTGTACGATTCTTTTTCAAGTTTGGAATAAACTTTTTTTGTTTTTTGCAAACAATATGGTTTTATAGTAAGTTTTAGGTTTATGTTATACAAACTCAGTTTTCTAAGTTTATATATGTTATAGGTTATAGATACAAATAGGTTTAGGTATGTTGTATATAGGTATAAGGAGAGTGGATAGACAATTGGTTAAGTCTTTAGGTATCAGTTGATGGTGTCATCCAATACTCTATTGTCCAGTCATAGTTAGTTGGTAATCCCTGTAAAATTTCTAGAGCCTTAGGGGTTTGATAGTTCAGTGAGTTTTGGGGATTAGAGTGTTCCATACATTAGGAGTGAGGTGAGGGAGGTTAACAAGTCGGTTGTGTCTTGAAGGGTGCAGCCACCCTTACATGATAGCCTTTTGTAGTGTTTGCCTGCATCCATAGCATCATTCCCTTTTAATGGTTCTACCCAAAGGGATCTGCCATCCATTTTACTGCCCAGTCCAATTCATCCCTCACTAACATCTGACGCATAACCTTGTTCATTGCATTTCCAGCGTCCATAAACCCCCTGCCTACTGAATCACTCTTGTACTATACACATTATATTCATAGTAGCATGTACTGCATTCAACATTACATGATATTCCCATTACCTACATATGTAGCATAGCCTATTAGCTGCACCACTTGATGTTCTGAACTGAACATCTGTTCTGAACGCACCCAATTGCCTTGCATGCCCTGCATTGCATTTCCATCTTTTGTTTTGTTTTTCCCCTGCTTGCATGTCCTGTCCCTTAGTTGGTTCAGCCAGGATATTGGGTTTAGACCAGTTTAATGTATATATATGAGTTTAGTCAACTGCTTATAGGTAGGGATATGTGATTTGGGTTATAGATGTAGCTATAGGGTTATGAGTCCAGTCATCGTTTGGTTCAGTTAGGTATATTTGGATATAGATATGAGGATTAGTGATATATAATTATTGGTGAATGTATAGGTTATAATATATAGGTAGGCTACTACATATATATGTTTGTAAGCATATGAGAGTTTATGGGAATTCAAAGATAAGTATGTATTGTTAGTATATGGGGATTTCATGTATACAGGTATTAGAAAGAATATATAAGTATGTAGGTTACTTGATAAGGTTAGGAGGGGACAATGTATAGGTGTAAGGGTATTGATGTGAGTGGTATACTATATATGTGAGGTTAGGCTAGCTATATATATGGGGTTGGCTAGCCATATAGATATGAGTTTATATATGGTATAAGTATTATGTGATATATATATATATATATATATATATATATATATATATATATATATATATATATATATATATATATATATATATATAAAAGTGACTTGGTATCTTAGCCTATGGATTGACCTAGAATGGACCCATAGGCCTAATTGAGTTAGTTGACTAGAGTTTGACCAAACCCTAGACAGTTGACCAAGTTAGCTTAGAGGTTGACCTAGTTTGACTAACGGTTGACCAGAGTTGACCAAGAGTTGACTTTGACCTAAAATGACCTAGAATTATGTAGATTATATTGTAAACTTCAATTATCATATATGAACTCTTTATAACCTGTATTGCTCTAAATAGGACTCTGTGACTCCAGTTTGGACATCTATACGTATCAGTTGCTCAGAGTATCAGGCGAGTACATTCTCTGATCGTTTTCAATCATGAAAGTATCTATATTGCCTATTTTAGACTACTTTACTTGATGTTGTCACGTCGTTATCACGGACCAGTACTATATAGATATTTTCATGAGATGTTATCCCCCCATCGGGTGCATCGGATATTTCATGTTCATGTACTTTATCATGTGCATCATGTACTCCTTATACTCGAATTTTTTTATGTACACTCATGTGCTCTCATCTACCCTCATGTTCATATGTACTTCATGCATAACTAACTATCGTGTACGTAACATAACATGACAAGATTCTTGTGTACTGATTGGGGTAGGGGTGAGTAGAAGTGGTCATGTGATTAATTTCTCCAAGTCGTGTAAAAATGTACATGTCTATTATACCCTCACTGTAGCACCCAGTTTCTAAAATGAGAGTAATTTTAAACTTTTGTATTTTTAATTATTTAATAATGTTATTTAAATAATGATATAATTTATGGTAATTTTTAATCAATTTAAAACTATTTAAAACCCTGACTTTTGATTTTGATGTTTTGCTAGTGTAACCCTAGAACTGCTAAGCCTAGAGGCTAACCATGACCATGGGAGCCTAGTCATGTGATTAGAATGTCATATTGCTACTTTTTAGCCTAGGGTATTTTGATTATTTTGACAATTTGGTGAAATTATAATTATATTAATTAAATATTGTGCTAATTTTTAGTTAAGCCTTAACCTAGAATCTTAGCCTAATCTAGATAAGCCTTGAGCCTAGACTCTTGATTAGGATACCTAGTAATGATAATATCTAGATATTTCTAACTAGGATATTTACCCCTTAGGATATTTGTGAAAAAGAAAGCCTTAGGACTATTGAACCAATAGGAAGGCTTGGAATTGGGTAGACAAACCCTAGCCACTCATCTAAAACCCTAACCCTAACTATTCCAACAGCCATCAAGCCATTCTCTCCCTATTTAATCACCTCTTCATAATTCCTTGCCTCTTTTAAATACCTACATAAATACCTACATAAATCCCTACTTGTGTTTTTCCCCAAACCTTCACCAATTCCTCATTTCTCCATCAAATTAGACCAAACAAATTACGTTGGACTCCCCTATAGTAGTAGAGGCTAGTGGGGGCTTGCTTGTAAGAAGTGGAGCGCGTTCGGACATCGTTCGAGCAAGACAACTTCTTATTTCGGGACCTTTTTCATTGAGTTTGAACTCTCAATAGATAAAACCCTACAAATCCTAATAAATTCCTGATTTCTTTCCATAGATGCATTCATTAGGGTTTTTCTAGGTGTATCCCAAGTTTGGTAGGAAATCGTGTCCATTTCGTATCCGTATCAGACATGTATCGGTGTTTATATTTGGGTGTTCGATGAAATGCCACATAGTAAATTATTTTAGTAAAATTCAAAACTAATTACATCATTGTATAGCCCTTAGTATGTATATCACAACCCTAGTTGACTGAGTTTATTTTTGTGTCGATTTTGTGTCCAAAATTGGACTGGACACGCTATACGACACCCACGTGCACTGTCCTGCTACCCGAGCACGATTTCTCAGTGGATACACGACATGGACACGTCAAACTTGACACGGGGGTAGGGATAATGTCTGACAAGGCTCCTCTAAAGTTTGAGGTGGTGTCGTGTCGTGTCGAGTGAGAAAACACGCGTGCATCGGATTTGTACTGTACTGCACACGCTGTGAGACACATTCTGATACGTGTCTCGTACACCTGACATGACTCACTTAGACACCTTGTGTTGTGTCCAATGTGTAGCCCTATACGTGGCGAACACATAGACACGAGGACGAAGTATCATGTGTCTTGTGTCGTGCGTACGACACCGTGTCCTCGTCGTACGATGCTGCACTGTACAACTCGTGTCTGTGTGTGTTCTCTCTGTTAGGACACGTTTGCGTCCAGTTTTTGGACACGAAGTTAACCCCCATGATACGTACAATGTTTACTCATGAATGCACATGTTAATTAGTTGGATTCATGGGTTTTTCAAAACGAATTTAGGGTTCGAGCCCTATTACTGATACATGTTTCAATTCATGTTTTTTTGAGTTTAAAATCTTGATTAAATGTAAATAAATGAAAATTTCTTAAGGTTTAATAGATACACATGTCTGAGATATGAGTTTACATAGCTAGGTTCATATATATGCATGATTGGGTTTGTTGTATGGATTTCGAATGTGAATGTTCTGATAACTGTACCAGTTCGACCTATTTTTCTGAGTTTTAAACTGTGATAATTGATATAAAATGCTAAAGTCTAATGTTTAACATATTTATACATATCTGAGAATATGTTGGTTAGCTAGGCTTATACTTATATACATGTAGGGTATGAATGGATATATGTAAACTGAGAATAAAGTTTAAGCATTAAAAACTGAGTTTTTACCTTAATATCAAAACCTGAGATTTGGGAAAAAACTTAAAAACTGAGATTTGGTTTTCCTAATCTAACATGTAATTTGAGTTTCATAATTGTCTAACATTAATCATTGAGAACATGAGATGGGTTTTCGAGCAAGTGAACATGTAGGTATACATTGATAGCTAACCTTGGCATATTGCAATTACAAACCTGAACTTGGTATTCCTAAGTTTTAACCCTTTAACCCACAGCACTATACATAATAAACCCCCTCTATATCCCTCAATACCTATGTTTATCAATGCCTAATATATGAATGCCTACGTATATGGATGCCTATATATATGCCTATATACATTATGTATATATATGTTTATTTATATATAAAACTTGTTTGTGGTAACTTGTGAAACCTTGTGAATGTGTGTGGGTGATAGCCTAGGTTTGGTTAGGCTTAGTATATGGGTTATATGATATGGGATTGGGCTAGACTTGAACTTGTAGTCTAGGTTGACTAGAGTTGACCAATTGACCTAGTTTGACTTTGTTAGGCCTAGTTTGACCTAGTTAACTTTGTGTGACCTAATTGGACATGGCATGACCTTGTTGACTAAGATTAACTTAGATTGACCTAGTGTGACTTAGTTTGGCTTGGTGTGAGTTAGTATGACCCAGTTAGACTCCTAGTTTGACCAATCTGGACTTGTTGACCTAGTTTGACCTAGCTAGTTGACCAGGTTTGACTTAGAGTTGACTTTGGTCTAGATTGACTTAGAAATCATATAGATTGCATCATACACTTTAATTACCTTATTTTTGAATACATCATAACCTGTTTTACTCTAAATAGGACTCTGTGACACCAGTTCGAACATCTATTCATATCAGTCATACATGGTGACAGGTGAGTACATTCTCTGACCATTTTGTACTTGCTAGAATTTATATTCTTGCTCTAGATTGTTTTACATGATGCTGTCACGTTATTATCATAGATTGGTACTATATGGATCTTGTCATGCGATGTTATCCCCCTCGGGGTACATCATATACAGTTGTCATGTGCTTTTTACGAACATCTATTTTATGTACACCGCTATTCATGTATACTCTTGTGCAATCTTGTACTCTCATGATCACGTGAACAAACATGATAAAAATCTCTTGTACAAGGTAACGTAACTTGACTGGATCCTTGTGTATTAATTGGGGAGGGTGAGTAGGAAATGGTTATGTGATCAAAATCCCATCTTGTGAAATCTTGTGAAATCTTGTAAAATCATGTATATGTCCATTGTACACTCACGTATGATGGAGTTACCCTTGCATTATCCTAACCCGTTTATATAACCATCATATGGTTTAAATCACAGGTTACTTACAGTTCTTACTTATCATGTATATAGATATTTTCTGTTATCAAATCTCTCTCATTTATATATATATTTTTTACAGTCCATGCATCTTACTCTTTTGCATGCTTTATATTTTCCAACATGATATGAACTGCGTGAGATGTATTGTGCTCACTCCTGTCCTGACTGGACCTGTTAAAAATATTATAGATGATGATGGTGACTGCCTACCTTCTAAGGGACACATGAGGGTGACATTCAGGAGCCTGAGGAGCATCTAGCTCAGTAGAGGATGCCTAGTTTAGTCTAGTATTTATAGCTTTATGTTTGTATCGAATTGTTCCGATTGTTAGTTGAGACTTAGTTATATTCAGGACTTGTATTTATTCTGTTGAGCATCTGTTTTGTATGGTGTGATAACTCTATTTATATTCAGTTTCTTCCTTTTATCTGATTCCATATCGTGCTCTATCTTTCCTAGACTTGTGATTGAGATATAGAGTTGAGATGTTATATTATACCTCTGTACGGAGATGATAGATTTATATATCTTGTTGTTAGATATTATAGATGACCTATACAGCATTCTAACGCCGACACTGCAGTGTAGGCTGGACGTACCCACGTTCTCGTGCCCCTAAATAGGGTACGATTCGTGATACATTTTTTGGTGGCCCATGCAGGTCGATGTCACAATTAGTGTGATCTCGTAATGGTGCTCGGCTTATAGTACTAATTATGAGCCTGCGACTAAGACATAGGATCTAGGATATGATAGGAGTTACTCAATCACATTTTAGAAAAATTCTGATCTTTTGATTACCATGACAACTTTTCTTGCATTTGAATTCAATTGTCCTTCCTTGATTTTCCTTATCATGTGCCATATTGATCTCCTTGTTTCAATCTGTCCTAAGGATGACGATTACTCGCTCTCAGGCAGCAGGACCTAGTACTGTTCCAGAGAGGTCCGATCCAGTACGACCTCCATCTCCGGCTACGGGAGTAGCAGTCGAGGGAGCTGCCATCTCAGTTCCTGCCCTTCAGGCAGGAGTAGCAGCGATCGTTCCAGGAGGTCTTCCACCTTCAGTTGTAGGACCGTCCATAGTCATTCCTGAGACTCTTCTACCGCCACCTCCGCTACTGACGGATGCACAGCAGATGATGGCCCTTCTATAGCAGATGATGCAGACCCAGAGGGTCTAGGCAGAGGCACAACAGCATCAGGCTAACGCATCCCACCGCCAGACAGAGGTACTACGATAGAGTATAGAGAACTCCCACCAGCTGGCGATGACAGCAGTTGAAAGGGTAGTCTCGGGTACAGTTCAGGGTACCCCAGTTCAGCAGCAGAGTCAGGAGAGGCCTGGCACATGTCTAGATTTTAGGAAGATGAACCCGAGGGACTTCAAGGGTACCGAGGGTATTCTGTAAGCAGATGACTGGTTGGAGGATGTCCAACGGAGCCTGGAGTCAGAAGAGGTCCCGAAGGGGCTTTGAGTGACGTCTGTGGCTAGCCAGTTCTTTGATATTGCTTTGACGTGGTTCCGGACAGACCCTCAGGTGTCGATGAGGGGGTATATCATGGGATAACTTCAGGCGACTCTTCAAGGAGAAGTTCTACCTCGACGTGGCTCTTACAGCTCTGGAGGCCCAGTTCTTCGGATTGGTGCAGGGGAACTCGTCGGTGGACGAGTATGCAGCGGAGTTCTTCCTTTGAGTAGGTTTGCTCCAGACCTGATCCAAAATGAGGGTATAAGGCCCACAAGTTCAGGAGAGGCCTTATTCATGTGGTTCGTACTCGTAATTTCGGGCAACGCGATGTGACCTTCGAACAGATACTGATGGAGGCACATATAGCTGAGGAGGACTTCAACCTCAAGTCGAAGAGGGATAGTGATGCCTTAGGGGCTAGTTCTAGTGCAGGGCCGACCAAGCGCCCTCACATTCAGCAGAGGCCAGTTCAGCAGCCGTTTCAGGACCGAGGATATGTACTTCACCAGCAGGCACCCAGGCAGCAATAATACGCTATATATAACTTCTGCAAGAAACAAGGTTACGGATGGGACGACTGCAGGAAGAGGCAGGGCCTGTGTTTACTTTGTGGTTCAGCAAAGCATCAGTTGAGGGAGTGTCCCAAGAACTTGGCACGATTGGCTCAGGCAGAAGCAGGAGATAGGGCTCCGACAGGGTAGCAGAAGGGACCACCGTTGCAGACTCAGCAGCAGAGGTTTGTCTAGCATCACCAGCAGACCATGAAAGGCCAGTAGGGGCGAGCTTTTACAATATAAGTCAAGGATGCACAGGCATAGGAAGATCTGATTGCAGGTTCCAATCTTTTCGATTCCATTTCCGTATTTGCCTTCTTATAACTGTCATAAAATTTGATTATATCTGTTCCTTGTAGTTGATAAATTTTGTTCGGATGTTTCATTGTGATTTATTTTCTTCTGAAACAAGTCGTATGGGCTAGGTCGCCTCGATTATGGGATCTAGAGTCTTCTACAGTCATGTTAGCTGGCATAGTGAGGACATATAGTTGGATTTTAGACGTATTTCTCGGGTGTGGGAATTGAAGGTTTTTGCGGCCAAGCATGCGAAAATACAAAAATTTTAAATACCATGATTCTAGAGGTATGTACCTTATTCGAGGACTCTGTGAATATCGTAGCCTTGCTCACTAGCATGACAAAGATTTCGAGTATCATGATTTTTGACAGACGCATATATATGATTATCAAACTGTGTGATTTTGAGACTATGATTGTTGGGGGTTTGACCTAGAAGGAGTACGACCATCTTAATTTCGAGGACAAAATTTTTCTAAGGAGGGTAGACTTGTAGCACCCAATTTCAAAAATGAGGGTAATTTTAAACTTTTGTATTTTTAATTATTTAATAATGTTATTTAAATCATGATATGATTTATGGTAATTTTTAATTAATTTAAAACTATTTAAAACCCTGACTTGTGATTTTGATGTTTTGTTAGTGTAACCCTATAACTGCTAAGCCTAGAGGCTAACCATGACCATGGGAGCCTAGTCATGTGATTAGAATGTCATATTGCTACTTTTTAGCCTAGGAGTATTTTGGTCATTTTAACAATTTGGTGAAATTATAATTATATTAATTAAATATTGTGCTAATTTTTAATTAAGCCTTAACCTAGAATCTTAGCCTAATCTAGATAAGCCTTGAGCCTGGACTCTTGATTAGGATAACCTAGTAATGACAATATCTAGATATTTCTAAGTAGGATATTTATCCCTTAGATATTTGTGAAAAAGAAAGCCTTAGGACTATTGAACCAATAGGAAGCTTGGAATTGGGTGGACAAACCCTAGCCACTCATCTAAAACCCTAACCCTAACTATTCCAACAGCCATCAAGCCATTCCCTCCCTATTTAATCACCTCTTCATAATTCCTTGCCTCTTTTAAATACCTACATAAATCCCTACTTGTGTTCTTCCCCAAACCTTCATCAATTCATCATTTTTCCACCAAATTAGATCAAACGAATTGCGTTGGACTCCCCTACAATAGTAGAGGCCAGTGGGGGCTTGCTTACAAGAAGTGGAGCGCGTTTGGACATCGCATGAGGAAGGTAACTTCTCATTTCGGGACCCTTTTCATTGAGTTTGAACTCTCAATAGGTAAAACCCTACAAACCCTTATAAATTCTTGATTTCTTCCGATAGATGCATTCATTTAGGGTGCCCCTAGGTGTAGCCCAAGTTTGGTAGGAAATTGTGTCCATTTTGTGTCCGTATCGGACACGTATCGGTATTTTTATTTGGGTGTTCGATGAAATGTCATATAGGAAATTATTTTAGTAAAATTCAAATCTAATTACATCATTGTGTAGCCCTTAGTGTGTATATCACAACCCTAGTTGACTGAGTTTATTTTGTGTCAATTTTGTGTCCAAAATTGGACTGGACACGTGTATGACACGCACATGCACTGTCCTACTATGCGAGCGCGATTTCTTAGTGGAAACGCGACGTGGACACGTCAAACTTAACATAGGAGTAGGGGCAATGTCTGACAAGTCTTCTCCAAAGTTTGAGGTGGTGTCGTGTCGTGTCGAGTGAGAAAACACGCGTGCATCGGATTTGCACTGCACTGCACATGCTGTGAGACACTTCTGATACGTGTCTCTTACACCTGACATGACTCACTTGGACACCTCGTGTTGTGTCCAATGTATAGCCCTATACGTGGCGAACACATGGACACGAGCATGAAGTGTCATGTATCTTGTGTCGCGCGTATGACACCATGTCCTCGCCGTACGACACAGCGCTGTACAGCACGTGTTTGTGTGTGTTCTCTCTGTTAGGACACGTTCGTATCCAATGTTTGGACACGAAGTTAACCCCCATGACACGTACTATGTTTACTCATGACTACACATGTTAATTAGTTGGATTCATGGGTTTTTCAAAACAAATTTAGGGTTCGAGCCCTATTACTGATACATGTTTCAGTTCATATTTTTTTGAGTTTAAAATGTTGATTAAATGTAAATAAATGAAAATTTCTAAAGGTTTAATTGATACACATGTCTGAGATATGAATTTACATAGCTAGGTTCATATATATGCATGATTGGGTTTGTAGTATGGACTTCGAATGTGAATGTTCTGATAACTGTACCAGTTCGACCTATTTTTCTGAGTTTTAAACTCTAATTATTGATATAAAATGCTAAATTCTAATATTTAACATATTTATACATATCTGAGAATATGTTGGCTAGCTAGGCTCATACTTATATACATGTAGGGTATGAATGGATATATGTAAACTGAGAATAGAGTTTAAGCATTGAAAACTGAGTTTTTACCTTAATATCAAAACCTGAGATTTAGAAAAAAATTAAAAACTGATATTTGGTTTTCCTAATCTAACATGCAATTTGAGTTTCATAATTGCCTAACATTAATCAATGAAAAATATGAGATCGGTTTTCAAGCAAGTGAACATGTAGGTATACATTGATAGCTAACCTTGGCATATTGTAATTACAAACCTGAACTTGGCATTCCTAAGTTTTAACCCTTTAACCCACAGCACTATACATATTAAACCCTCTCTCTATCCCTCAATACCTATGTATATCAATGCCTAATATATGAATGCCTATGTATATAGATGCCTATATATATGCCTATATACATTATTTATATATATGTTTATATATATATAAAACTTGTTTGTGGTAACTTGTGAAACCATGTGGATGTGTGTGGATGATAGCCTATGTTTGGTTAGGCTTAGTATATGGGTTATATGATATGGGATTGGGCTAGACATGAACTTGTAGTCTAGGTTGACTAGAGTTGACCAATTGGCCCAGTTTGACTTTGTTAGGCCTATTTTGACATTGTTGACTTTGTGTGACCTAATTGGACATGGCATAACCTTGTTGACTAAGATTAACTTAGATTGACCTAGTGTGACTTAGTTTGGCTTGGTGTGAGTTAGTATGACCCAGTTGGACTCCTAGTTTGACCAATCTGGACTTGTTGACCTAGTTTGACCTAGCTAGTTGACCAGGTTTGACTTAGAGTTGACTTTGGTCTAGATTGACTTAGAAATCATATAGATTGCATCATAAACTTCAATTACCTTATTTCTGAATACATCATAACCTGTTTTACTCTAAATAGGACTCTGTGACACCAGTTCAGACATCTATTCATATCGGTCATATATGGTGACAGGCGAGTACATTCTCTGATCGTTTTATACTTGCTAGGATTTATATTCTTGCTCTAGATTGCTTTACATGATGCTGTCATGTTATTATTATGGATTGGTACTATATGGATCTTGTCATGCGATGTTATCCTCCTTGGGGTGCATCAGATATAGTTGTCATGTACTTTTCACGAATATCTTATATTTTATGTACACCGCTATTCATGTATACTCTTGTGCAATCTTGTACTCTCATGATCACATGAGCAAACATGATAAAAACCTCTTGTACAAGGTAACATAACTTGACTGGATCCTTGTGTATTGATTGGGGAGGGTGAGTAGGAAATGGTTATGTGATCAAAATCCCATCTTACAAAATCTTATGAAATCATGTATATGTCCATTGTACACTCACGTATGATGGAGTTACCTTGCATTGTCCTAACCTATTTATATAACCATATCATGCTCTAAATCACAGGTTACTTACAGTTCTTACTTATCATGTATATAAATATTTTCGGTTATCAAATCTCTCTCATTTTGATATTTTTTTTATAGTGCATATATCTTACTCTTTTGCATGCTTTATATTTCCCAACATGATATGAACTGCGTGAGATATATTTTGCTCGCTCCTGTCCTGACTGGACCTGTTAAAAATATTACAGATGATGATGGTGACTACCCTACCTTTTATGGGGCACATGAGGGTGATATTCAGGAGCCTGGGGAGCATCTAGCTCAGTAGAGGGTGCCTAGTTTAGTCTACTATTTATAGCTTTATGTTTGTATCGAATTGTTCCGATTGTTAGTTGAGACTTAGTTACATTCAGGACTTGTATTTATTCGTGTTGAACATCTATTTTGTGTGGTGTGATAACTCTATTTATATTCAGTTTCTTCCTTTTATCTGATTCTATATCATGCTCTATCTTTCCTAGACTTGTGATTGAGATATAGAGTTGAGATGTTATATTATACCTTCGTACAGAGATGACATGTTTATATATCTTGTTGTTAGATGTTAGATGTTATAGATGACCTATACAGCGTTCTGTCGCTGACATTGTGGCGTACGCTGGACTTACCCATGTTCTCGTGCCCCTAAACAGGGTACAGGTCGTGACACCCACGTATAATGGAGTTACCATAGTATAAATATGTGCAAACCTAAGCCAATCACATGACTGTCTTGTGCTCTAAATCACTTATATTTACTTACAATTCTTATTTTCTATAAAACTTTCATGTACTCAGATTTGTCTATTTTTACTGTTCATGTACATCTCTCTCTACGGAGTTTCATGTATTTCATGTTCTTCATGTACATCTCTCTACAACGTTTCATGTATTTTATTCTATTATTAGCCCTATATTTCCTACCATGCTTTGGAACTACTTTCAGAGATATATGCTCGTTCCCGTCCTGACAGGATAACGTTGAAAATTTTATAGATAACTTGGAGGATTCCAGCTAGCTTAGAGGAGACACCAGTAGAGCTTGGAGTAGATTGTTAGGTTCTTATCTAGTTGTAGTTTTCAGTTATTTCATGAGTTGTTTTTATTTCATATACTGTGTGTGTGGTGATGATAATACTAAACTTCTTCAAATCTGGTTTGTATTAAACATTGTGATCCTTCTACCTATTTCATTTCTGGTTGTATCTCACTTTGGAATTCATATCTATCTTATCGTGCTGATTATCTATCTTAGAGTTGTGATTGAGTTGTATCTTCTAAGGTTGTCCTACATTTGGAGAGTATATTATATTGTATTTTGCTTGTGACTGAGACTTAGGACAACATTCTACTGTCGACACTATGGCGTATGCTGGACGTACCCACGGTCTTGTGCCCTTTTACTGGGTGCGGGTCGACACGTTTTTAGTGGTGGCCCATGCAGGTCGATATTCGCATTAGTACGATGTCGTGGTAGCGCAACAACTTAGTTGTTCTACCACGAGCCTGTGATAGAATATAGGAAATAAGGTACTAGAATGAGAGGATACTCAATCACAGTTAGAATTTCTTGAAAGATTCCTGGGATGACCCTTGAGAATCTTATTTTGAACTTCAATTTGAAATCTTTTCCTCTTGTTTTGTTCACCCTTACTCCTTGTTATTGAATTTAATTTTTGATGGATCGTTGTTGATTTTGATTTTCTATCGAGATGAATTTTATGGCCTGAGTTACGGTATCTTCTGATAATATATGTTGACGGGAATAACAGGGATGGTAAAACATCTACTTGGTTATGGAGCCTAGAGTTTATCGTAGCTATATTAGCTACCGTGGCGAGAACGTAGATACCTGACTTTGGATGTGTACATCTTGATTATGAGATTTGGGATTTTGTATACCCCATTTATGGAATCTACCGTTTATCGCAGCCTTGCTTACTAGCATGACGAGGATTCTGGGTATCATGATTTTGGACAGACGCATGTGGTTATCAGATCGTATCTTGAGAAGGTTCTTAAAGTATTACCTCTACCATTTCGCTTCTGTATTATAAAATTGTATTCCATCATCAAATAACTTAGGAGTAGGGATAATTTCAGTTATTTTAGTCCAGTTCCTTGTAGAGTTATTTCATATGTAGTACTTTTATAGTGTAATGGTTTGATAACTTGTAGAGTGTCTGTATTCTAGAGATGATAGTTTAGTTTTGGCATTAGAATAGTAACCCATTGTAGTTAATTCTTTGATTGTCTATTATAATCACCAGTTTTCATATAGGGTGTTAGTCTTCCTTATAGCCTTCGATGATTTTTTGTTTTCCCTATATTTCCAGTATGTCACCCATGACCAGAGCCCGTCCCCTGAGTGTAGCCGCAGTTTCGGATATGATTGAGAGCGTGCTTCCACCTCCTGTTGCTCAGGAGGTAGTGAACCCTCCGGCTGACTAGAGGGTAGTTGCACCTCCTGCCGTTGAGGAGGTGGTAGCAGTCTCACCAGAGAGAGCTGCAATTTCGTCTGAGATCGAGAGTCTTCCTCTTGAGTGGTACCCTATACCATATTCTCGGGAGGTTTGGCCTCTGATGGAGCTCAGATACTTGGACTTCTCCAGGATGTGTTAGAGACACAAAGAGTTCAGGCCGAGATCCTGAGTGAACAGAGCCAGAGGATTCAACATCTGTAGGACTTAGTGCATTCAGGAGGAGAGCCTAGTTCCAAGAGAGTGAGGAGCAGTATCTGTAACACCCAGTTTTCCAGATGAGGGTATTTTTGAAATTTTATAATTATAATTATTATTCATTGATATCTATTTCATATTATGATTTTTGGTGATTTTTAATTATTTTTAAACTATTTAAAAACTATTTTAAGTCATGACTTATGATTTTGGTGTGCAGCTAGTGAAACCGTAGAGACTGCATGACCTAGAGCCTAACCGTGTCATTAGGATGATTTAATTATCATTTTTTAGCCTAGGGGTATTTTGGTCATTTTGACTTATTTGAATTATTTGATGATTTATGGAATTAGTGAATTCTAGGTTGACTTGACTTGTTGAGACCTAGTGAACTAGCCTAGAAGCTAACCCTAGCTATGGTAACCCTAGTCTAACTTAGGTTAACTTCATTTAATCATTAGAAACTAATTTTAGAATGAGGGGATTTGGTTTAGTGCATTTAAGTCATGGTTTATGATTTCATGAAATGGCTTATGCCTTAATATTTTATTTGAACAAGACTTGGCCCATGGCCCATAACTAGAAGCCCTAACCCTAACCAAACCCTAAATGACCAGCCATAGGGATCCCCACCCTATATAAACACTTATTCTCTAGGGCTTGCCTCATTCTTTCATTCATTTCAATATTGGAAAAAGAAAGGTATTGTCCCTCTTCCAAAAATCCCCATAAATCTATTTTAAGTCCTTTTTAATCCTAGTTTCTTGCATTAGAACCTAATACTCTCCTACTCTCTGATTTTGGAATTTAATCCCAGCTTTGGGACAATTTGGAGCTTTTGGCACAAAGAGGAAGAATCCTCCATTTGAAGCTTTTCCAAGCTTTTTGCACACATAGGTAAAACCCTCTAAATTGTTTTATATTTCAGTTTTCTTTGCATGTAGGGCTAGATCTAGGAGTCCCCTAGGTGTCCCTGAAATTTGGATAAATTTCGTGTCCGTTTGGTGTCCGTATCGGACACGTGTCGTATTGTTTTGTAGGTGTTTGATTAAATGCCTCTAAGGAATTTATTTTCGATTTTTGTAAATATAATTATATAAATTTGTTGCTCTGTATGTGTATACTAATCTTTGTGAAGACTGTTTGGATTTTCGTGTCTCTTTCGTGTCCAAAATTGGACACGAACGCGCGCACGGGGACACCGTGCAGTATCCTGCTGCTCGACCCTGATTGCGGACACGACACGCAATGGTTTGACACCAAACTTTGTGGACATGTTCCCCTAGTGACTGACACGATACTTGTAAAATTTCACATGACCTTGATGTGTGTGCACGAAGAAAACGTGCCCGTACTGTTTTTCCTACTGTTGCACACACGCACAGACATTCGACTGACACGCACTGTTTTCTTGGACACGACACATTGTGGACTCGTTGCAGGCTGTGGGACACGTTCCCCTACCCTAGGCGAACCAAGACATGTGACCACGAGACACGAGGACACGTGTGCCGTATCCTAGACCTAAGTGAACACGTGTACGACACTGTTTCACTGTGTTCAGTTCTGTTATTTTTTTAGTATTTGTTTCCTAGTTTAAATGGTTTAATTTTGATTCTAATTTGCTGAATATGTGACATAACTAAATGCCTAGGGATGAGTTGTGAGATTGGGTTGAGTTTAGAGTTGATCAATGGGTTTCAGACACTCGAACAGGGAATTTCTGAGAGTTGGGGGGGTTCGAATTACTGATACTCCCAGTATCAAGAGTTTTGCAGTTTTAAACAGTGTTTAATATTCATATTGGTTGGGTGATGATTTATTCTCAGTCATTCCATGTTCTTTTATGTTAATATAGTTTAGGTTGATTGGATTATAGATAGTTTGATTCGAATTTGGTGTTGGAACTTATATGTGTAATCTGAACACTGTGGGTTAGGACTGGGCTGATACACAGTCCTGGGAACCACATTTCTGAATTTCTTCTTTCTCTAAACTGATTTCAATGTCAATATTGCTATGTTAATTCATCACACATGTAAATTGATAACTGAACACTGTAGGATGATTCATGTATATGAAGACACTTTGTTTTCCTTACACTGTTTGTAATATCCCTCCTATACTCTTTGTTTTCAGAGTTTCATAGACACATACACACTCACCATGGCTTGACACCCCACTGTTTTCATCTTATTCTTTGTTCTCAGGAATTTCCTGAGATTGGTTTCCTTTCTTTTTATATCATACTGAGTTTCTATCCTAAAACTTCACAAATGTACACACCATGTCCTTAACCTATCTGACATGGTCCTGAGAACATTTCCCCCTCACTGTTTTGTTGGGCACAACCACACTGAATTTCTCCTATTAGACACAAACTACATTCCTGAGATTAGAGTAATATATGTTTTAGTGTGAGTTTAGCTATAGGCATGTATACTGTTGTTCCAGATTCCTATTCGATTTCTAGCATCTATTTAACCTATTTTTACTGCTAATTAATGTGGTTTAAAACCTCAGATTTGTTCACCAACATGTGTTCTATTGGTGTGTTGATTTGGGATTAAAATGATTTTTGAGTTTGTTTGAAATCTGGAATTCCTACTAAAGGGCTGTTTTTATAGTTTTTATGTGATTACATGAGAGGTTGAATTGTTTAGATTCAATACTAAAATCTGAGATTTATAGAAGGACTGTTAAACTGAGTATTGAATGTTCCTTTACCCCCTTACCTGAGATTGTGATAACTGAGAGTATGGGGGTATTGATTCGATTTGTAAACTGATTCCTTTAAACTAAAATGAATTCCTAAAACCTGAGTTTTTAGTTTAGCACTTCACTGAATTTACCTTTACATTGATTGCAATGTTGTGTTCTTCTAAAACTGAGATTATGTTCCCAGTTTTTCCCTTTATTTAAGATATGGAATTGCTCACTGTTTTCATTTGTAAAATCTGAGATTGGCATTGAGTCAATGGTTTGTTCCTCACTGATTTCCCAGGTTGGGACTTTAGCCTCTGTTCTCATTTCTTCACTGTTTTGTCTCACATCCCCACTGGCACATTGACAACCCACACACTGTTTGATACACATGTCACCCTCACTGATTTTCCCAGGTTACATACATTTCTCATTGACACTTTTTCCTCACAAATCACTCTCACACACAATTGCTCACCACACACACTCTTCCTATCATTCATATACACACACATGTCATTTTTTTCATTTCTATGTATCATTATACACAACCTGAGAATTCCTATGACTGTCACACAGTTTAACACTCACACACCCATAGATTTTCCTCACCATACACACACACACATGTATATGTATCAATGTTATCCTTTAAACTGAATGTTAGGTGCCTGGGATGTAAATATCAGGTATTTCAATGATGAGTTTAGAATAATGTAGTTGACAGGTATTGGATGTTGAGGGGTAGCCTAGTTGAATATGTTATATGTGAGAGTACATACATATCTATATATATTGGTGTATGTGTGTGTCTTTCTTGAGAGATGTGAATGATCATGTGTCAGTGGTTAGAATTAGATTTCAGTTTTGGCCTATATGTGTTTTGGCCTGGATTGGATGGCATTTGCAGGAGCAGGCAAGGCACTGCCTTGGCTTGCCCTGTTTTGGTTTGGCCTTTGTATAGTTGTGAGGGTTTAGGGAGGAGGAAGTTAGTGTTACATATGAGGGGGTTGGGTCTTTGGTTGAGGATGTGTATTTTTAAGTTGTATGTATATATATATATATATATATATATATATATATATATATATATATATATATATATATATATATATATATATATATATATATGTTATATAGACTTTTAGATTCATTATATGATAGATAATAGGCTTTGTGATATACATTAGAGATGTATTATATATATAGTTGAATATATATTTGTGTACCATATATGTTAGGCTAGGTTATATATATGTGATATATGTATATATATATATATATATATATATATATATATATATAAAATATATATATATATATATATATATATATATATATATATATATATATATATATATATATATATATATATATATATATATTATAGAATTGGTATGTGTGTATTGCCTATATGGGTGTATGGCATATAGTCTAGGTAGCATAGCCTATGGGGGTCCTTTGTGTAGTCTTGTGTACATGGAATATATACACATGAGTGTTAGGTTTTGTAGACTAGTGTGACTTGAATTGGTGTGTGTTTGTTAGCCTAGGCTTGGTTAGGCCTAGTGAGACTTGACTAGACTAGAATGGACCTAGTTGACCCAGTGTTGACCAGGTTTGACCTAGACAGTTGACCAGGTTTGACTTAGAGTTGACTTTGACCTAGATTGGCCAAGAATTCATGTAGATTGTATCGTAGACTTCATTCATCTTATTTTAAGCACATTATAACCTATATTTCTCTGTTTAGGACATTGTGACTCTGGTGCAGACATCTGATATTATACTACTCTTTTCAGAGTATCAAGCGAGTACATTCTCTGATAGTTCTCTCATTTACTTGTCAATTACTGTACTTCAGTTCTAGTTAGTTGTATGCGATTCTCTGTTACAACACGTGTGGATATCTCTGGATTCATGTATATGACACACATTTATTTTCTGGCCTCTATTACTGGTATCATTTACTGGAATCATTTACTGGAATCATTTACTGGAATCATTTACTGGTATCATTATGTTTTGGCTGGACTCATCTTGAATCATTGTGTCGGAATTCTGGATTCACTTGCTGGGAGGGGAAATACTAGAGTAAGACATGTAGACATACCCCATTACTGGAATCACCCCTACTGGAATCTACTGGAATGATAGTAATCTCTCGCCTGATCAGTGAGAGGTGTGCCGGATTACCCACAGCCGTTTACATGTCGATCTCGGTATTTTAAAACACACTGCTAGAGTATAGGCTGGACTCACCCTGGAATCCTTGATCACTATAACTGGAATCGTCCCTTACTGGATTTATTTTGTATGAGATTCATCCTGTACTGGACTTACATTGGAGTTACACTAGTCTACATTGTTGTCTGGACTTTATATCATATTATCCTGGTTCAACTAGTTCTATTTTTACAGTCTTTATTGCTATGATTCTTCTCTTGTTTAGTTATTTTCTTTCCTTGCACTTTATGTCTTTCTTACCATCACCTGAATATAAACTGCCATTTTCATCAATACAACTGCCTATAACTGCTTTATAGTTCTCTGTCATTTACTTAGGTTTTCTAGATGAGATGTGCTCGTTCCTGTCCTGACTGGACCTGTTGAAAATTTTACAGATGTTTGCCCTGAGGACACGTGCCCTACATGTTACTGTCCAGGAGATGGTTTAGCTACCTTTGGCCCCGACACTCAGGAGTGATCGGGATTTAGTTTAGTAGACTTGTATTTATTTTCATTTAGAGCTTGTTGTATAGAATTGAGACTTGAGATGTATTTGAGATTATTCAGATGTTGTTATTATTTCAGTATTTATTTTTGTCTTCAAATTCTTAGTTACAATTCTGTGTTACTTATCGTGCTTAGACTGTGATTGAGATACACCATATCTTATACTTGTCCTCCGTTCGGAGTTGATCATGAGGAGTACATTATATACTGCATGAGTTGATGGTTAGTTAGAGACTTAGAACAGCGTTCTACCGCCGACACTGCGGCATAGGCTGGACGCTGTTACGTACTCGTACCCTCACAGTGGGTGCGGGTCGTGACAGTATCTTGTTCCACCAGAGCCCCAGGAGTACCCAGACCTGCAGCCTAGGCCATCCTTTCCAGTTCAGATTCCTATCCAACAGAGACCGATTGGGCGAGTGCCTACCTGTGCTTTCTGTAGGAAGCTTGGGCATGTATGTGCCGAATGTAGGAAGAGAAAAAAGTTGTGCCTGTTCTGTGGGTCAGCTACACACGTGATACGAGACTGTCCTACTGCACCTGTCCTAGTCAAGACCCCGCTTCCAGGAGGGAGTTCCAGCCACCAGACCTAGTTGGAGGTGAGTTTGACCTAGACCTTAGCATGTCTTTTTAGATGATTTGATGCACCCTAGCATTGCTGGTGTGTTTCGATACCTTATGTTTTGCATTATGATATAGTATGGTTAGTATAGCTAGATGAGCCCTAGGTTGATATTGCATGCCATTATCCTGTATGTTATTCTTTCAAATTGTATGATTTAGATAAGTTTTTTTTAGACCATGATTGTTGGGGGCATAACCTTAAGAGGAGTACGAGCAACTTAAATTTCGAGGACAAAATTTTTCTAAAGGGGGGAGGATTGTAACTACCACATTTCTAAAATTTTAAAATTTTGTAAAATTGATCACGTTTGTTATTAAATAATGGATTTAAATCATGTTAATAATAAATTCATAATTTTTTGATTATTTTAATATTATTTAATTTGATGTATTGTAATTTTATTATTTGTTAGTAAAATCTTAGAACTACTTAGCCTAGAGACTAACCACGACCATGGAGACCTAGCTAATGTAATTAGACTAGTTCACTACCACTTTCTAGAATAAGGATATTTTGGTAATTTGTGAATATTGGATTATTTTTGAATTTTATTTAATTAATAATGTGCTAAGTGTTATATTAGGTTTAACCCTAGAAGTACCTTAGTCTAAATGTTGATCATGATCCTATAGACTTAGTTAGTAGAATTAAAAAAGTTAGCTAAGTTCTAAAGTATCTAGATATTATGTTAGAAACAAGATATTTGTAGAAACCCTAATCTAGTTTGGGCCTTTTTCCTAAAGGGCTTGAATTGATATTTTGAGAGGCCTTAAAGGCAAAATTGGACCAAACCCTAACCCTAGCTAGTCTTAGTCGACCACCCTTTAATCCCCTACCTATATAAGTGATCATTAGCCCCCTCTTGCCTCTTTTATTGCAAACCCTAACCCTAATTTGTGTTCTTCCCCAAATTTGCCCCCTTTCACCAAATCAACTCCAAATTCAACCAAACCAATTGCAAACCACTCCCCTTGAGTAGATGAGGTCTCTATTGGCTAGCTAGGAAGGATTTGGAGCAATTTAGCCATTGGATTTGGTGGAGAATCATTTCAAGAGGAATTTTATTGAGATTCTAACTCTCAATTGGTAATGGCCTCTAAACCTTTCAAATTCCTGTTTTCTACCCATAAATGCATTCATTTGGGGTGTGTATCGCAAGAGTATCGAATACGTGTCTCAAGTGTTTGATGAAATGCCTCTTAGAACTTTTTGTTCTTGGATTTCTAAACTAATTATATATTTGGGTGGCTTGTGATGTGTACATTATTTGATTTATGACTGAGTCAATTCTTGTGTCGTATCCCATGTCAAAATAGACACAAAGATGCTCGTTGGATACTGCATCGGGGAAACAGTGTTCCCCTGCTACTGCTGTGTCCGTGCTCTCTGGACACGATACGATTTCGTGTGCTACCAGTTAGATCGGTAGGGGCAATCACTTACACACCACCTAAGAAATTTGGGTTAGTTTGATTGAATATTCATTGAGTTATTCGACTCACATGTTCTGTCGAACCATCGCACACACACAATTCTCTGTTTTTTGATACTTACATATTTGACACTTCACTGATACGTTTGGACATGTTTTGCTGGACACAATGACACTTGATGGCATGCTAGACAATACCATGACACACTAACACATTAGTATACATGTTTTGTCATGCACACATACACCCACCATGTTCGACACTTGTTAATGTATGATACACACATGATACTTTGTACTGACACCATACTCTAGGACACTTTGGGGACACACATTTGACCACTAGGCACTTGTCTTGGTTCTAATACACTACTTGAACCTATTGCATTGCTGCACATTTAGCCACTTGGATTCTCTGATGCTTGTTAAGTATCAGAAGCTTAATGGTATATGCATACACTTACATTTGTACTTGTCTGCACATTTACACTTGCGGCACACGTGTATAGCCTATAGTAAACATATTTCTGGTACTCTTGACACATTGACACTTTGGCTTACACACACATTGCTCTGTCATATTCTGAACACATACATGTTTGACACCACTGCCTCAAAAACACATCACTGCATAGTACCTTGCATTTTCCCATTGATATGCCACAAAACACTTGACACCAAGCTCTGACACACATGTAGACACAATCACTCATTCTCACACACACAGATGCACCTTGCAATGACACTCTATGAACACATCACACTCACACACCCTCTGATACATGTACAACAGACGCACACACACCCTAGACTGCAATTTAGGTTTTGATGTTGCAGTTGGGTTTGTGAGATATCTGAGTTTGGTTTCATTTTGTGTGGGGTTGCTAGCGTAAGATGTATATATAGGTATGTATTTTTATCTGAGGGCAGTGATGTGGTTTTGTAGTGAGTTTTGGGTTTATATTATGCAAACTCAGTTTTCTGAGTTTATATATGTCATATATAGATTATAGATACAAATGGGTTTAGGTATGTTATATATAGGTATAAGGCAAGTGGATAGCCAATATGTTAAGTCTTTAGGTATCAGTTGATGGTGTCATCCAATACTCTATTGTCCAGTCATGGTGTCATAGCCTATTAGCTACACCACTTGATGTTCTGAACTGAACATCTGTTCTGAACACACCCAATTGCCTTGCATGCCCTGCATTGCATTTCCTTCTTTTGCTTTATTTTGCCCTTGCTTGATGTCCTGTCCCTTAGTTGGTTCAGCCATGATATTGGGTTTAGACTAGTTTAATGTATATATATGAGTTTTGTCAACTGCTTATAGGTGGGGATATGTGATTTGGGTTATAGATCTAGCTATAGGGTTATGAGTCCAGTCATGGTTAGGTTCAGTTAGGTATATTAGGATATAGATATGAGGATTAGTGATATATAATTATTGGTGAATGTATAGGTTATAATATATATGTAGGCTACTACATATATATGTTTGTAAGGATATAAGAGTTTATAGGATTTCAAAGATAAGTATGTAGTGTTAGTATATGAGGATTTCATGTATACAGGTATTAGAGAGAATATATAAGTATGTAGGTTACGTTATAAGGTTAGGAGAGGACAGTTTATAGGTGTGAGGGTATTGATGTGAGTGGTATACTATATATGTGAGGTTAGGCTAGCTATATATGGGGTTGTGTAAGCCCCTAAATTTTGGGCTCATTTTTTTCAATTTTATAAATCAATTATTTTGAACAGATATTATTATTTGATTATTATTTGATTTAATGCTCTTTACCGAGACTTGGAATTCTAGAGCATCAGGGATGCCAGTCTCTGGAAACTTCATTCTTGGAGTTTATAGTAGACGAGATTATCTTCATTTTGATATATCGTGTCCCACTCGAACTTGTTCCCTTGTATCATTTTTGCTTCACGCAAGTTCGGGTCAATTTAGACCATTTAAATTATTAATTGAATTCCCACTCTTTTCCTGGATCTTCATATGCACGTTACCGTGACTTTTAATTTAGGAGCACCAGACTAGTCATTCTCTCGAAACCAACTTGTCATGCCTGATCTACTCGAGACGCTCTTCACCCATGACCTTCGTGTCCCACTCAGACACTCTATTTTGTGCTCCATTTCCTTCGCACAACTTTCGGTTCAATTTAGGCCAATTAATTATCTACCGTGAAACCTGATTTAATTTCCAATTTAATTTCGGGACCCGACATCAACCCAACCTAGTCGACCCCAAATATGGACATGACCCACATTGAGCCTACTACCCGCCTGACACTTGCGTCCCATTTATTTGAGCCCTCACATGCTACTTATTTTCCCATGATCATAAATACCTATTTTTAATTCAAATATTGCACCCTGTCCGATTTTGGCCCGACCCGGCTCTACCGAACCCGAACCCAAGCTCTATGTTGCCCTCTCATGACTGCTCAATTACCCCACAAGATTTTCCTATTTTTCCTATTTAGAAAATAACTCCCTCTCTCTCATTAAAATATCTCTCTCTTAAATATCTTATATATGTATCTACATATATATAATATATATATATATATATATATATATATATATATATATATATATATATATATATATATATATATATATACATCTCTCTCTCATCACCCACACCTCACCCCTCTCTCCATCACACACAAACCCCCTCCACCTCACAGGAGCACCCCCACATGTGGCCGAGAGCACTCTCCCCCTCTCTCTACATTCTCTCTCTCCCTTTCTCTCTTTATATAATATATATACATACATATATATTATATACATATAATCCCTCTCTCCTCATTAACTCCCCACACCATCACATCCCTCTCCCTCTTCACATCACAGCACCCTCTCCTCATTCACGTGTACGAGCAGCCCCCATCCCTATCTCACTTTCTCTCTCTCTAATATTACTTCCTCTCTCTCTCCCTTTTAAACTACACACATACACACTTATATTTTTCTTCCCCTTCCTAATAACCAAACCCCCACAGCCCCTTGGCCGAGCCCCCATGGCCAAGCTCCTCCCATGCTGGACCTCCTCCTCCTCCTCCCTGGCGGAGTGCCACCACCGAGCTTATCTCCTCCTCCTCCTCCTTCTTCACACATCATCACCACCATCAATACCATAACCACCACCATCTCAGCCCACGAGCCGCCGCCCCGGCCACTGCTGTGGCCGTGCGACACTGCCCCTGCCGCGCCAGGCCGTGCGCCACCGTGCGCCTGGCTGACCAGCAAACGCGGCCAGCAGCAGTAGCTGCAACTGCAGCACAGCCGCGCCCTTGGTCGGCCGCGCAGGCGCCACCGCCGGCGATGTAGCCGCCGTGGCCGCCATGGTCGACCCCCCTAGGCTGGGCCTTCTCCGGCGACCCCCCTAGGTCCGCTGCGCCTTCTCCGGCAGCGACCAGATCGACGGAAAGTCGATTTCGACTTCGGGATCGAAATCCCGTCGTGACGCGCGTATTGGAGAGGAAGAATACGCGTCTCGAGGCAGCAACTTCGCACGTGTTTTCGGGGCAATCCAACCGTTGGATCGGCGATTTCTTCGCTCCGTCTCAATCTCGGTATATACCCCTTCATCCCTCTCAATTTTGAACCGTTAATTTTGTCGTTTGATACATCAAAACCGGCCACCAAGTTGACGTTTTAATTTGTACTGTTTTTGGACAGTTTCATGATGCCAACTTCGCGGGTTCGTATCTTCGCCGTCGCAGCTTCGTTTTGCACGCCGTCAGTTCCGGTGCACAGCTGGTATAACCCTCTTCCTGTCCCCTTTAGATTTCATTTCAGTTTGAGCTTGTTAGGTCGGTCGAATTCGACGCCAAAGTTGGCAGTTCGAATTCTTAGTGTTGCACTTGTAAAATTCCATTTTTGAACCCGGGACTCCGGATTCAATTTCTGACACCACCAGTAGACTCGTGGCGTCGTTCTGGTATGTTTTCATATAAAGTTTGCTTGATTTGGTGAACGTGGGCCCTGGCACGCATTTCGGTGCAAAGCGGGTCCCACTTTCTGAGTCAACGGGACTTTTTGATGCCGGCTCATCGGAATCCAATTCTGGATATACCGTTGAGTTCGTATCGTCATTCTAGACTCGTTGACATATAATTTACTGAGTTTTGAGGACATTAGCTCCGACACGCTTTTTCGTGCAAATCGGAAATTCAATGTCCTGGTCAACGGACCAATTTGAGATCGGGTCAACGGAATCCAATTCTGGATATACCGTTGGGTTCGTATCGTCATTCTGGATTCGTGGACATATAATTTGTTAGGTTTTGTGCACTTTTATTTTGGCACATTTTTCGGTGCAAAATGTGTCCAACGGCGGACATCATTTTGGCCTAAAATTATCGTTTTGCCCCTGTATCCAAATTGGACTTTTGGACAGGCTATCCTAGCTGATTTGACCATTCTGGATACGTTGGTGATGTTAGTTTCATCATCCGAAAACATCTGTATATTTCGTCCCTTTTTGTGTCACCCTATTATTATAATATTTTCTCCTTTTGGTTGTTTTAGAGATCCGTCGATTTCAGTGATTTCTAAATCACCGAAATGCATAAGTTGACCTTGTAGATGTTTATAGAGACTAGCTTTGACCCAGTTTGACCATGGTTGACTACTTTGACTGAACGTCGAAGTAGAGTCAATATTTGACCTAAGTTAGACTAGTTTTGACCTTGGTTGACCACAGTCGACTATTTTTGACCAAAGTCAACCGAAAGTCAACCGTAGCCTAGGATTGACCAGAACTTGACCGAAGTTGACCAGTTGACCAAAGTCAACTGTACGTCAACCTTGACCCAGTTTGTCTTAGTTTGACTTAGTTTGACCTAGATGTTTAGTATGTCTTTTGACCCTGATCAGCTCTTGTATTATTTCATCTTTAGGTCTGTGGTTTTACTCTGAACCCTGATTCATATTGACAGCAGGACCCCAGGCGAGTACATTCTCCGATAATATTTCTGTTTTATGATATCGTCTATGTTTCTTGTATTTAGTGTAGATACCCTTGTTCTCTTGACACATTGTTCACACGAATTGGTATTTCCCTGGATCCCGTCATGAGATATTATTCCTCGCTTTCCTTGGTATATCTTGTGCAAGTCTTTCTTGTTCCTTGTGCATTGTATAGACACGATTCCTGCGAAGGTTAGCTACCCTCTTGGAGAATCGCGTGTCATGATGTGTCATGGTTGGATCCACTATACTAGTCGAGGATGGGGAGTATTAGTGTAGATGTGTGGTCATTAGCCACCTTGTTGTTCTTGTAGATCTTGTGAGTGTTAATCATACACCCCACGTATGATTAACCAGGCCAGTAGACCTTGTGCAAGACCCAAGCCGGCCACATGTTGAAACTAGTACTCACACACTTAGATAGATGATTCTTGATTCTTGTACATGCCATGATCAGTTTTACTTGCCTTGTTCTAGCTCTAGATTTACAGCTTATCTTGTCATGATACTCACATGTACATTTCATGATTTTTTGTATATTCTCTCTATTTACTGCTACATGTTCAATATCGTCTAATTAGAACTGTTATTTGAGATTTGTGCTCGTTCCATCCTGACTGGATATGTTGATAAAATTTTAGGAGTAGTTGTGCCCTCAGTATTGGACTTCATGATGTTGCTAGCTGAGGTGGATCTCACTATTCTTCTATGTGCGTTGCCTAGTAGTTATCTTTAGTTAGTCTTGTTGTTCCTTCTTTATTTTTTTTTTCCTGTCTTATGATCATTATAGATTCTAGTTGTTCTAGTGATATTGTAATTATTTCTTGTCTTATCTTCCCTAGTTTTTGTGATGTGACATGAGTACATTTCATAGTTATGGATCATAGAAGTTGTAGTTAGTATAGTATACTTGACAGCGTTCTACCGCCGATACCGTGGCGTAGGCTGGGCATGGCCCACGTATTCGTACCCGTATATCCGGGTGCGGGTCGTGACAGGTTGTCTATCCATATAGATATGAGTTTATATATGGTATAGGTATTATGTGATATAGCTATATAGAAGTGGTATTGTATGTATGGCATAAATATATAAGTGACTTGGTATCTTAGCCTATGGATTGACCTAGATGGACCCAATAGGCCTAATTGAGTTAGTTGACTAGAGTTTGACCAAACCCTAGACAGTTGACCAAGTTAGCTTAGATGTTGACGTAGTTTGACTAAAGGTTGACCAAGAGTTGACCGAGAGTTGACTTTGACCTAAAATGACCTAGAATTATGTAGATTGTATTGTAAACTTCAATTATCATATATGAAATCTTTATAATCTGTATTGCTTCAAATAGGACTCTGTGACTCCAGTTTGGACATCTATACATATCAGTTGCTCAGTGTATCAGACGAGTACATTTTCTGATCGTTTTCATTATGATAGTATCTATATTTCCTGCTTTAGACTACTTTACTTGATGTTGTCTCATCGTTATCATGGACAAGTACTATATGGATCTTTTCATGAGATGTTATTCCCTCATCGGGTGCATCGGGTATTTCATATTTATGTACTTTATCATATGCATCATGTACTCCTTGTACTCGAATCTCTTCATGTACACTCATGTGATCTCATGTTCTCTCATGTTCACATATGCTTCATGTATAACTAACTATCATGTATGTAATATAACATGATAAGATCCTTGTGTATTGATTGGAGTAGGGGTGAGTAGAAGTGGTCATATGATTAATTTTCCCAAGTAGTGTCAAACTGTACATGTCTATTATACCCTCACGTATAATGGAGTTACCATAGTATAAACATGTGCAAACCTACGCCAATCACATGACGGTCTTGTGCTCTAAATCACTAATATTTACTTACAATTCTTATTTTCTATAAAACTTCCATGTACTAAGATTTGTCTATTTTTATTGTTCATGTACATCTCTCTCTACGGAGTTTCATGTATTTCATGTTCTTCATGTACATCTCTCTACAGTGTTTATGTATTTTATTCTACTGTTAGCTCTATATTTAATCCTACCATACTTTGGAACTATTTTCAGAGATATGTGCTCGTTCCCATCCTGACAGGATAACATTGAAAATTTTATAGATAACTTGGAGGATTCCAGCTAGCATAGAGGAGACACCAGTAGTGCTTGGAGTAGACTGTTAGGTTCTTGTCTAGTTGTAGTTTTCAGTTATTTCATGAGATGTTTTTATTTAATACTCTGTGTGTGTGGTGATGATAACACTAAAATTTTTCAAATCTGGTTTGTATTAAACATTGTGATCCTTCTACCTATTTCATTTCTGGTTGTATCTCACTTTGTTATTCATATCTATCTTATCGTGCTGATTATCTATCTTAGAGTTATGATTGAGTTGTATCTTTTGAGGTTGTCATCCGTTTGGAGTGTATATTATATTGTATTTATCTTGTGATTGAGACTTAGGACATCATTCTACCACCGACACTACGGCGTAGGCTGGACGTACCCACGGTCTCGTGCCCTTTCACTGGGTACGGGTCGTGACATTAATCTATACATGGAAGGCCAATATATATGGAAACTTCCAATATGCATCAATCATATATTTAATGGCAATCCAATCATAATTAACTTGCCATAATTAGAAGCCCAACTATATGAAAAGCTACTATATAAAGGATCCAATCATAAATATATGATAAAAGTAAATATAGAAATCCAATCATATATTTTCTTATCGTATATGTTCCAAGATATGATCGATGCACTCCCCGAGCTTCTCCGATACAGGGATGGCGCTTGTCGCACTCTAGGATATTCTCCATATAGGTTAGGAACCCCACCCACTTCAACAAATCTCCCCCTTCACAACTAGATGGAGGAACTCGTCATCCCGACGATCCACCGGCACTAATCAAACTTCTCCCTTGGTAGAACATTTGTGAGCATGTCTGCTCTATTGTCATCTGTATAGACCTTCTTAAGCATTGCATCCTTCTTCTCAACCACATCCCATATCCAATGATACTAAGTCTTAATGTACTTGGACCGACTATGAAATATCTGGTTTTTCAAAAGGTGAATGGCACTCTGGCTATCGCAAAATAAAGCATACTGCTCTTGCTTTAGCCTTACTTCTTGCAGCAACTTCTTTACCCATAGCAACTCCTTGTAAGCCTCAGTCACAACAATATACTCTTCCTCTGTCGTCGACAAGGTAACACACTTTTGCAACCACGACTGCCACGATACTTCTCCACCAACAAACATCATCACATAGCTCGAAGTCGATTGTCTCGTGTCTACACCTCCAGCTATATCAGCGTCAGTATACCCGACTAGCATTGGCTCATCACCACCAAAGGAAAGTCTCCAATCGACAGTGCCTTGAAGGTATCATAGGATCCACATCACCGCACTCTAATGTACCCTACAAAGATTGGAAAGATACCTGCTAACTGTGCCAACTGTATGAGCGATGTCTAGCTTCGTATATACCATAACATACATGAGACTCCCCACAGTTGAAGCATATGGAACCCGCTCCATATCTTTTTTTTCATCTTCGGTATATGGAGACTGCTCCTCAGTGAACTTAAAGTGAGCCGTAAGGCGGTTACTCACTTTCTTCGACCCGTCCATACCGAAACACTGAAGTACCTGGTGAATGAACTTCTTTTGGAGGAAGTGTAGCATCTTGGACTTTCTTTTTCGGCTGAACTCCATCCCAAGTATAGTCTTTGCTGCACACAAATCCTTCATAGAGAAGGCCGCCCCCAGTTGGCGCTTGAACTCTACTATCCTAGTGGCATTATGACCCACCAGTAGCATATCTTCAACATAGAGCAGTAAAATAATAAAATCATCCTCGGCAAAGTACCTCACAAATAAATATTGGTCCGACATCGTCTGCGCATAACCATGCTCCCCCATAAATGACTCGAACTTTTTGTACCACTGTCTCGGAGCCTGCTTCAGACCATACAAGCTCTTTCTCAACCGGCCGACCAAGTGTGACTTGCTCTTCTCATAAAATCCTTCTAACTACTCAATATACGACTCCTCCTCAAGATTACCATGGAGGAATGTCGTTTTCACGTCTATTTGCTCGACCTCCAAGTTAAAACTGGCTACCAATGCTAGCACCACCCAAATAGACGACCGTTTGACAACTGGCAAAAAGATCTCATCATAATCTATGCCCTTCCACTGACCGTAGCCTTTAACTACCAGCCTCGTTTTATATCGAGGGCGAGTAGCATCATCTTTCTGCTTTACTCTGAACACCCATTGATTTCTGAAGCCTTATTGTCCTTTGGTAACCGCACCAGATCATAAGTGGAGTTGGCCTATAAGGAGACCATCTCCTCCTGCATAGCCTCCATCCACTCCTGTCTTTGTTGGTCATCCATAGCCTCTACAAAACTTTTGGGCTCTTTCCCGTCAGTCAATAGCACATACTCATCTGATGAGTATCTCGTAGATGGTCGACGCTATCTGTCGCTCCTCCTCAATGGAACTACTGGTACTGGCTGTAAATCAATAGCCTCTTTTCCTTCAGAAACTACCTCGCCGACATGCTCATCCTTTCGAGGGTTACCATGACTACCATCAACAGGCTGATGATCAAGTTTGAGAGCAACTCCATTTACTGGCTCTCCTATAACTGGATCCTCTCTAATGTCCTCTGAAAACATCTCGAAGCGAAATGACTCTAACTCAGGCAATTCCTCCGACTCAGAAGGCATCTCAGAATCCTGAGTGTTTGTCTTGGTCTGATCCTCGATGAATACCATGTCCCTACTTTTGTAGAGCTTTCTTTCTACGGGGTCGTATAGTCTATAGCCAAACTCATCCCGACCATAGCACAAAGACACATTGCCTCGTCTTCGGCTTAAGTTTGGATCTCTCGTCCTTCGGTACATGCACGAAGGCCTTACAACCAAACACTCGTAGGTGACTGTACAACGGCTATTTGTCATACCATACTTTATCAGGCACATTACCCTGCAAAGGAGCACTAGAAGAGAAATTAATATTATAAGCAGCTGTGTAAAGTGCCTCACTCCAATAGTTGTCCGGCAAATTTGCTTCTGATAGCAAATATCATACCCTCTCCATCAGTGTCCTGTTCATTCTCTCTGCTACACCATTGAGCTGCGGTGTCTTTGGTGGAGTCTTTTGGAGTCGTATCCCTTACTCTCTGTAATAAGCATCAAAGGGACTAATGTACTCGCCGCCATTGTCGGACCGAACACATAGCAGCTTCTTGCCCGTCTTCCATTCAAAAGAGGCCTGAAACTCTTTGAAAGTGGGAAGCACTTGATCCTTGCTCTTTAAGGCATAGACCCAAACCTTCATAGAACAATCATCAATAAACGTCACAAAATAAGAAGCACCACCAATGTATTTTACCTTTATAGGATCGCAGACATCCGAGTGAATCAACTCAAGCAACGTCGGCTTCCGCGAACTTGGGTGACTTTGGAAAGATACCCTATTTTGCTTTCCTGCTAAACAATGAGTGCATCTCTCCAATTTTGTTGACTTTAGCCCTGGAATCACCTTTATGTTCACCAAGTAGCTCATCCCCTTCTCGCTGATGAGGTTGAGCCGCCTGTGCCATAACTTAGAAGACGCATTACTGATTGCATTCACCTCATGTGCCCCCCGTGCTCTCCCCTCTATATAGTATAGTCCGGACTTCTTGCTTCCTCTGGCAATCACCATCGAACCTCTGGAAAGCTTCTACTGACTATTCCCGAAAAGATTGAAGAAACCTTCGGTCATCCAACCTTCCAACCGATACTAGGTTGAAACGGATATCAGGGACATGAGGAACATCTTTGAGAATAAGAACTGTACTCGTCTTCGTCCTTAAATGCACATCTTCAATGGCAACCGCCTTCGACACATTTTCGTTGCCCATTTTTAATACTCCACAGTCGTCTATTGTGTAAGTGGCAAATAGTATCCTATTGTGAGATACGTGCACTGAAGCATCTGAGTCCACCAGCTATGAATTTTCATTGCAGGTGAGGTTCATGACAATCTCATCACCTACGACGATCACGTCGTCTCTATGTGCCGACGCTGTCGCTGTAGTGTTCTCATTTTGCTTTCCCTTGTCGTCCTTCTTCTCTATCTTTCAATCGAAATAGTTTCGCTTGATGTGGCCCATCTTGCCATAATGGTAACACTCCAAGTCCTCGTACCGATCCTGTTTTTGTCCCTTCCGCGGCTCTTTGAAACTAGCACCTCTGAGTGATGGGATGTGGATGAAGTGCCCTGAGAACATCTCCGCATCTCTTTATTCAGTACCCCGCTCTTGGCAAACTCCAGCTGAATATGCCTGCCGGAGCAGACGCGATCATAGATACTCATACGGTCTCCTATGATTTTGGCAATGTACATAGCAACCAAAGTCCTTGAACCTCGTCGTCGAACTTGACTCCTATCGAGGATAGCTGGTCCACCATGCCCTGGAACTCACTCAAGTGATTAGTAATGTACGTGCCATCTTTATACCATAGACCCATCATCATTCGGATCATGAACAGTTTGTTTACCCCGGACTTTTTCACGTACAAAGATTTCATCTTCTTCCACAGCGTCTTCGTATACTCAATATTGGCAACGTGGTTGTACACATTCTCGTCAACGAACTGCCGTATATATCCACACACCTGTATATAATCGAAGTTCCTGTCCTCATCGGATTTGTCACTGGGCTTCTCGGACGCGAACATTGGAAGATGCAGCTTCTTAACGAATAACAAATCCTTCATTTTGCTCTGCCAATAATAGTAGTTGGTACTGTTTAGGTTCATCATGCGCACCAACTTTGCGTCCATCTCTACTTTCTGATTTGACTGTCAACTTCTGACACGTCTCTGGAAACCTGGCTTTGATACCACTACGTTGGGAATAAAGCGCAAAAATCGTTCCCCTAAACCAAAAGTCTGCGAAAGAACCGAGCAAAAGCACGCAAACCAAAAATGCTAAATACAACCGCAGACACAAAGATTTTTGACGTAGAAAACCCTTGCGAAAAAAATCATGGGACGATCAGAGTCCAACCCTGAAGAACCTCCACTAATGGAATAAAAAGAATACACCCTCTACAAGCTCCTCCCGATCCAACACGAATCACCACAACTCACTTGAAAGAAAAAAAATTAATTGCGGATAACAAAGAACAAGAGATGTCCAAAAATTATTCGAAGCGATCTATCCTTCACAATAGTCCTAAATTCTCTTTCTCTATCAAATATTATAAAACAATATTATTTTTGAGATATTTTTCAACTAGCATGCATCACCCTTTTTATAAGACCTTGATAATCTATACATAGAAGACCAATAGATATGGAAACTTCCAATATGCATCAATCATATATTTAATGGAAATCCAATCATAATTGGCTTGCCATAATTGGGAGCCCAATTATATGGAAAGCTACTATATGAAGGATCCAATCATAAATATATAATCAAAGTAAATATGGAAATCCAATCATATATTTCCTTACCATATATGTTCCAAAATAGGATCGATGCACTCCCCGAGCTTCTCCGACACACGGATGGTGCTCGTCACACTCCAGAATATTCTCCATATAGGTTGGGAACCTTACCCACTTCAACTTCAAGTTTATGGTCTATATATGAACTAGTCTACATGTACGTGCTTTGCATGTATTTCAATCAGAATATCATAAGGTCAGCTACCATCTTTCCGTCTTTTTCAGGTGTATGTGCTTTCCTTAAGGTCAAGGAATTTAAAGTACGAATTTTTTCTTTTTTTTAATTTTCTATTGCGAAGAATAACCTTTGGAAAATGGTAAGGACATAAAAAATTATTACCATTGGACATGAAGAGTTGTATAGAAATAAGAAACTTCATTGCATGCAAACTTTATTGTTTTGACTCTTAAACATAATGACATGGAAGTTGACATGATAACATCATATTTATAAAATATTCAAGTGTATTTAGGAATTCAAAAGTTTTACCACAAAGTTTTTCTATTATATAGTACTAGCATATGTGCACGTGTCTTGCACGTGTTTTAATATTCTTTTAATTAACTTAGAAAGACTTTTTAGGAAGACCAAAGGGTAGTCTTCGTAATTACTAAGTTGTTCTTATTAAAATTAATGGACCATTTTTAATTAATTAGATATGTAAGGGTATTTGTGGAAGAAAAATTTCACGCTGAAGCCTAACTTTTGGCATTATTGTAAAACCACTTATAATTTAAAGGAATATTTAAATTATTTTTGGATTTTCTTTAATTCTAATTTATTTTTTTATCTTATTTATATTATATAAAAGGACTATATCCATGGTTGAGTTTGAATATGCAAGGCGACTAGAAAGTATGGCATGCCTAGCGTGGTCGGGTGCTTTAACTAGTATGCTAGCCATGTTAGGAATGCCATGGTCATATTGAAATCTCTTGCATGTTAACCATTCAAATTATGGCACAAGTTATATTTTTATTTAATTAATTAGTTAAGAAAGCCTTTATGACTTTTTAGGAGACCCGGTTGCACCAAACCTTCCCAAACCTCTTCCAAGCCCAACCCAACCCTATGTAGGCATGGTGGACATTAATAAATATTAATAATTATATTTATTTATATTTAATTCAGATTTTGTAGTGTAATTACATAGATAGAATTAAATAGTTCTATATTAGGAAACCCTTTTTTAAATCCTCAATTCAATCAACTTGCCAACTCAACAAACAACCAAATCATGTCAAGTGGACCCCCACCATGATAATTTTGGCCAAGCAACCCCCCTATGGCTGAATACATCATATTAAATAGGATTTAAATCCTAGATTGCTTAAAATTCATTTAAGGATACGTTTAAATATACCAACTTATCCCAAATCTCAACCAAATCCTAATATTTCTCTCCCTCACCTTTGGCCGACCAAAACTCTCTCCCTCTCCATAATTTTGGCAATAACAAACTCTCCATAGCCTCTATACATCATTTCCTCCATTGCACATCTCTCCATCCTTCACAAAAACTCATCTCCTCCACCATACATCCCCGAAACCCCTCAAAACAAACCCTAAAAACTCCATCTCCCCCATCCAATCCTCTATAGCCATTATAAACTCTCTCATACTCACCAAGAGAGGATTAGCAAGCGATGATAGCAAAAAACATTGGAGCTTTGGTGAAGAGAAGTCATCATCACCCTTTCTAGCAAGAATCTTTGGTAAGAACCCTAATCTTTTCTTCAAAAAAAACCTTTGCTAAAATTTTGTAGAAAATATGTTATTAATTCTGTAGAAATCATATTTTAATGTCTTTTGTTAGGTATAATCATCCATAATTATTTCATAAAATATAGGCATAATATTCATGTGTCGGTAGGATCAAAATTAACCCCATTGTGAAGGAACTATGAGTTATTGGTGCATATTTTTGAAACTAAATTTTACGTGTGTTCATATACCTAAATTATGATTTTTAAGTATTTTACACGATTTTTGGCAACTCAAATCTGGTCGAAAAAATTGTAGGTCAAAACTAGCTAATTTCGGGTAACCGGCTGACCTAGAATGTCTCAAACTTGTAGTATAACTCAACCCTTGTACCTATGATATTATTCTATAAAATAAAGTGTTTTATTGCTGTTTAAAATATATTTTTGGTTATTTTAGCAAATTTGAGTCATTAACTATATTCCGGACGAGTTTCGGGTAGACTAACTGACATAGTAATCAACCAGTCGTAAATGTCTTTGGAAATATTAATTCTAAAATTTCAGAGATAAATTTATAGAAAATTAGTTTAAATATTATTTTTATGATTTTTATATGATTTTTAAGTATGTATTGAAGTAGGGGCATAACCGACTAATTAAAAGTTAGAAACCCTAAAAAACTGTATTTTGATGTCTCGTGAAACCTGTGTGTGATTGTATGGATCTAAATGGTTCCACGAGAGATTGAATATAATTTTAACACATTACTTCGACTAATTAAGTCGTATCGTAAGTTTCATGAGTAGTGACTTAATTTAATTAATTAATTATATAGGAGTGTCGGGTTCCGGAGGCGTGGACGCGGGAGCGGTGTTTCATATTTACAGCACAAAATCAGGCAAGATACCTTGCCATTATACTGTTTATATTCAGTTGTATTTTATTACATATCACTGTTCATTTATTTCCAGTTCTTATAGTTCTTGATTTCTGTCTCCTCAGTGATATTAGATATACTTTGTTATTATCCTTTGATTGCATGTGGACTTAGAGTTAAGAGACCACCGTCTGTAGTGTATCGCATATACCTTAACATAGTTGTACCACGAGGATATGAGAGATGAGTAGCATGTACAGGTTCTTGTGTGTGGGCTGATCCCCCATGCGCATGCGATAGGGCTAACTGCTAATAGAGGCATGTTAGGAGACTTAGTAGTTAGTAGAGGTATATGAGACATGGATGTGACTCTGTTAGGCATTGGGTGGGAAGAACAGTTCCTTAACGTATGGGCCAAGTATGCACTTCCCTATTGCCGGTTATCTCCGCGGGAGATACGGTCCTGGATCCTGATACTGATTTACTGCTGGCCTTTGACATTCGATGAATGTTATGCTTTGAGGTCCCTGGTATCCTGATGGGCCATACCTGAGATTACTGCTACTGAGCCAGAGTGCCCATGCATTGGAGGTTTGTTCTTAACTGCATATACACTGTAGTACGGTTAGATTACCTTATTGTCATCTTGTCACTTATTTTGGGTTGTGACATATTATATTCAGTTTATTATGGCATGTTCTTTATGTATCTTGTTACGTTCCTCTGAGGACCTGGTTATCTCTCCAGGTTTGTGTGCTTCTGTGATATTGCAGGTGTTCTAGTCGGGCCGTGATCTTCTCCATTCTTTCGAAGATGATTGCACCTGGCTCGTCTTGTTATTTCATCTATTCCTTCTTGTACATTTTATTTGAGATAGTTGGTAGTGGACTTTGTCTCCGCCCAACGATTGTATACAGGACAAATTCAAAGTTGCTTTTATATCATTTATTTATCTAGTGGATGAGATTTAGTTATTCTGGCTTTACTGCATTTACAGCTTATGTATTCATGCAAGGTTTCCATATATTGGAGTATACTTCGTATGTATGCAGCTGGCATGGATACGTACCTAGTCCTAAGTATTTTGGGATTGGGATGTTACATGTTTTTGTGGTGGCCCATGCAGGTCTAGTTTGTCACATCGGTTACGTTACTGTACCAATGTGAACCTGCATATAGGATTAGGATATAGGAATCTCATCCATAAGCTTGACTTCCTCCCTCAATTCCAAATCTCGAACTCTCGTCCGATTATCTTGACTTTCTTCTGCTTGATTCCTTTCACTGTAAATCTTATCTTCTTTCGTGCTGAATAGGGAGGTTAGGAGATAACTCGTACGAGTATACATGTTATATTCCTCAATTACTCTATTAGTTGACTTCATAAGTTGAGTAGTATGACTACAACCTACCACCCGTATCCTTTTAACCTAGTATTAAAGTGTAACAGAGTGATAATGAATATATGCTAGTGTAGGAGAGATGTTTACCTAGAATATAGAGATTTTTTAGCCCATACCCATTGGTCAACTAAGGCCTGATACAAGAACCAGTAGGACGACTGTATACGCAAGCACACTGGATAAGACTTAGATCCTTGTGAAACTCGAACTATTTATTACTGCTTTCAACGTATTCTCCCATACTTATACTTTAAACTATCATAAATGACGATGCTATTTATAGCCTAGTTTTGCAAGCTTATTCTTTGTCGAGCTTGTTCAGGACATATGTATACCGGGGACGCCCACAAGCATATTGTCTAATTAGAATAAATGTATTATGGTCTGATCAACCATAGTGCACTTGGTTCGCTATTCATATGGTTATCCCACTTGGATTGAGATATAGAGGTATGTAGGATCTCATCCGCGACTGCATTGACAATTCCTCTTGAATTACACATTCGTATTTGAATTACGTAATTGTATTCAATAACATCTTTCTTGAACTCTTTATTGCTTTTGTCTTTCACTGATTGGAAATAAGAACGCTCGTATTTGATAGATAAATACAGAGTATCCTTATGGCCATGGTAGTTATATGCAAAAGTATAGCAACCATCGGCCAAGCCATATAACTACAACCTTGCCTAAAGTTGCTCGTCCTTCCCTCGACCCTAATAGTAATATCGTGACCTTCTAGTCATTTGAGATTGAAAGATGAGTAAGATCTTACCCTTGGGTAAACCACAAACCTATGAGACTATCTAATCTCTAGAAATCAATTTTTGTGACACTACACCAAAACAGTCAATTTGTAACACATTTATTTTACAATTAGTAACAATTATTACCGTGATAGTTTTGTGATGGTAATAATTGTTACAATTATTTAAAACTGTTACAAATTTTCCAATTTTAGAAAAAAATTATATTTATAATGTTTGTTACATTCAAAACCGTTACAAATGAAAAAGTCCCCTACTCTCATTTTTCATATATCTCAAGCAAAGCGTTAGAAGTGAAAAAGTTTCACTTCCCACTCTTTTTTCACCATTCCCTCTTCCTTCCCTTCTTTCGAGCTTCCCATCTCTATGACCTAATTTTCCTCCACTAATACTTCTGACGATCTCAAGTCTCTTCGGATACCAAAGAATCCACGAATCAGAGCCGCCAATGGTGACGGTCGGTGACCTAGAGCCGTCAGTGCTCTGGCTGGCCGTCCTCCCCAACTCCTCGTCATAGCCCTCTGGAGGTCCCTCTTCAACCCCTACGATACCTCCACCTCCCTGAATCCTTGGTGCCTCAATTTATCTTCTTCTCTACAAAAATTAGGGCATCGATCCAGAGCTCACCATATGCGATGCCTATCTCGATGTCAATATGGATCCGCATGCACCAAGGAGTAGGAGTAGGAGGAGGGGCTATGGCGGTGAGAGGAGTAGTAGTAGCAGAAGGAGGAGAGCGGATAAATTGGCTTCTGCTTCTTCTTCTTCAGTTCGATAGAACAGGGCACTGGAAGAAGAGATGACGGTGGGAGAGTTCTGGAGCCTCTTGGTCGACATATATCTGCTGCCAGCTCTCTACGACGACTACTACATGATGAGGTATAATAACAAATTCTTTCTGTGCTACTTCTTCAATCCTAACTGAACAACAGTTGGATTTATTTCTCATTTATTCATTTTAATTCATTCGTCATCGCCCACCCGTGGCTGAATCTTCAGTTTTGGGGAAAATGGTTTTGAGCTGTTACTTATGCTTCTACAGATCTGATGGATTGTTTGTTGGTTGCTTATTTTGATCATTAATGAGATAACTCCCATAGAGATTCCCATGGATCGACACATACGTACTAAAAATACGTGCCAAGGCGAGAACCTTACTGCAACTTGCTTTTGCTGCAAGGAATGTGTCATCTCATAAAAGGACCCAATAGCATGATCGACCCTCCCCATAGGGGTCATTAGCCTCACTTTTGCACTTTATGTCCCGCTTTCGTCAAGCCTTAGCTCCTAAAAACTATGGGTTGATATCAAATGTTTATAGGCAATACGAGTAGAGAATAGAAAATTAAAGAAAGAACGAATTATTGTCTCTCTTTATTTGTGTTTCTATTGTAAATATTGTCTCTCTTTATTTATCATATCAGAGGCTATCAGGAGCTGATCTTTTATGATTTGTCAACTTTAATTTGGTTGTCTGACAATATTTTCATATCAATATTAGCATATGAAAATATCAAAATTTTATGCCAAGTATAGATTTTCTAAACATATGCACAATGCAACCATAGATTTTTATACTATCGTGTTCTGATTCAGTGGTATTGATGGCCTATACTGGTTCATTTTGTACTTATAGTTACTTTCATTTCTTCACTGTTCAAATTTTATTCTAGGAAATCATAAAACTTGACAAATGAATAATGTATATCTTTTTCATATAGGGAGGAGTTGCATGCATTACTATTAGAGAAAGAGGCAGTTAAAAATAAAAGGCAAAATATGAAAAAAGAAGATTAGTGCCCTACATAACTTTACAAAGGAATATCTTGAAGGAACCCTCAAAGAGATTCATTGTTCTACTTCTGGTAACCCATTTGCTATAATTTTCTCATAAAATTAACTATTCTGATATCTCCATATTTGTTCCAAAGAATATGCTAAATAGTTATCTAATGTATATTACGTTAGTGACTCTTAACTATTGGGTATTATGATGGAAATACCTTTATTGTACCGGAAGAATTTGAGTATCATAGGAAGTTATGATGTTCAAAATTCTAGTATTGCTGCAGATACAAAATGCTAAGCGAAAGAATTATAAATAACTTAGGAATTATGCGAAGGAATTATAAGTAACTTTGGAATTAATGTTAGAATGGAAGAAGTATTTGTGTAGCCAGCCACAAGTATTTGGAACAAAGGCTTGTTAATGTTGGAGTTGTAATACAAATAAATAAAGAAGATATTTTAAGTGCCTTATAGAAGTGATTTATATGCTCAATTAAAGCATTTAGTTCACAGTATACACCATTTTAGAAACTCAATCTTGATATGGACAACAGCCTTCAAGAATAAAACTAGCTAGTACACTAATATTTCCAATGATCGGCAATCATAGAAATTTAAAAAAGGATAAAATCTTTAACTCCAAATCTTCACTATGGGTTTGTTATGTTGACATCTTCCCGCCTTTCATTGAAGCCCTCACACCATTTTGCTTCGAGGAACAATGATCTCCATGCAAACATTAGGAAGGACAATGATACGAAGTTTGGCAGTCTTTCATCAAATTTGGAGAAGTTGTATTTATGGGAGAAGAAGCTTTACAAGGAAGTTAAGGTACACAATATATTATGATATAATCATTTTTGTGCCACTGGGCTGCATTTTCTTATGAAGCCACATGAATGTTGTTGAGCATTTATTCAGGTATTTTAGAAAGTGGTCCTGAATATATAGCACTAATTTTTATACTCCCTTGAAAAGAAATATCCATGCAGTCTAAATTAGGCTTGGTTATATGATGTTTGATCTAGATTCTTGCATTTTTGAAGCACTACTTAGATGATTGTTTTATCTATTAAATGTATATATTAAGAAAGCAATATGGATGATGAATAATTATTCAAAAATTGAAATATAGTGTCTATGCTTAGTTATCATATGAATTCATCATTACATAGGTGAATGTTAATGTATTAGTATTGCTCATGTTTGAGAAAGAGTGAAATGAACTGTGAAACTTTTATATAACCAAGGAAAATATTGTGGATAAGTTGTTATCTACTACTTTTATAGGCACCTAATTTTATTTCAAACTTGTATAGTTGATTATCCTGAAACTAGCTTTATTGATACGTCCCCACAATGTTATAATGTACAGAAACAAAACTAATTAACTTTATAATTGATCTTGAATTGAGACAGTAAACTTGGAGAACAGGAAAAGGTTCTAGGTTGTCACATTCTTCTCTGCACTTTCTTTAAGTGTATACAAAGATGGTAGCTTCTTTCTTTCTAACTCTTGTTTAAGGTATTAGAAAATTAATGCATATGAAGGATAATTGTGTCTAATCATGCTGAAGTCAAAGTTAGCAAATTACAATTTTTATTTTGTAGTCAAACAATTTTTTTAGTTTTTCTATCATGAAGAAGTTTTATAAATTAGTATTATTATTACAATCTTGAGAATATTAGATAATTAGCATAGTTTGTGGGATCGGCCGATACCGATACCGATACACTTTGGCATGTCTTGATCCGATACCTACCGATACCGTTACTGACCAATACCGACTTTAGGGTTCTCACTTCCAGTCAGTTCGAAAAAGAAAATTGAACGGAAAGACAAATCAACAAGGGTATAAAAGCATGTAAAAGGAAAAAAAAACTTATCTATTGTAGGTAAACCAATCGACAATGGTGACTGCTATTTCATTCATACAAAGAAACAACAAAAATTACTTAAAATTATGTCAAAAATTACTTAAAATTATTTGAATAATTATGCTCTTTCCAATACCAAAAAATTCGTACTCCGATCCAAGCTGTCGATATTGCCGATACGGCTCATACCGATACTAGGAAGGCTCTGATTATGGTGTAGTGTTTGAATAGGCTTTTTCTGCCAAAAGGAAATAAAGTGCTTTTATCTCTAATGACTATGCCGACTCTATACTTGCAGATTTTTGGATTATGTCCTCAGTGGAGGGAAACTCTGCATGCGAAATTCCCGTTGGAACTATTGCTCACCATGGATCAACTGATGCTAGCCTCTTGTCAAGCAATTTACCAGTTTTTCTGCATGGTAAACATTTGTTTCTCTTTATGTCCTCTCATTATCTACCATGTAATACATTTTATTTCTATTTTCTGATTGATTTTTTTCTGGAATACATAGGGACCTTGTCATAAGGAAGCCACCTTAAGACTTTCCACAAATTGAGAACTCGAATTGTATACGAAGTCTCTGAATTTACAAAATTGTTGGGTTATTTTTTTTTATCTATGGAATAACTAACATATAGACTAGGTAATCAGCTACTTGGAGAGAATTCAATTCACCACCGGAGAGAGAGAGAGAGAGAGAGAGAAAGAGAAGCAAAGCAACCTGCTAGCAGTTGATTGGAGGGCTTTGTCAAATGCATGCTATAGTTGAAGTGCTTGTCTTCTTCAATGCAGGTTCCATGAAATCAGGGATCGATGCTGAGTTGAAGTGACTGATATCTAAGCCTCTCTTTTTCTTTCTCTAGTAGATCACAAAGCTAAAGTTGCTCTAGTGGAAGATCATGAGGAGAGGAAGATGAGTTCTTCTGTGGTGCTTCCTGTTTGCTTGCTCTTTGCTTATGGGAGCCATCAGCAGCAGCACTAGCCTTAGCTCAGGTGAGAAGAACTATTGCAATTTCTTTTGTTATAGCTAACTTTGGTTGGTTACGTATACATGAGAAACTACACATCTCTATTTTTCTTGACTCAGTTTTTTTTTGTCACTTGAGCTCTTTCTTTAACTTAATCATCTTTGTTGTTGCTTTTACAAACTTTTTCATACACTATCACTGATCAAACACAAAGACTTTTCTTTCTATATACTTATGACAAATTTCATCAATATGATTACCTTTCCACAAACCACAATCTAGATACATATAAGAGCATCTATTTCTCTTTAAGCATTCAGCACACTGTAGCTGTTGTTAAGGTTTACTGGCATTATTGTTTTCCGACTCTCTAAACTGTGGTCTTGTCTGCTGCTTTTCGTTTGCACCAAGAACATTCGTTGTTTCAACCAACAAATATGCAAAAAGTGAACATCTAAGTTCAGCGACAAGATGTCACTAAATATAACAGAAAAACACTAGAAATGATGCAAAAGATATGGAGTTTTACTTTCTGTTGCAAGAAATTCTTAGTACAACCATTTACAGAAAGTTCGATTATTTTACTGCCAAATACAACAATCTGTAGATAGTCCGAACACATCCGAAATGGCTACTAAGAAGAAAGCATCTGAATGAGAATACACAACCATACTTGTATCCATAACGATTACAAAGATATCTGGAAATACGATCCAATCTTACGAAGAAAGCATTTGACATAACTACACAACAGCATATGCGAATCTATATAGATGATCCAGCACTAAGTTTAGCTCCATATCCCCCAACACATTTTTGCAAATTCTCCAAGAAGCATATCGAACATTTGACACTTCAATTCTCCAAAGCTGCAAAAAAAACTGGGAATATGCCAATATAATGAGCAACAACAATAAAATGGGTTAATACCGATATTTTAATCCATCTGCAGAATCCTGAAGAGGGAGTGGATTGGCATAGCCTGTGGTGGTACTGATTCTTTACTACAAGGGCGAGGAGGTTTCATATAGGGCATCAGAATACAGAATAGCTAGTGCACAATGCCAACATTGATTGAAAGTAGCAGGGATTTAGAAAAAAAATTGAATGTTTCAAAAGTTTCGAACACACCTACTGATACTGCCCTGGGTTTCATTATCTTTGAGTGAGGCTTCATTTCTTACGCAATTTGATTTTTGCTTCTTGGTAAGATGTATTCAAAAGCCATTTTCTGTTGTAAACAAGCCAATGTTTGACATACCACCAACTGCAAAATCCAGAAATATTACTTCATTAGTGACTTCTTAGAGAGTATGTATGTGTAAAATCAAGTAAACTGGTAATATATAACCCTACATCCCAAGGTTTCAAGTCTTACCTTGCTCAACTGTAAATCTATATACTGACTATATATATCCATCTTCTCTGTTGCTTTACTATAAATGGGTGCCTTAAATGTTCAAGTTTTATTTTTGTCTTTATAGTCATCGTTGATAAAGGCGGTCAAATGGAGAAGAAAATAGGTAAATACACAATTTTCAAAGAAGTATAATATGTCAATAGAGCATAAGGGAAATTTGTAACCTTAAAGTAAGTTTTTTTATGGGTTATTTCTGGCCTACCTTGTAATTGTATCATCAGTTTTTGCTTAGTTTCTATTGTATCTTTATGATTTTGATAACACCATAAGTATTTCATGATACTTATCCTTTTCTTTTTTCATGTTAGAGAGGTGGTAGAGCAATTATTACTGGAACCTAGCAGCAATCACGATGCCATCATCTGCGAACCTAACAACATGTAAAAGGAAAGATCTTTGTAGCCTTCAAGAGTTATACTGATTGTAGATAGTTTTCTGATGTTCATGTGCACATGTTCGCTCTTGTACTTGTGTAACATTTATAATTTAGTGAGAAATGTAGTATCTATTAGGGCCCATTATTGGTTGCCCTCGGCTTATTGTGTGACATAGTATTCATGAAACTTAAATGTTGTATTAAATTTATATATGTTTTTGTTGGACATGTAAACTTAACTTTTTGTTGAATTGAAATATTGTTGTTGAACTTATAATGTTAATTGGAGTGTGGTTTAATTCCTTGTCATTCAAAAGTTTGTTGAATGCATGTCCATGATAAATATATTCAAATTATATTTTTTTCAAAAAAAAAGTATTTTGTAACGGTTATAACCGTTACAAAAGGGGAAAATAGTAACGAAATATCACATTTTTGTAATGGTTAATTGTTACAAATATAAATTTAGTCACGGTTATTACTGTTATGAAGGTAAATTTTGTTACGGTTATTAGCGTTACTAAAAATAAATTTTGTCACGGTTTTAACCGTTACGAAAAACGTTACGAAAATTTGTCACGGTCAATTTGTCACGGTTATTATCGTAACAAAAATTATTTGTCACGGTAAAAACCGTTGGCAATCACCTATTTTGGTGTAGTGTGAGTCTCCAAATATTCATCTTGATTCTTGGCTTAACTAGCAACCCGTATGCCTTAACTCAAACCTTACTTGACTAGGCCCCCACAATTTAGACAAAGAAGAATAGAACAAACCAAGGACAAGCATTGCAAGGACCGTGGTAGACACCCATTCCAAGATTAGAGATTCAGCAGATGTTACTCTAGGTACAAAATTCTATTATCAAAGAAGTGACATAATATTAGAATAACACATTCACCAGCTTAGCCAAAATCTGTAGCATGACGCCCCATCATTATGTTATATTAGTATTCAACAAGTGATGCATGAGCACTACATTTAATACCTCTAGAACGTTTGTGACTATATTCTGGCAGGTTTGACACAAATAGAAATTCACGACTTAGTAGTTAGGGATCTTTCCTATGACGAGCTTTAGAGTTCGTTATTCCACCGATAGACTCTCGTATACCATGGACAAGCGGGTCATTCCATCTTATCGACTCAGGTACCACTGTATGCGATCATTTCCATTTATTAGGACTCGGGGTATAATCCTCGAAACTGATTCACAACTACACTATCATGTTATCAATCACATCGTGACTTATTATTACCAAAGGTCAAGGTACGATGTCGCGTCTCAAATATTCCTAACCTCATTATTCCTAAAACCAAGTTCTAGTCTCTAAAGTGAATAGATTGTAAGCCATTCTTACTTTTAGGAATTTGGGGATTACCGATTGATTGAGGTAAATTGGTTCTCACTAGTAAGATAAATTAGTGACACATGAACTCCTACTTTCTTTCTTTTTTCTTTTGGTATCCTTTACTGTGACTTTGATATTTGAAGTGTAATACTAGCTGTTACCTTCTAACAAAATTTATATGCAAAACTTAAACGAATCTACCTTCAAGTAGACATATCATGTCCCACACAAACACATCTTCTTGGACTCTACTATTATGATACGACTTTCAGGACAAAAGGACTAGCGATAACCCTTACCATAACACCGATGTACTTTCGGACTGCAGTTAGAGATCCAACCTTAGCTCAAATCTTTTGGTCCAATATACGGTTGTGATCTACTCGAAGCCCTCTACGCACATGCTACTAGTGTGCCACTTAATAGAGGCCTTGTGTGCTACTTAAACATAAAAGTCATGGAAGGCGCATCTTATGACTTACAGAACCTATTCTACCAACCCGACGGGAAATTTGCCCAACCACTTGAATTTGAACCTATTCTACATTACCCTAACCTAATAGGGATGGTTTAAAATTCTACAAAATTTTGTCCAGCTACTATAGATTAAAATCTAAAGTTCATGCAATCATAGATTGAAGTTCAATTAGGGAACCTATTGAGACTAAGTTAAACCCATCATAGCCCATCGCCATATTGGGACTATAAAACCAAACTTGATGAAATAGGCCCTCACCCCTATTATGTAGGTCCCATCTCTTGGCTCACTAATTCAACTTCTATAGATTTCGTAACTACATCTCTTCGTAACCTATGTTATGCATCTCACGGTACCAACTTGCTTCCGGATATACTTGACCGAGACCTCTCATACTGTCTTGACCAAACATAATTAATATATGGGCCATATTAAATAGATAATACCTAGACTTCCTATAGAGTCTGTGACTATGATTGGAAATATCTCATACTTCCTATACCTCCTTAAAATTTGATCTTCTTAGAAGCCCTATTATTATGCTTTCCACGATTAACCAACTTCTATAAGTTGGGTAGAACATTGAACTTATTCTACTCTATCTCTCAGAATGGGATTATAATCGTGACCGTTCTTCCGTCTGTATGGAATTTATGAAACGATCTTTTATTTTGCATTTTATATTCCTTTGCTCGTGCGTTTAGATAACTACGGTAACAGATTGCAACCTAAATTCTTCAAGTCAATCATAGAATCATTTTTTTTAAATCAATAGCAAAATTTTTGAGGCAAATAGATCGCAAGCCTCTCTAAGAAATATAAGATTTTAGAATTAGCAAGTGGTTGGAAATGATTGGTTCCAATTAGACTAATAATTCAATGGTTCATAACGTCGACCCATATTCGTATCATTTGATACCCTCCACCGTGATTTTGATAATTGAAGCACAACACTAGCCTTTTCCTTTCGACAAAGTTCACACTCACGAACTAGACTAGTCATGCTACCCACATGACATACATGTCCCACGCAAACGAAATTTTCAGTGTTCCATTTAAATTACACCACGTATATGACACATTGTTTTCTCAAAACAAACCATAGAGACCCAAATTCGATCTATTCGATTTCACCCATACAAATATCGACCCATTCCCTTAACTAAACTGAATATTCAAAGATCTGTGCAACACATAGCATACCAATGACATATACCTTCCAACAAGCAAGTGTATGCCTCCTACACAACACTAAACATCAGCCCACACATATTAGTCGTTATGACTTAGAGTTTTCAAAACACTTGCCTAATCATATTCTATAGCCTGGGTTCTTTTTGATTTTCATCACTTGGCCATAAATTTTTCTTTCCTAAGTTTTCAAGCTCACTTCTTTGTTTCCCATGTTAGACGTGGAACGAATCCTTCTGAACCGACACACCTTAGTATATTCAAAAAAGAGGTCGCTACTAGCTTGTCAAAAGCATGAACCCTAGAGTGACAATGTTTGATTATAGTAACTTTTTTATAGTTGTTATTGACCAAGAACGTCACGGTATTATCGAGGCTCACTTAGAATCAAAGACTGTGGTCAGAAGTGTCCATTATTCTCGTGCCCCTCCCTAGAAATTGTCCTCCTTAAAGTCTTGTAATGATGACGATCTTTACGGGTGGCCAACTTCTATAAGTTGGGTAGAGTCTGGAAGGAAGCATACCCCATCTTGTAGAATATGAGGTCAATTGGGATTTCTATGACAACCACCCCTCCATCCTTTAAAAAAAAATGAGCTACAATTTGACGTACCTACTTTCCCACCATACAGAATTTCGCAATTTTTGATATTATGATTATTTTTAATTTCGAGGACGAAATTGTCATAAGTTGGGTAGGATGTAAAATCCCTTATAATTTAAAGGAATATTTAAATTATTTTTGGATTTTATTTAATTCTAATTTATTTTTTATCTTATTTATATTATATAAAAGGACTATATCCATGGTTGAGTTTGAATATGCAAGGCGACTAGAAAGTATGGCATGCCTAGCGTGGTCGGGTGCTTTAACTTGTATGCTAGCCATGTTAGGAATGCCATGGTCATATTGTAATCTCTTGCATGTTAACCATTCAAATTATGGCACAAGTTATATTTTTATTTAATTAATTAGTTAAGAAAGCCTTTATGACTTTTTAGGAGACCCGGTTGCGCCAAACCTTCCCAAACCACTTCCAAGCCAAACCCAACCCTATGTAGGCATGTTGGGCATTAATAAATATTAATAATTATATTTATTTGTATTTAATTCAGATTTTGTAGTGTAATTACATAGATAGAATTAAATAGTTCTATATTAGGAAACCCTTTTTAAATCCTCAATCCAATCAACTTGCCAACTCACCAAACAACTAAATCATGTCAAGTGGACCCCCACCATGATAATTTCGGCCAAGCAACCCCCCATGGCTGAATGCATCAAATTAAATAAGATTTAACTCCTAGATTGCTTAAAATTTATTTTAGGATACGTTTAAATATACCAACTTATCCCAAATCTCAACCAAATCCTAATCTTTCTCTCCCTCACCTTTGGCCAACCAAAAATCTCTCCCTCTCCATAATTTTGGCAGTAACAAACTCTCCATAGCCTCCATACATCATCTCCTCCATTGCACATCTCTCCATCCTTCACAAAAACTCATCTCCTCCACCATACATCCCCGAAACCCCTCAAAACAAACCCTAAAAACTCCATCTCCCCCATCCAATCCTCTATATCCATTATAAACTCTCTTATACTCACCAAGAGAGTATTAGCAAGCGATAATAGTGGAAAAGATTGGAACTTTGGTGAAGAGAAGTCATCATCACCCTTTCTAGCAAGAATCTTTGGTAAGAACCCTAATCTTTTCTTCAAAAAAAAATCTTTGCTAAAATTTTGTATAAAATATGTTATTAATTCTGTAGAAATCATATTTTGATGTCTTTTTTTAGGTATAATCATCCATAATTATTTCATAAAATATAGGCATAATATTCATGTGTCGGTAGGATCAAAATTAACCCCATTGTGAAGGAACTATGAGTTATTGGTGCATATTTTCGAAACTGAATTTTATGTGTGTTCATATACCTAAATTATGATTTTTAAGTATTTTTTCACAATTTTTGGCAACTCAAATCTGGTCGGAAAAATTGTAGGTCAAAACTAGCTAATTTCGGGTAACCGGCTGACCTAGAATATCTCAAACTTGTAGTATAACTCAACCCTTTTACCTCTGATATTATTCTATGAAATAAAGTATTTTATTGCTGTTTAAAATATATTTTTGGTTATTTTAGCAATTTTGAGTCATTAACTATATTTCGGGCGAGTTTCGGGTAGACTAGCTGACTTAGTTATCAACCAATCGTAAATGTCTTTAGAAATATTAGTTCTGGAATTTCAGAGATAAATTTGTAGAAAATTAGTTTAAATATTATTTTTATGATTTTTATATAATTTTTAAGTATGTATTGAAGTAGGGGCATAACCGACTAATTAAAAGTTAGAAACCCTAAAAATTGTGTTTTGATGTCTCGTGGAACCTGTGTGTGATTGTATGGATCTAAATGGTTCAACGAGAGATTGAATATAATTTTAAAACATTACTTCGACTAATTAAGTCGTATCGTAAGTTTCATGAGTAGTGACTTAATTTAGTTAATTAATTATCTAGGAGTGTCGGGTTCCGGAGGCGCGGACGCGGGAGCGGTGTTTCATATTTACAGCACAAAATCAGACAAGATACCTTGCCATTATACTGTTTATATTCAGTTGCATTTTATTACATATCACTGTTCATTTATTTCCCATTCTTATAGTTCTTGATTTCTGTCTCCTCAGTGATATTAGATATACTTTGTTATTATCCTTTGATTGCATATGGACTTAGAGTTAAGAGACCACCGTCTGTAGTGTATCGCATATACCTTGACACAGTTGTACCACGAGGATATGAGAGATGAGTAGCATGTAGAGGTTCTTATGTGCGGACTGATCCCCCATGCGCATGCGATATGGCTAACTGCTAATAGAGGCATGTTAGGAGACTTAGCAGTTAGTAGAGGTATATGAGACATGGATGTGACTCTGTTAGGCATTGGGTGGAAAGAACAGTTCCTTAATGTATGGGCCAAGTATGCACTTCCCTATTGTCGGTTATCTCCGCGGGAGATACGGTCCTGGATCCTGATACTGATTTACTGCTGGCCTCTGACATTCGATGAATGTTATGCTTTGAGGTCCCTGGTATCCTGATGGGCCATACCTGAGATTACTGCTACTGAGCCAGAGTGCCCATGCGTTGGAGGTTTGTTCTTAACTGCATATACACTGTAGTACGATTAGATTACCTTATTGTCGTCTTGTCACTTATTTCGGGTTGTGACATATTATATTCAGTTTATTATGGCATGTTCTTTATGTATCTTGTTACGTCCCTCTGAGGACCTGGTTATCTCTCCAGGTTTGTGTGCTTCTATGATATTACAGGTGTTCAAGTCGGGCCGTAATCTTCTCTATTCTTTCGAAGATGATTGCACCTGGCTCATCTTGTTATTTCATCTATTCCTTCTTGTATATTTTATTTGAGATAGTTGGTAGTGGACTTTGTCTCCGCCCAACGATTGTATACATGACAAATTCAAAGTTGCTTTTATATCATTTATTTATCTAGTGGATGAGATTTAGTTATTCTGGATTTACTGCATTTACAGCTTATGTATTCATGCGAGGTTTCCATATATTGGAGTATACTTCGTATGTATGCAGCTGGCATGGATACGTACCTAGTCCTAAGTATTTTGGGACTGGGACGTTACAATAATATAGTAGAATAGATAATAGACTTAATTTTTTTTATTGAGAATAATAAAATTATTACCATTGGAACACGAAGAGTTTATAGAAAGAGAAGACTTCATAGTATTCAAACTTTATTGCTTTGACTCTTAAACATAGATGACATGGAAGTTGACATGATAATATCATGTTTATAAAATACTCAAGTGTATTTTAAGAATTCAAAAGTTCTACCACCAAAATTTTCTATTATATAGTAGAATAGTTATGTGCAAAATTGCAGCAAAGTAGAGAAGCTTTTTTGTTGTAGTACAAGGGGTATGGGTTTAAACTCTGACGTCTAGGTTGTTCTTCAAATCAAAGAAATAAGTAGTCTATATGTGAATTGTAAATCCATTTGGAAAAATCTTGATAGCTATATGTAGATATGAATACATTTTTCTTGACCCGAGTCACCAAACAATTGTTGCAATTCCTACCTCTTCGGATCACCAAATCATTCCCTCCCTCTTTTCCTTCATGATATATGTAGGTGTTTGAACAAATGGGTGAAACAATATGTCATCCATTTGACGTATGTGTTTGAACAGATTGGTCCTTTTTGTATGGCACAACCACAGACAACTAACCACAACGGGAGGATCATGATATCCTGCAGACGAGAAATTAAGGAAACTACTACGATCCTCAGACATAAAGCTTCGACAAGCTGAGGCATCGACTGATGTTGTTGAAGCAATGGAGGAGGAGGCAACAAATAAGATGCAAGTTCATGGGTAGGATGACATACTGGAAAAATACATATATGGATCTAAATGCGAGTCATTCATATAACCTACTGAAGATGTTTCTCGTAGTGAGCTAGCTAGGAGTACGAGGAAAATGGCTAGGACAATTAGAAGTAGTATTATTGAAAGTCTTGTCGGCGTAATGAAGAACATGGGTAACTTCATCAAGGAGACTCAATTTCTTTGAGGAATTATCTAATGTGAAGGGGTTTAGCAATAGCGAAATACTATAGAGGGGGAAGATATTGAGCAGAGATGCAATTAGGGACAATTATTTCTTCGCATTGCTTGATGGATTGAGGAAGCTCTACTTCAAGGTTTTCGTGGTAGTAATAACTGAAAGTAGTTCCTTTGATTTTGGGTTTTACTCACCAGCTTCTTCACTACTCTTGGTCAACTACGTACAGATATGTATGCTACTTATTTGTTATTACTGTATGCATCGTCTCATATTGTTTTGGTTTGTTGTGCTACAGATCTATGTTTTGGTTTAGAAATCAGACTTTGAATGGATTAAATAATTTTACAAAAACATTATCTGACTCCATGTGTCATATGAATAACTTTTCATTAATATTACATAGACTTGATGTGGAATTTTTAAGTTACATTATTTCAAATTCTTACAAAGGATTATTTACATCAAACTACTGTTTTTTTTCTTTCTTGTTTATTTGACAACCATAAACATTTTTACATTGTTGTATTTGATATATTTTTTCATTATTGTATTGTGATATATTTTCCAACTAATTTATTGGATTTTTTTAATAATCAGACTTTGACAAACATAAGCTTGAGAATTGTCATTTATTTGATATATTTTGATATATTTCTTGTTCACCTGCAATAATCATGTGATCACTGCTATCAAGCGTTACATTTCTTTCTTACTCAAACATCTGTTCATGTGAGTTTGAGAAATAATATGTTCCTAGGAATTTATTTATGGTACCAAACAGATGTATTATATATATATCCGATAGTAAATTATATATATCCAAAAAAAATATTATATTATATATCGAACGCGATAAAAAATATCTCCGAGAAAATGATGTTTTGGAATAAAATTTATGGGAATACAAAATTCCTCCTATTTTTCGCTTACCAAATGCCCATAAATTTTTGGGAATATAAAATTCCCGTTATTTAGAATTGCGCATACCAAATACCTATAAAATTTCTGGGAATATAGGATTCCCGCTATATAGTATTTTGCGTACCAAATGGCCCCTAAAAAATAGAAAGTCAAGCAGAATTTTAGGAGTCCGTTTTAATTCCGAGATAAGATTGGAAGATTTTGTAAAGATTTCCAAATATAAAACACCTAATAAAAAGGAGAGAGAGAGAGAGAGATAGAGGAGGAATTTCAAGCTTCATTTTTAATTTCCAAGATAAAATTGAAAGATTTCGAAATATTTTCAAAATTTAAAACAAAACAACGTTTAGAATTTTTTGTTTCTTTCCTACTGTTATGTTATAGTATATAATCATAATTCTACATCAGATTGAGGTTGAGGTTGGCAGAAGACAAAACCATAGAGATTTAAATATATATATATATATATATATATATATATATATATATATATATATATATATATATATATATATATATATATATATATATAGTGAGAGGATCAATTCTGTCACGCCCAGCTCTCGTAAGAGCGATCGTCCTCGCTAAGGCATGATGCCGCATGAGCCTAGATTGCGCTCGTGCAAGACGGGTTCCATAACGGCCGATTTGCAGCAGCTTGCGACGGGGTCGTCGCAACGAATGTCCCAAGCAGAGAAATTGAATAGATAAGAAACACAAGCATTCATACACAAGTGTTACAAACAAAATTAGAACTTTTTATTAATGATCAGCGAAATTACAAAAGGGGCATAAGGTCAAGATTACAATCACTCAGTCTCACTCTTTCTTACATTTACAAGTCACTCTGCTCTCTCTATCTTCTCTCAATTCAACTAACGAGCCAGCGGATGCTTCGGAAGGCTATGTATATACATTATGTCCCGTATAGGTGATGTCTTCAATGCGATCGTACGCCTAGAAATAACAAGGAATTTCATGCCTTAGCGCGTCCAAACGAGCTCCACCGAGAGAGCAAGTACCTGTTACCTGCACATAAAACTGGTGGGATGTCAGTACACAACAGTACTAGTAGAATGAGCTCATCGCCCACCCATACAGAATCAACACATTAATTTAGTTTGTGCAACATATTCCTTCCATTGTCTTCCTATTCTTGCCTTAGGGTAAATTTTAGAACATAGACGCCTGGTCTATTTGGCGCATCAACAATATAGTCGTGCCATAAATCCTTTCGTGTAACTTAATCGAGGCAGTGCCTTACCACTTAGCCCAACTTGCCAAACTTGTGTTGCACCACGTGGTCGTACTCAACTTTATATTTGTGTGGACTTCGTTTTACAAGATCAATTGTACAGCTCTCGTGACCGTGCCTTTTAGACCACTCTCGTGCCAACAACATTAATGCATCAACTCGTGCTGTCTTTTGACCCAAATTAACTTTGAGACTCAAGACATGATCATGCCATGAACTCTACTCGTGCTTCAAGACCGAGGCCATGCCGCACAATTCAACATGACATAACCGTATTGCCGCCATGTAGCCTTTTTTTATTTTGATCACCAACTGACTCAATCAAGACTTATGAACTTAGTGTTAACGACTCAAGCTTTCGATGCTACATCTCGTGCCCGAGCACAGTGTCTTCGTTCCAGCCAAATCTTAGGCCCAAATATTTTGTTGTCAATCGTGTACACTTTTAACTTAACTCATTTGTACCATGCACACGTTACTCGATTCAAATCAAAGGCACATACGCGGATTGCCACTATTATGCCGGCTCATCTATAAGAATGAGGTCACTAGCACCTCAATCTATACTTAGACTTATAGCTTTGCTATTCTGCGACCCTTTCAGTGCAAGTAGCTAGCCCCTCTACAAGTTCTCAAATAGCCTAAGCGGTACTTTCCAACTCGGCTATACCGTGTTTTCTCCTAGGTTGAAACGGTCATGTGGCCCCAGGCTTGCCGTCCGAAGGAAACTTTTCCTTCTGCACAAGTTGTCCAATGACCATACAGGACTCGACTCGAACAACCGTCTCACATAGTCATTCTTCTTTCTTCCAAAGTCACCATTCTTTGATTACTATGTTCAAGACTCCCAAAATCAAGACTTGTCTCGACGACCTACTGTTGCAAGAATATGCTACCATATTATTACTCAACTCAGGAATGACTACTTGATAGCCCTCCTGCTGAACTCAACTTGAACCGACCGTGTTTCGTGCGACGTTATCAACCAAGTAATACTCTATCCTGAAGCTTCGAGATTGTGGGACCGTGCTTGCTATGACTTTAATAGCTCGTGCATACTTTGCCTAGCTCAACCGTGCACAACAGCTAAACCCACAGGATGAGCAAAGCCTATGCCAAGCCTTGCACCGTAGAAACATGCATTAAGACTGTCGGACCATTTATGCTATTGCCAAGCATAAGATAGTGGGACCGTGCATGCCCTATCAAGTATTTTTGCCATGCGACGCCTATGGCTATGCTAAGTCCATAGCCTTGCAACATAAACCATCTTTCCTTCTCCCAAGCCACGGGACGAAGGACCGAGTATCAATTTTGAAAGCACGTCGTGCACAATTATAAGCCAACCGTGGGAGCTTTCTATATTCTAACTCAATGTGACCCAAGTTGGGATTATTCCCTTAGCTATGTGGATTCGTCTCTTTTATTATCAAGCCTACTTGTGCAGTTGAAAACTTTTGTTATATTAGTGTGAAGGCCAAGCATAATCAAGTCACCGAAGTCACCCACCAGTGCGAGGACTTGACTCGACCGTACGGTGCTTTGAGCAAGCCGTTGCATGGCTAAGTACAAACGCCGTTGGCATTTTTAATTCCTCCGGTTGAACTGAGTAGGACAGGGCACTACATTATACACCACTCAGAAAAAGTTTTGTCCTCAAAACTCACTGAGTACTCACTCCTCAACTTATCACTTGATTACATCCAATGACCATTGCACACACTCCTATGCTATTCTTCGACCTGAGCCATGCTCGTGCTTTAGCTATCTTTCAATCATCATCTCCTAGTCGACACCCAGTGTTACTTCATCTAAACAATCTCCGAAACCTAACTTGCATCAATGCTTCAATCAATATTCAACTTCATTTCATGTACAACTATCGTACTACCATCAATATTTTGTTTTGAAACTCACGATCTAAAATCCTCGATACCGTTTCATTCCCTTAGTCTTACTTGAATTCAATATATCATTTGGTTGGATCGTGCACATATTTAAGTCATCTCCGAAACATATGCATGTCAGCCAAGCCTTGTGTTAGTGAATCTAATTCCTCATTTTTGATTCATTCGATCAATCAATATTAGTACCCATTTCTATGAATCCTCAAATCAAAATGTACTGATATTATCTCTCAAACTAGGACGTCCGCCTAACCGCTAGGCCATTTTCTCCAGTCTAAAACCAATGTCAGTATTGGAATCATAGTTCCCAAACAATAATATCAACACTGACCCCAATCCTAAGGTCAAACCAAAGTTGATAGTATGGAGATTTCTACCCAAGCTCGTATCACTCCAGTTTCTAAACTTCGAGCATTGAGTTTTTCTATTCGCATTCTCAATGTTCAGTTCAGGGGTCCGAGTCATTCATCAAAGCCATCCTACCGTAAGTTCCGTTCAACCAAGTCTTTTGTATATATATATCACCTTCGTACATCTAAACTAGAAATTCGCATCTTCTATCTCCAAACACGTTCGATAAAATCCCCTATCCTTCATATCCAAATCGAAATCACTATGACCCAATTTGTCACTAAACCATAATTTTCAAACCATATTCCCTAAGTCGCTTATCACAATTCACGTATTCGATCACAAGGTCGTCTAGCATAGCAATATGTTTCACCCCAATCTCCGTAAGTCTGATTATCCACTTTGGGCTTGAATTACCATACCAACGCTCCCGCAAGATAATCATCCTTCTCGGAGAGCAACTCTTGCTTTGAGTCTAGACTAATTCATTCTCTATACGCAGATTGGACCTACTCAATCCTCAAACTTGCTTAATCATCGATCACAAATCCTAACAATCCTCGAATTCACCTTCGCATCAAACCATAAATCAAACCTATCTAATTGCCATGCCATAATCTCCCGCAAGTTTGATCATTCACACTGGACATGAATCACCATGCTATTGCTCCCGCGGAATGATCGTCCTAATCCGACATGACGCATGTGTGAGGCTGGAGTCGTGCTCACATAAGACAACAACGTCAACGTCGTGGTTGTCATCAAAGCAATCAAAACACTTTCATTTTTATCCAAACATTCATTTATATCAAAATTCTAAGTATATCATCCATTAAAACAATAACATTTTGTACGATCATCATTCCATGGATTAGAGTACCCCCGAGTTATTGCACATCGATCTTTGATATGTCTCAATACCATCGATGATATGCATAACCTGACGATCTTCCTCTACGATGAATTTCGAGTCGTGCAACTGATACTATCATCCGAATTGGATATACAACAATCTCCTCGATATTCATGATCAAATTCGTTCAAACCCATAATAACTTATGTTCATTCGTCTATCTTAAGTCATCGACCAACATATTTCCTCAATTTACATCATTCTATGTTAACTCAAATCATCGAGCAACATATGTTCCAAAATCCTTAGAGTTATTCACATATCTTTGAATCATTTTTATGCACGCTAACTTCAAATCATGCTAACTTTTCTTATACGATTTCAATCGATTCCACAATCGAGTCGTCCGATCGTTACACCTAAACTTTTCTTAGATTCAAATTACCTATTCGATCATTTTGTATCTCATACTCCACGCAATCTTAATCCGATGCGCGTCATCCTCTTATATTGTTCGAATCATTTCTTCAAAACTTCAAGATTACAACTTACCCAATGACACACAATCTAAGGATTTGCATACTTGTCGTTGTTGACAGACTCATTGGTACCCCGTATCCTCAATCAATTGACATATCTGAGGCTATCCCATACACCACTCAGGGATGAAGTCATTGGAGAAATCTTTAAAACAATTTTCGAGTCGCAATCAATTTCTTCGAATCTTCGTTCGACCATTCCTTATATTTGAAGCGCATTCATCTATATCGCATCGACGATAATACCGTTTGATGGCACCCTATGGATAGCCATCGCACTCTACTAGTCAAGTCAAACTTATTCTAATACAATGCAAATTGAATCCACATACGACTTTACCAAAGTTGCCATAATTCTTGGTGTATATGCCCAGCACGACTTAGCCAACCGTGCCTTATTTGAAGTTAACTTTGTTCAACCAACATTTTATTTCGTGTGCTTTTACAAAATATATAGACTTATTATATGGAACATACCACAGAATATTGAGAGAGAAAGCATACCAATGACATCAAATTTGTGGAACGAAACATCAGAGTTTGCGAAAACAAGATCCGAGTTAAAGAAATCAATCAAAAGTCCAAGGACGTAAAGCCGTACTCTGATTCCATTATGTCACGCCCTGCTCCCGTAGGAGTGATCATCCTCGCTAAGGGATGATGCCGCACGAGCCTAGATTGTGCTCGTGTAAGACGGGTTCCATAATGACCGATTTACAGCAGCTTGCGACGGGGTTATCGCAATGAATGTCCCAAGCAGAGAAGTTGAATACATAAGAAACACAAGCATTCAAACACAAGTGTTACAAACAAAATTAGAACTTTTTATTAATGATCAACAGAATTACAAAAGGGGCACAAGACCAAGATTAAATCACTCAGTCTCACTCTTTCTCACATTTATAAGTCACTCTGCTCTCTCTCTCTCTCTTCTCTCTCAATTCAATTAACGAGCCAGCAGATGCTTCAGAAGGCGATGTCCATACGTTATGACCCGTATAGGTGATGTCTTCAATGCAGCCGTACGCCTCGAAATGCCAAGGAATTATATGCCTCAGCGCGTCCAAGCGAACTCCGTCGAGTGAGCAAGTACTTGTTACCTGCACATAAAACTGGTGGGGTGTCAGTACACAACAGTACTGGTGAATGAGCTCCTCGCCACCCATACAGAACCAATACGTTAATTTAGTTTGTGCAACATATTCCTTTCATCGTCTTTCTATTCTTGCCTTAGGATAAATTTTAGGACATAGACGCCTGGTCTAATTGGTGCATCAACGACGTACTCATGCCATAAATTCCTTCGTGTACCTTAATCGAGGTAGTGCCTCACCACTTAGCCCAACTTGACCAAACTTGTGTTTCACCATATGGTCGTGCTGAGCTTTATATTTGCATGGATTTTATTTTACAAGATCAATTGTGCAACTCTCGTGACCGTGCCTTTTAGGCCCCTCTCATGCCAACAATATTAATGCATCAACTCGTGCTATATTTTGACCCATACTTTGGGACTCAAGACATGATCGTGCCATGAACGCTACTCGTGCTTCAAGACCGAGGCCATGCCTCACAATTCAACATGACATGTCACTACCACATTTCTAGTTTGAGAGTATTTTTGTCATTTTTAAGGTTATTTGAATTTATTATAATTTATTTGAATTTATGGGAAATTTTAGGATTTATTTTGGAATTATTTGAATGATGGTTGACTAGGTTGACTTTGACTAGCATTGACTTTGGTAGACTAACCTAGAAGCTAACCCTAGTTGTGTTTGGACTTGGTTAGGTCATGTAACCCTAGTTAGACTAGAGTTAACCCATGGTTAGTCATTAGACTCAAGTTAACCATAAAATAGATAATTCATAAGTCATGACTCATGGTTTTGGGATCAATAGGAAATCACATAGCCTTAACTTATGAAACAAAGCCCAAAGCCCATTAGCTATTGCCAAACCCTAACCCTAAATTAGTTGGCCGGCCATACTAGCCTAGGGAACCCCACCCTATAAGTAGTCTCTTCCATTAGGTTAAGCCACTTTAGGAAATTTCACAAAGCTTGAGAAGAAGAGGTATTTTTTCAACTTCATTAATTCATAGAAAATCCATTTTAATTTCTTTTCAATCCAAACCAATTGCATTAGATTCTAATTCATCTATACTTTCTGTCCATGGAAGGAAATTTTAGTGGGAGAGCAATTTGGTGGAGTTTGCTATCAAAGGAAAAAGTTCTAGAAAGGAGTTTTTCTTGAAAAGCTCACCAATAGGTAAAACCATCTAAACACCATTAAATTCCAATTTTCTTTGCATGGTAGCCTAGCCCTAGGAGTCACCTAGAAGTAGGATTTAGTTTTGTGTCAGGTGGACCAATTTTGCGTCCGTATCGGACACGTATCCGACTGTAGGCATAGGTGTTTGTTGAAATTCCCCAAAGGGCATTTCGTCCTATTTTTAGGAAAGTAATTGAATAGATTTCTAGGATTAATTGTTGCTTATGGATTTCTTTTGGTTTGAGGTTGTTTTCGTGTCGTGTTGTGTCAGGATTTGGATACGAACACAGTCCCCGCACGCGGCTACAGTATTCCCCTGCTACTCGGGGTAAATTTCTCCACGGACACGGCGACTCGACACGAGCCACTTGACACGTGGCTAGGGGCATTGACTGACACCACATGTGTCAAGTCTCATGTGTCCCCGTGTCGTGTCGAGCGAGCACGAGCTCGTGCACTAATTTTGTACTGCACGCGTACAGTGGATTTTTGGCCACTCATACGGCTTGATAAGTCTGGACACGACACCTGTGGACATGATTCAGGGTGTTGGAAATGTAGCTGGACCCTAGGCGTACCCCCATGCACGAGCACGAGATTTGGTTTGACCTGGGTCGGGTGCACGACACGCGTGCACTCGTGCACGATGTAGTATCTATTTGAATGTTCTGTGTGTGTCTGTTTTGGTCATTTCGTGTTGGACACGTCGTGTCACATTGTGGTGGACATGTATTGGGCCCTAAGACACGTACACAAGTTATATTTGCATTACCAACCACTAATTTCACATATTAATTTGTCTTTATGTATCAATTTCTATTTACACAAATTTTAGATAATAAGTTATATTTCCTGTATTTTCTAGTTTTCTAATTTGAACTTTGGCAGTTTAATTAGTCTATTAAACTGATGTTAATTATTGGTTTTATATCCTAAAATAGTTCCCCTACATATAATCTAGCTATGGTTCGATTTTGGGTTGAATTGGTTGTGTTTTGATTTCGAATTGGAGTATGTAAACTGTCAAGTTGGAATTAAAACCTGAGAACACTCTAACACACACACACATTGCACTCTCACACACAAGCATACACACACAATGCCACAGTTCACTGTTTTCACATTTTACAAATTCCTGAGACTTTTCCCTATTTGCTGCTGTTTACACTCCACTATTCCTGTATACACAACAATGCCATGTCCTATTTCCAGATTTGCATATACACACACTGTTTAAGATTACACTCTTCATAATTCACTTGACACATTCTACTACACATATTAGGTTCTTTTCCTGAGATTCCTATCACACTCTTTGTTTCCATGTACACAATCACATTCCCTTTACCCATTTTCTTTATGAATGTACATATATACATGTATATATATTATGTGAGATGTATATATAGGTATCCTATATATTATAATATATGTGTATTATATTTAGAGATATGTATTGATACATGTATATATATATATATATATATATATATATATATATATATATATATATATATATATATATATATATATATATATATATATATATATATATATATATATATATATTTATATATATATACATGTATCAATACATGTATCAATACATATCTCTAAAATATATATATATATATATATATATATATATATATATATATATATATATATATGTGATGTACATATTCATGTGGTCTATATAGTTATAACGTGTGTACTATATTATTTTATCTAGATATATTAATATTGTGTAAATGTAAATATATGATTGGTATATAGGTACTATAGCCTAGGGCTCATTGCCTATGGGTATGGCTTGAATGCCAGTTAAGTGTGTAGTTGGTTTGAATAGTCTAGAAATGGTGTGTGCTTGCTAGAATAGACTTGTTTAGACCTAGAATGACTTGTTTGACCTAATTTTGACTTGTTAGACCTAGTTTGACCATAGTTGACCTAGTTTGACTTCTAGGGTTGACCAGAGTTGACCAAGAGTTGACTTTGGCCTAGATTGACCTACATTCATTTATAATGCATTGAATTGCATCTTGTTATCATTTTAGACTTGTTGTGACTTGTGTTGTTCTGATTAGGAGCCAGACACCTCTCCTCGGACAGTACATTTCATCCGGACACTCAGATATCAGGCGAGTACATCCTCTGATCATTTCATATCCTGTTTAAAATTATTTTTCTGCTTTAAATTACTTTACTTGATACTGTCACGTTGGTTACACGGATTAGTACTATATGGATCCCTTCTTGAGATGTTATCATTCAGGAGCATCGGATACTACATGTTCTGTGCGTTTCACTTACATTGTGTATCACTATGCTTCATGGTTCACTGATCACTTATGACATGTACTCTCATGATCACAGAGTCTCCTTGAATCTCTCATTTATGGGCATTCTTAGAATCACCCATTTATGGGCATTCCTAGAATCACCCATTTATGGGCCTACCATGTATCACCCTTTGTGGGCCATTGCATGGAATCATAACATAACCTGGCTGGATCCTTGTGTATTGATTGGGGGTACGGGGGAGTAGAAGTAGACATGTGAATAATATCCAAGTTGTGTAGCATCAGAATCTTTCCATAGTGTAGCATCAGAATCTCATATGCCATTCACATGTTTATATTATACTCTGACTCACTAGCCGCTGTTAGTTCTCTACTTATAGTAGATATTTCTATTACAGTTCTCTCCCTGTTTACATTCTGCACTTTCTTTCAGTTTCTGTATCTTACTTTACTGTATGATTATATTTTTAAACCTGCAATGAACTGTTGAGATGTATTGTGCTCGCTCCTGTCCTAACTGGACCTGTTAAAAATATTACAGAGGACAAGAAGGAGGCCGGTGTGGATACTTTCTATGGGATAGCCCTAGACGACACTTGTGAGCTGGACTCTCAGGAGGACCCAGCTCTAGTTGATGACATTACCCCTACTGCCTAGACTAGTTTAGTTAGGCTTTATCTTATTTATGTTGTCTTGAGACTAGCTTAGTTAGACTTTATTTCTGTCATTGAGATCTAGATTGTATATATTCTTTCATATTCAGTAGTTGAGACTTGTATTTCTGGATGTTTGCTGAGATGTTATCTTAGACTCTTCTGATCATCTATATTTCTTTGAATTCTATATCATATCGTGCTTCATCTTCCTTAGTTGTGATTGAGTTTACTTTCTGCTTTGTCACCCCCATTTGGGGAGTATAAACTGCTTAGAATTATATTATTAGATGTTGTAACCTAGGACATCGTTCTACCGTCGACACTACGGCGAAGGCTGGACGTACCCACTTCTCGTGCCCTTACTCTAGGGTGCGGGTCGTGACATATTTTTTAGTAGTGGCCCATGCAGGTATAGACTAGAAGTGTAGTGGTTTTCGAACCAGAGTATCGCTACAGCCTGCAGTAGGATATAGGACATTAGTTTTCCAGGTACTCAATCACATTAGGAAAAACTCTTTTATTGCCATCTAAATCCTTATTGTCAACTGATTCTTTTGAATTTTAACTGTCCGCCTTTGTTATATCGCTTCTTTCTCAGAAATTGATACTCTTGTTGGTCTATCTTCAGGATGGGGGAGACGCGGTCGCTGCGTACCGTTCATGGGGATGCTGTAGAGGGGACTGCTACCTCTCAGCCAGTTCAGCAGGGACAGAAGACTGCAGCTCCTGCCACCTCTGCTCGTATTGGGGCTTCAGCAGCATCAGCAGGGGGTATGCCTCCACCATCTAGGAGGCAGGACCCAGTCATCCCAGAGATGCAGTTCCAGCAGCTATCGCCTACAGGATACGTGGATGCAGAATAGATGTTCGCTTACTTCCAGCAGTTTATGGACCGGCAGCAGGCCCGACAGGACAGGGGCATGGAGTTGGCCCTTATGATAGTCACAGCTCGACCAGTGGTTCAGCAGCCGAGGACACCGGGGATAGAGCAGTTCCAGAAGATGAGCCCCAGAGACTTCCTAGGGACGGAAGGGATTCTATATGCTGATGAGTGGATGGAGCATATAGAGGAGATCTTCCGCCTGGCCCGGATACCGGCAGATCTCCAGATAGAGGTAGCAGCTAGCCGGATGCGAGATCTGGCTCGCACCTGGTATCAGTCAGACCCCAGGGTGGGGGTAGCTGGACTGTCACCCTCATTTCCCTTCTTTTCCCGTATTTTGTATTTATGCTCGTATCTGGATTTTGGCATGTATTTTTATTTTTTTTCTCAACTTGTGGAATTTCGGTATTTCTCGTATTTTGGGTTTTGATATGGCTCGGTTTTAATTGGATTGGATTAGGTTTGGTTTGGTTTAATGTGTGTTAGAACACCTTAGCCTATACTCCACCCTCAACACACCACATCCCATCCTCTTTAAAACTCTACCAACTTTTTCTCTCTCCTCATAAACCTCCATTAATTCTTCTTCTCCTTCCTCTACACATCACTCTTCTCCTTCCCCTACACAACACCCACCCATAGGCAAGTGCACCTTGCCACCACAAGAGAACCCTATTTTATTTGTCCATTTGCTAGTTTAGGACATGGTGATCAATATTAGAACTTGGTATTTTGTGATTTGGAGTCTCCATTGTTCTAGATCTAAGTTTTCCCTATTTTTGGTTTTGCATGGTTTTGATCTCTTTAAGTTGGATTTTTATGGGTTTTGATATTTCCATGTGGAAGAGAGTTCAATTCTACCATGGTTGGAACTTTGGAAATCCGGATTTGGAGTTCAGATGGCCAAGTTGTGATGCTTTGAAGTTTTGGAAGCCATTGGAGCTTCTTCTCAGCCATGGGGAAGAAGACCCTTTCCCTGCGTGCGTGCTTTTGCGCGTACGCAGCTCTCTTGCGTGCGTACTTTTGTGCGTACGCAGCTCTCTTGCGTGTGTGCTTTTGTGCGTACGCAGCTCTTTTACGTGCGTGCTTTTGCGCGTACGCAGCTCTCTTGCGTACGTGCTTTTGCGCGTACGCAGCTCTCCAGCGTGCGTGCTTTTGTGCGTACGCAGCTCTCCAGCGTGCGTGACTTTTGTGCGTACGCAGCTCTCCTGCGTTCGTGACTTTTGTGCGTACGCAGCTCCCCTGCGTGCGTACTTTTGTGCGTACGCTGCTCCCCTGACCCCTTGCTTAACTCTTTAGCTCTTGGAGTATTGGTTTTATTTTTCAACTTGGTTTCTCTTTTGTGGATTGGGTTTTCCTGAGATCTGTTCAACACAGCACGACTATCTTGACCCGACACGGCCTAACACGGTTTTTTAGTAATTATTTATGACTAGTACGATTCTCGAGATTTTCTGTGGATTTTGATTCTGGTATTTTCTGATCTCCTTGCTAGTGACCCAGTGGGGTGCACACCTAACTTGTAACTTATATTTAATCCTTGTGACTTGATAACTGGATTGTGGCCCGTGGCGGCGCACTCCTGACTTGTAGTATGACTTGATAACTTAATACTGTTGCGACGGCTAACTTAACTTGACCTGCCTTGATACCGTGGGTAGTTCCTTCTTGCTTGCTTGTTAAATCCACTTATTTTGTCTTGCATCATGTCTAGGATGGAACTCCTGAGTACCACGGTCAGGAGTACCTACTAAAATAGATTAAGGTTAATAACTAGAATAACACAGTAGTCATGAAGAGATGACACATCTACAGGCAATCCCGTTACCTGGGCGCTCTTAGGATCCGTAGCCTGCCGACGAGTAGGGCACATTTCCAGCACACTTTCATGTGTTGCACCTTCTAAGTCACCTAAGGGTACATGCGTTCCTGGACGATGTACCCACCTGAATTCAACCCCTAATTTTTGACCTGGGTAACCTGGATGGTCTGCAGGGCTTGTGGCTGTGGAATAATCTCACTGCATCTTGTTAGTAATTAGGCCTGTGATAATCCTAGTTAGTTAAAGTAGTAAGCCGTAGTATCTGCTTGGCCGTGATTGATTGAATGAGGTATAACCAGTCTAGCCATGTTTTGATCCAGTACAAGATTGTTTCCTGTCTTGATTTCTTACACTATTATCTTGCCGATAAATGGTGGAAAACCAAGTTCTGTTCAGGTGAAGGGTTACAACCCCGGTCCTTGTTTGGTTTACGGGTTGTAACCTGGTTATCGGAATAGTTCCATGGTTATCTTGTCGTATATCATCTTGACATGTTTTCGTAAATTTTAGTTTTAATATTAGACTTTTGTGCTGATTGCTGGCTTTTGTTCTTATTTTGTGGCCCCCTTGTGGCACTTACTCTTTCTGGGGTTGACCCAGCTGGTTTTGTGTGGCCAGATTTTGGAGCAGCTCCCTAGGATCTACCAAGCTTCCAGCCCAATGGTGACAACTAGACGGAACCCGGGCCAAGAGTGGGTTTTTCCTTTTTGTCTTGCCCACTTGATTGTAAAACTATTCTTTTGAGGCGTTTAGCCGACGAGCACCTGTTAGCTCGATGCACTTTACTTACTGTCTTCCTGCGGGCTGTAAACATGATTAACAAATCCTAGGGTTGATCATGTACGACTAAACTCTTGCTAGTCCTAACATTTTGTAACGACTAGCTTCATGATCAGCTGAATATATAATATTTGGGATGCCTTATTATTGTATATTTAATGATCATACATCTTGCGACCTTACTTACTTGTTTATGATTGAGACATTAGGCTTGTTCATGACCATAAGAGACTGTTGGCTTATAGTAAACCTTCATATATCTAGACAGTCGTGACCGTATATCGAGGTGGTTTCCATTTTAATATACGTAGCTGGCTATATCTGCCTCCGCTCTCCAGTATTCTGGTTCTGGGGCGTGACATGGTTTAAGTGGTGGCCCATGCAGGTCTTGTAAATCAAGATATGTGAGAGTTACCAGATAGATGTCTCAATCAGTACTCGTCCTTGATCTCTGATCGTATCCTCTGAATCCCTGGATTCTTGCCCTGATCCTGTGCTTATATCATTGATCTTTCCTGGTCCCTTCCTTATTGTTCCCTGTGTCGTCTTCTTCAGCGGCACTGTACTTGGCCCTACCGATCAACGAGGTGGAGTACTTCCCGTGAGTCAGCAGCAACCCGGAGATCAAGTCCAGTATTCCGGGGTAGCCTCCAGAGTTATGCCTACTGGAAGAGAGTCACCAGTTCGGCCCGTCCAGCCCGCAGAGCCGGATGATGGGACCTTAGTAGGCCTCATCAGAAACTTGATAACTTCCTAGGATCGTCGAAGCGACGCGCTGCACCAGACAGTTTAAGATGCTTTGACCCGAGGCGGACATCCAGGGAACCAGGCGGCAAACAGCTTCAAGCAATTGAACCCTCCTTTCTTCGACGGCACCGAGGATGCGATTGCCGCGGATGCATGGCTTCAGGATACCGAGGTGATTCTGCAAGCAGCCAGGACACCCGAGAATGAGAAGGTAGCGGTGGTACGCCTGCAGTTGTTGGACTTGGCTCGCAGTTGGTGGGTGGCACAAGCCATGGGATTAGTGGCACCTATTGCTTGGGCAGTGTTTAGAGAGATTCCAAACGAAGTATTTCGATGCTATGGCTCGGTACGACCTGCAGACCAGATTTACCAACTTGAAGCAAGGAGGCAGAACAGTCGATAGTTATGCATCGGAGTTTTCTAGACTCAGTAGGTTTGCTCCCACCTTGGTGGCGACCGAGTTTGATAGGGCCCAGCGGTTCCAGCAGGGACTGCATTTGGAGATCTTGTTGGTGGTTGAGCAGTTCGAGCACCAGACGTTCGATACAGTCTTGAGAGCAGCTAGGAGGCATGAATACACCTCCCAGAGGATCGTGGATAGGACCGGAGGTAGGAAGCGGTCCCACAGTCAGATGCACCAATCATCAGCTCTAGCCCCGACAGCTAGGGGATTGACCATTGGAACTCCGAGGCGGGCGGCCTCAGTAACATCGGTTCAGCATTCGATCCCGATGTACCCGCAGCAGCAGAAGCAGAAGCAGACTTCCGCGATGGGATGTTCTCATTACGGAAAGCCAGGGCATATGGTGGCAGACTGTCGCAAGGCGCAGGGATTGTGCCTGGCTTATGGAGCAGCAGATCATAGGATAGGGGTTTGCCCGAATAGGGGTGGTTCATCAGCATCCAACCCATCTAGCTCTTCGGTGAGGGGACCGACCCCAGCACCAGTTCAGCAGCAGCAATATCAGTCTTCGAGGCCCTTGCCGCCTCAGTCTCAGGCATTCTAGCAATAACACCCCCAGCAGTATGCACAAGCCCAAGCTCAGACCCAGAATAGGCAGATAGGTTTCCAGCAGAGGGGACCAGCAGCCAGAGGACAAGGTCAGGCCATGATGATGGCTATGGAAGAAGAAGTTGTACCAGGTGAGGTTATGGCAGGTACTATTCTCGTCAACTCCTCTCCAGCGTCTGTATTATTTGATTCTGGTGCATCGCATTCATTTATGTCTGCACGATTCGCGACACGGATAGGATTGGAGCCCGAGTCATTATCAGTGAGGCTCAATATACTTACTAGTAATGGCCTTGTGGGAGTAGATCGAGTATTTTCCTTGTGTCGGATCGTAGTTAGCGGTAGGGAGTTCCCCGCTAGATTCATAGAGTTTCCTATGGCAGACTATGATGTAGTCCTAGGCATAGATTAGTTGAGGAACCAGTATGCTAGGATAGACTATCATATTGGCAGAGTTGTCTTTAGTATCCCCGGCGAGCCAGAGTTTTCGTTTTCCAGAGGCGCAGTGGAGCCATCTCCCCCAGCATTGCGGATGGCAGTAGCAGCAGTGCAGTTACCCCAGATAGTTGAAGAGTTTCCAGATGTCTTTCCAGAGGAGCTTCCAGGGATGTCGTCGGAGCGGGAGATTGAGTTCACTATAGACTTGATTCCCGGGACAGCACCAGTATCAGAGCGAGTCTACAGGATGGCGCCTTCAGAGTTGGAAATTTTATACAAGATGATTGAAGAACTGGGGACCAAGGGATTCATCCGTGCAAGTGCCTTGGGGAGCCCCGATGCTTCTTGTGAAAAAGAAGGATGGTACGTCCAGGCTATGTGTTGATTATCGTACCTTGAATTCGGTGACAATCAAGAATAGATACCCTCTTTCAAGGATAGATGACTTGTTTGATCAGCTCAGAGGGGCTTCAGTGTTTTCGAAGATCGACTTGCGGTCGGGATACCACCAGATCAGAGTCAGAGAGCAGGACATTCCGAAGACAGCATTCAGATCGAGGTATGGACATTGGGAGTTCCTTGTTATGCCCTTTGGAGCGACCAATGCGTCGGCCGTATTCATGGACCTCATGAATCGCATTTTTATGCCTTACTTGGATCAATTTGTGATCGTGTTCCTGGATGACATCCTGGTCTACAGCAAGAGTGAAGCAGAGCATGAGCAGCATCTCAGAATCGTCCTCCAGACGCTTAGGGAGCATCAATTGTACGCCAAGTTCAGTAAATACGAGTTCTGGCTCGATCGTATTTCATACTTGGGTCACATCATTACCCGAGGAGGAGTGGAAGTGGATCCCCAGAAGATTTTGGCTATCGAGTCATGGCCGGTACCCAGCTCAGTGGCAGAGGTTCGCAGCTTCCTTGGATTGGCCGGCTACTACCGACGGTTCGTTTTAGATTTTGCAAGAATTTTAGCGCCGATGACCCAGTTGACCCGCAAGGATGTGTCGTTTGTTTGGACAGCAGAATGTCAGGAATCGTTTGAGAAGTTGAAGCGAGGTTTGATAACGGCTCCCATTCTTACCCTTCCAGATGGGACCGGAGGATTCACAGTTTATTGTAATGCTTCAGGCAGAGGATTGGGGTGTGTCTTGATGCAGCATGGGAAGGTAATATCTTATACGTCACGTCAATTACGTGATCATGAGAAGAATTACCCGACCTACGACTTGGAATTGACGGCGGTAGTGTTTGCTTTGAAGTTGTGGAGACACTACCTGTACGGAGATAGAGTGGAGATCTTTACTGATCATAAGAGCCTGAAGTATGTTTTCACCCAGAAGGACCTTAATATGCGGCAGAGAAGATGGCTCGAGCTATTGGTGGACTATGATGTGGATTTGCAGTATCATCTCGGGAAGGCCAACGTTGTAGCAGATGCATTAAGCAGGAGAGCCGGAGTTTATTTCCTGACGGCGCAACCAGAATTATTGGTAGATCTTCAGAAGATGGGAATTGAAGTGGTTCTTCCAACCAGCGCAGCATTGATGGCCAGCCTACAGGTTCAGTCCAGCATAGTTGAAAGAATCTGGGTGGCGCAGTCAATAGATTCCAAGATCCAGCGACTCAGAGCAGAGTGTGAAGCAGGAAGAAGGCCAGAGTTATGTATCCGTGAAGACGGTACACTTTGGCACGGCACTCGTCGTTGTGTACCCAGTAGAGATATCAGACAGAAAGTTATGGCAGAAGCCCACAGTTCATAATATTCTATTCATCCGGGTGGTACGAAGATGTACCGTGATATTCGTCAACATTTCTGGTGGAATGGCATGAAGAGGGAGATAGCCCGGTTTGTCTCTCGGTGTTTGGTTTGCCAACAGGTTAAAGCTGAACATCAGAGGCCCGCTGGACTTCTTCAACCCTTACCGATCCTAGAATGGAAATGGAAACATATAACCATGGATTTCGTGACCGGATTGCCCAGATCTCCGGTCGGCAGAGATGCTATTTGGGTAATTGTGGACAGGCTTACCAAGGTGGCACACTTTCTCCCATTCAGAGTTGGACAGTCGACGGCGCAGTTAGCAGAGATGTATCTCAGGCAGATCGTCAGGCTTCACGGTGTGCCAGTCAGCATCACCTCGGACAGTGATTCAAGATTCACATCACACTTTTGGCACAGCTTGTAGAAGAGTTTGGGGACTCGCCTTCAATTCAGCTCAGCTTACCACCCGCAGACGGATGGTCAATCAGAGCGCACAATCCAGACCCTTGAAGATATGTTAAGATCCTGTACCCTTGACTTCGGTGGTTCATGGGAGAATCATCTGCACCTGGTGGAATTCTCGTACAACAACAGTTATCAGGCCAGTATCCAGATGGCACCTTTCGAGGCACTTTATGGCAGGAAGTGCAGATCCCCGCTTGCATGGGACGATGTCGGGGAGAGGCAGATGCTCAAACCCGAATTGATTTTTCAGACGGTTGAAGTGGTCAGGAAGGTCAGAGATCACCTCCGAGTTGCCCAGGACCGCCAGCGCCATTGGGCCGATGCTCATCGGCATCCCTTAGAATTTGCTGTCGAAGACCATGTATTCCTTAGGATCTCGCCTAACCGCGGCGTCATTCATTTTGGCGTGCGGGGAAAGCTTAGTCCTAGGTATATATGGCCGTTCGATATTCTAGAGCGAGTAGGAGATGTATCCTATCATCTCGCTCTTCTGCCGTCGTTAAGTAAGGTGCATGATGTATTCCATGTATCCCAATTACGACGGTATATTCCGAACCCGAGCCACATCCTAGACCATTCGGAACTGGTTGTTGGTACCAACTTTTCGTATGAGGAGAGGCCCGTGTCTATATTGGACCGAAGGGAGAAGATACTCAAGAACAAGACTATTAAATTAGTCCGTGTTGCTTGGGGTCATCACTCTCTAGGTGAGTCAACGTGGGAGCGTGAGGACGACATCCGATCGCGATATCCCTACCTGTTTGACTCGTGAGGTATAATGTCTTTCTTATGCCTTACGTTTTCCCTTCCTTGCTTGCATTGTATGATTGTATGATTGAACTGCTTAGTGTAACTGGCCTGTGCTTAATGTAGCTTGTCGTGACAATCTCTAGCTCCTTGATTAAATTCCGAGGACGAAATTCTTTTAAGGTGGGTAGAGTTGTCACCCTCATTTTCTGTATTTTCCCGTATTTTGTATTTATGCTCGTATCTGGATTTTGGCATGTATTTTTACTTTTTTCTCAACTTGTGGAATTTTGGTATTTCTTATATTTTGGGTTTTGACATGGCTCGGTTTTAATTGGATTGGATTGGGTTTGGTTTGGTTTAATGTGTGTTGGAACACCTTAGCCTATACTCCACCCTCAACACACCACATCCCACCCTCTTTAAAACTCTACCAACTTTTTCTCTCTCCTCATAAACCTCCATTAATTCTTCTTCTCCTTCTTCTACATAACATTCTTCTCCTTCCTCTACACAACACCCACCCATAGGCAAGTGCACCTTACCACCATATGAGAACCCCATTTTATTTGCCCATTTGCTAGTTTAGGACATGGTGATCAACATTAGAACTTGGTATTTTGTGATTTGGAGTCTCCATTGTTCTAGATCTAAGTTTTCCCTATTTTTGGTTTTGTATGGTTTTGATCTCTTTAAGTTGGATTTTTATGGGTTTTGATGTTTCCATATGGAAGAGAGTTAAATTCCACCCTGGTTGGAACTTTGGAAATCCGGATTTGGAGTTCAGATGGCCAAGTTGTGATGCTTTGAAGTTTTGGGAGCCATTGGAGCTTCTTCTCAGCCATGGGGAAGAAGACCCTTTCCCTGCGTGCGTGCTTTTGCGCGTACGCAGCTCTCTTGCGTGCGTGCTTTTGCGCGTACGCAGCTCTCTTGCGTGCGTGCTTTTGTGCGTACGCAGCTATCTTGCGTGCGTGCTTTTGCGCGTACGCCGCTCTCCAGCGTGCGTGCTTTTGTGCGTACGCAGCTCTCCAGCGTGCGTGATTTTTGTGCGTACGCAGCTCTCCTGCGTGCGTGACCTTTGTGCGTACGCAGCTCCCCTGCGTGCGTGACTTTTGTGCGTACGTAGCTCCCCTGCGTGCGTACTTTTGTGCGTACGCAGCTCCCCTGACCCCTTGCTTAACTCTTTAGCTCTTGGAGTATTGGTTTTATTTCTCGACTTGGTTTCTCTTTTGTGGATTGGGTTTTCCTGAGATCTGTTCAACACAGCACGACTATCTTGACCCGACACGGCCTAATACGATTTTCTAGTAATTATTTATGACTAGTACGATTCTCTGGATTTTCTGTGGATTATGATTCTGGTATTCTCTGATCTCCTTGCTAGTGACCCAGTGGGGGTGCACACCTAACTTGTAACTTGTATTTAATCCTTGTGACTTGATAACTGGATAGTGGCCCATGGCGGCGCACTCCTGACTTGTAGTATGACTTGATAACTTAACGTTGTTGCGACGGCTAACTTAACTTGACCTGCCTTGACACCGTGGGTAGTTCCTTCTTGCTTGCTTGTTAAATCCACTTGTCTTGTCTTGCATCATGTCTAGGATGGAACTCCTGAGTACCACGGTCAGGAGTACCTACTAAAATGGATTAAGGTTAATAACTAGAATAACACAGTAGTCATGAAGAGATGACACAGCTACAGGCAATCCCGTTACCTGGGCGCTCTTGGGATCTGTAGCCTGCCGACGAGTAGGGTGCATTTCCAGCACATTGTCATGTGTTGCACCTTCTAAGTCACCTAAGGGTACATGCGTTCCTGGACGATGTACCCACCTGAATTCAACCCCTAATTTTTGACCTGGGTAACCTGGATGGTCTGTAGGACTTGTGGCTGTGGAATAATCTCACTGCATCTTGTTAGTAATTAGGCCTGTGATAACCCTAGTTAGTTAAAGTAGTAAGTCGTAGTATCTGCTTGGCCGTGATTGATTGAATAAGGTATAACCATTCTAGCCATCTTTTGATCCAGTACAAGAGTGTTTCCTGTCTTGATTTCTTACACTATTATCTTGCCGATAAATGGTGGGAAACCAAGTTCTGTTCAGGTGAAGGGTTACAACCCCGGTCCTTGTTTGGTTTACGGGTTATAACCTGGTTATCGGAATAGTTCCATGGTTATCTCGTCGTATATCATCTTGACATGTTTTCGTAAATTTTAGTTTTAATATTAGACTTTTGTGCTGATTGCTGGCTTTTGTTCTTATTTCGTGGCCCCCTTGTGGCACTTGCTCTTTCTGGGGTTGACCCAGCTGGTTTTGTGTGGCCAGATTTCGGAGCAGCTCCCGAGGATCTACCAAGCTTCCAGTCCAATGGTGATAACTAGACGAAACCCGGGCCAAGAGTGGGTTTTTCCTTTTTGTCTTGCCCACTTCATTGTAAAACTATTCTTTTGAGACGTTTAGCCGACGAGCACCTGTTAGCTCGATGCACTTTACTTACTGTCTGCCTACGGGCTATAAACATGATTAACAAATCCTAGGGTTGATCATGTACGACTAAACTTTTGCTAGTCCTAACATTTTGTAACGACTAGCTTCATAATCAGCTGAATATGTAATATTTGGGACGCCTTATTATTGTATATTTAATGATCATACATCTTGCGACCTTACTTACTTGTTTGTGATTGAGACATTAGGCTTGTTCATGACCATAAGAGACTGTTGGCTTGTAGTAAACCCTCATATATCTAGACAGCCGTGACCGTATATCGAGGTAGTTTCCATTTCAATATACGTAGCTGGCTATGTCTGCTCCCGCTCTCCAGTATTCTGGTTCTGGGGCGTGACATGGACAGACCTGGAAGGAGTTCAAGGGCTTCTTCAAGAAGAAGTTCTTTCCAGATTCAGCGCTCCGAGCCTTGGAGTTGCAGTTCGAGAGCTTAGTTCAGGGGAGCCTGTCAGTAGAGGAGTACGCTGGGCAGTTCGGCCGCCTCGGCAGATTCGTAGAGGGCTTGAGCGAGAGGGCGAAGGCCCAGAGGTTCCAGAAGGGTTTGGTCAAGGAAGTCAAGTCCTTGACCAAGGGCAACAGGGATGCCACTTTCGAGGAGATCTTGACGGAAGCCTTATTAGCTGAGGATGATCTTGAGCTTAGGCTCAAGAGGGGGCAAGACCCAGTAGGAGGCAGCAGCAGCGGAGGCCAGGCCAAGAGGCCTCACTTTTAGCACCAGCAGCCGAGCCAGTTCCAGCTGCAGCCGTTCCAGCAGAGACAGCAGCAGCAGCCGAGACATCACCAGCAGGGCCAGAGACAGGTTATCACTTGTGCTTACTACAAGAAGCTCGGGCATGTCTTCAATGAGTGCCGGAAGAGGCTGGGCCAGTGCTTAGTGTGTGGTTCAGCAGACCACCAGATAAGGGAGTGTCACATGGGACGAGCAGCTCAAGGAGCAGCAGTCAGAGCTCTAGCAGGCCAGCAGAGGGGACCAGTCCTGCCGATACAGTAGCAGAGGTTCGTCCAGCACTAGTAGCAGGCCAGGGGAGGCCAGCAGGGACGAGCTTTCGCCATGGCGGCCGAAGATGCAGAGGTGATAGGAGAGCTGATCGCAGGTTCAGTTCTTCTCGACTCCAGTCTAGCTTTTGCATTATTCGATTCCGGTGCTTCGCATAGCTTCATATCAGTATTATTTGCGATTAGACATGGTATCATAGCTGAATCGTTGCCTAGGACTTACAAGATCACGACCGGGGGTGGCATTATCCTCGTGAGTGATGTTTGTAAGGGTCGGAGTGTTGTTTTGGGAGGCCGTGAGTTGGAGGTGAGCCTGCTCGTAATGCCATTGCCGAACTACAATATAGTACTCGATATGGATTGGTTCAGTAGGCACCACGTCAGCATTGATTGCAGAGGGGGTAGAGTTTGTAGGAGCGTAAAAAGTGCTTCAAAGAAAGAGTCATCTCATTCGTAAGTGGCCTGTTTTACGCCTAACAGAACGGGTAATTTCTTTACGCCCAAGACAAGGCTAATTGTATTACACCTAAGCAGATTGATCATTTTACGCTTGGGTCTACACCGGTGATTTTACGCCAAGGACTGAGCAGCCTCTTTCACGCTGGACAAAAGTTATCAAATCTCGCATTTAATGCAGACTTTGACATGAAGATATCAATGATGGCATTTACCACAGAATTTAATAGAATTTGTCTCATACAAAGACCATTGTTGTCGTTTATAGAGATCGAGCTACTTTACGCTCACTGAATGGTTTCTTTTACGTACGGAGTTTTACATGAGTCCTTATGCTCATAAAAAACAATGTGTGCGTGAAGTCTATTTGAGCCATTTTACGCTCAAGGTTATTCAATAACCACTTTACGCTGGAAACCTATGACAGAGCTAGTTTATGCTCATCTTTTTACGCCCTATTCGTTCTGGCCAGTTTGGAACGTGGTGTGCCTACGTGGTCTTCATGCCACATATTTCGAAGAACGTGTGTACATGTATCCTATTCTTACTGAAATGATGGGATACGTGTCAGCATATACAGAGGATGACTCTGATCGTGGATGGCAGTTGTTAGCGTAAAGACAGATTTTGATGCCCTTTTTACGCACGGAAGCCCCAGTCTATAAATAGACTCATTTTTCTTTTACAACACACACACAGAGAGACAGGAGAGAATACAAAGATCAGAGCTTCGAGATTTTGATTCTCTAGAGCATCCTTCTTCAACTTTCCTTCCAGAACAGAGTGAAGCAAAGCAGGAAAGCATTCGGCCTCGCCATCAGTGCCCAAGTGCGTCGATACCTTTCTGGTGCATTAGTTCTTCCAAATTGTTCTACTTCAAGCAGTGATCTTCATCATCATCATATGGTCCAAGGAACAAAGTGATCATTTACGAATCAGACTTCCATAGCAATACTTTTCCAGAATCAAATTTGTACTTCTTGTACTTTTTTTCTTGTTTTTATTTTCAAAAGCCAATTCCTCCCAGGCATTTTGTTAAACGAAACAAAAATGGCGACTCTGCTGGGGACGACCTTCTTCTCTGACGAGGAGGTGATTGCTCAATATGATGATGTTTCGGTCGGTTCGACCAAGAAGACTCTGGTGGTGCACTTCGACCAGACTGCCTATGAAGAAATGCTCCGAACTGGGGGTGGTTCTCGCCACTCCAATGTTCAAAAGTCTCGCAAAGCACGAAAAGTTTGGATTCCCAAATCCAAAGTGATTTCTGATCTCTCTGCTGCTTCTGATGACAAGGGAATTCTTTCCACTCCTGTCGTAGGGGCTCCCGTTCATAACGAGGCAGTCCCTACTTCAAAGTTGCACTCGAAGTGTCACGATTTATCTCCCGTTCGTAACGGTGAAGATAACCAGGTTCCACGCCCACTGCGTAAAAATCAAGTTTTACGCTCAGTGGATAAGAACCAAATTTTACGCTCAGTTTATAAGAATGAGTCTCCCATTCGTAATGGGGCAGACTCTAAAGTTTGTGCTTCTGGGTGTAAGAATCAGTCTCCCGTCGGTGACGTGGTAGGCCCAAATAAATTACGCTTCTCGCGTAAAACAAAATCTCCCGTTGGTAACATGGTAGATAACAAGATTTTACGTTCCATGCGTAAAGATAAATCTCCTGTCTATGACAGTGTAGATGAAATTCACAATGATGCTCACATGTCAAATGTGAATGTATCTAAACGTGTGCAGCGTAAAAATATTGTTGGTAAAACTTCTGTTCTACACCAACAACCCTCTTATACTGCTTTACGCAAGGTACCAAACTTACAAATCACACGCCAAGAAAATGGAGTCCTGCGTGCTAAATCTCAAGATTTATGCACACAATTCAAAACGCGTAGAAATGTACAATTTGGTTCTGCGAATGCAGCCAGTAATCTTCTCTATACACAAGGGACTAAACGTTTTTCTACCCCAAATGTAATAAAGAAGAATACTTCATCCACTCCTTCTGACTTGCGCGAATTGCTAATACAAAAGCGTAAGAATAGACAATCTCCGGTGACATTCCCCCAAAAAAAACACCTTTGTGAATACCACCAGGTTGTGATCAACTGTTGTTGTTCAGCTTCAAGACGATCAGTTTTTGATCGATTGAGTTTCAATGCACCTCCACATCAAGCAGAAGACCAAGAACATGAGTTGCCATATGTGTCAGTCAACATGGCATCTCATACTAACAGAGGACGACATCCAAGACGGAACACATCCCAAACTCCAAGTCAACAACAGTTCAACAGGCTTCTTGATTCCTTTGAAGGAGTATATCAGAATACTCGATCAAGAAGACAAAGACAATTGCAGACTTCTGATTCAGAAGCTGGGGGTACTCAATCTTTTGAGTCTGATACCGATAGCGTGGATTCGTACTTCTATACAAATCCTTCTGTATCTTCAAGAGAGGTTGAATCCTACGCTGTTGGAGATGAACCAGAGACGTCATCTGCTAATACAGAACAATGTCTCACTGCTGTTGAACAATCACTGAAGGATATGCTTAATATGGTGCAAAGCATGCATCAAATAATTTTGAATCAGCAAACTGCTCAACCGACAGTAGTGACACCGGCACCAGTAGTAGCACAAACTCAAGATAGTCAAGGGGCTGAAATACCTTTGAACATTCAAGAGCCTGCTGCTAATCAAAATTCTGCATCTCCGGATCCTATTATTCCAGAAGATGTACACCTCCAGTGGGGGTCATGGTACATCCAACGACTACTCAGTCAAATGTGCTTCCTCAAACCAGTGAAGCTATTCAAGCAGTGCGTGAACTTAAAGCACAGTTTGAAGTTTTGAGGCACAAAGATCAGCTCCAGAGGTTAGGGATTAAGCAACCTTATCCTCCTCATTGGAATGATGTACCCTTTCCACCGAAGTTCAAGCCACAATCCATGGTTTTGTTCAATGGAAAAGCATCTCCCAGTCAATATATCAATTACTTTGATATTATGACTGTACACTTGCAAAAAAATGATGCTCTTCTCACTCGAGTGTTCATCGGGTGTCTGACGGGTTCAGCTTACGACTGGTATCGTAGCTTACCCGATAACTCTATTTCATCTTTTGACGAATTCAAAGCAATGTTCCTCTCCCGCTTCTATAAAGGATGTATGGACATGAACATGTCCTCCTTGATAGAAATCAAACAAAAGGAGAAAGAAGATACTCGGACGTTCATTGAACGTTTTCGACAGGCTACTCTAAAGATGCCTCCTGGTATGCCAGATTCAGCGTTGATTGACACATACAAGATGAATCTGCGACCATCCATCGCTGTCTTCACGGGTTCCCAATTCACAGATTGGGCTTCGTTCATCATAGCAGCAGTTTCTGCCGAGACCAATGGTAGGTTGGCTCACGAACATGGGATGATTTTCGCTTCAGAAGATAAAGGAAAGAAAAATAATCCTGGCAATAATCCCGACAATCGTAATGTGAAAGGAAAAGATACTCTTATGGTCAATCTTTCTAAAAACAAAACGACACCAAGTAATCAAGAATCTTCCAGGCCAAAGGAAGAATACTCCTTTGACGAAAGCGATATCCCAGGGATATTCCAATGTCTGGTGAAAAGTGGTAAACTTCATATTCCAGAGCCAAAGAGGCCTAATGAGGTGAATCTGACTGACAATCCCAAGTATTGTATCTATCATAGATACATTAATCATCCTACCAGTGCTTGCTATGTCTTGAAAAAGAAGATCCAAGAGCTGATAAATGGAGGCGCCATCGCTTTAACCAATGATGACCATACGGTGACAACCAATATGGTTTCTCTTCAATTTGGGGATTTTCCTCTACAGCAAGTCCCAGATGGAATTATCCCAATTCTGAAGGCGATAATGAAGATTGTGAATATTCCGCCTGCCAGAAAAGAAAATACAGGATTGCTGCCTCTCATATTGAAGAATGGTGAAATCATGTGGGTACATCCTGACTTAGTGCCTGAATTGGAAAATAAAAGTAAAACTTCAAAATCCAAGAAAGGCAAGAAAGTCAAAACTTGCAACATAATTTCTCATATTATTCCAGATCCTGATGACTTGGATCATCTATGGGACAGCCTTCCTCTAGAAGATAGACTGAAAGGACTAAACATCGGTCCTCCAAGTCTAGCTCCTCCTACCAAGCTCAAGCTTACTCATCAGCAGTGGCTAGCCATGAATAGTGTTCCTTTATACCGGGCACAACAAGTCTTTGCTGCTTATAAAAAAGCTCCAACAGGGATTTCTCCTCGTATCCCGAATCCTTCTCCTCCCTTAACTACAGAGACGTCTGTACTTCATTCTCCTGTAGTTACAGAGATTCATTCCTCTTCCTGTACTGAAACACCTGTTCAAAGTCCACTGCCTATCCATTTGTATAGTCGGCAATCTGTTATTCTCATGAAGAAGATGGGTTACGACTTTCAAAAGGCAGAAGGTTTGAACCATGATAAAGGAATACGTCTTCCTTTACAAATTCAAAATCAGAATTCTACCGCTGGATGGGGTTCTGAAGTTCCTCGTAACAATCCTCACAGAAAGAAGGCTAAAGGAAGAAAGACTAAATCCTGTAATATGGTACTTTCTTCTCCTGAGTCTGAAGAAGAAACTTTTGCTGGTACAAGATCTGGAAAAGAGTACCACAAAGACTATGAGGGATCCTCCAAAGAAACAGAAGATGTAGTGGAAACACTACCGGTTCAACCTTCTCCTGTTCCTGCTAAACCGTCTGTGGTTGAAAAGGGGAAACAGAAGGCAGTGCGCTTTGATATCCCATTGAAGTCTGCTTTCGGTCAGGGGGTGACAATGAAGCCTTACAAATTCGATATTCTAGCTCAGTTAGCCAATACTCCGGCTAGATTGTCTATATTTGAACTGCTTTGCCTTTCCAGAGAAAGCAGAGAGACTTTGAGTGAAGCTTTACTTCAAGCAGATTCATGCTTAGCTCAACTCAAGACTCCCGATAATATGCCAGTGTCATGTCCACAATGTCATAGCGTGATGGAAGCAATTCCCAACATCATCTTTACATAAGAGGATATGCTATTAAAATACAACAAGCATGATAGGCCTCTGTGCTACACTGGATATATCGGATCCACTGAAATTGACAGGATCTACATTGATCCCGGGTCCTCAATTAGCATAATTCTTCAGAGTATGCTAAGACCCCTGAGGATTCCTACTAGTGAGCTGACTTACACTAGTACCACTATTGTTGGTTTTAACTCTGGCAAGAGTAAGCCACTGGGGAAGATTCGGTTGCAGATTCAGATTGGTGATCTTCGAACCATAGTAACTTTCTATGTTATCAACTCGGATGTATCCTACAATATTCTTCTTGGAAGACCGTGGATTCATGAGCACAATATTGTGCCTTCAACTCTCCACCAATGCTTCAAATATGTGGATTCCCAAGGAGTTGTGAAAACTGAATTTGCTGATATTAATCCTTTCAAGGGTGTCGAAGCCTACTTCTCTGATTCAAGGCTTTATAAACAAGAGCATATGAAAGAGATATCAGACATGGCTGAAGAATCATCATCTGAGGATCAGTCTATTAATGAAGATCTGCCAGAGGAATAACCCTTGAAGATCATGGTCAAGGGACGAATCCAGTCTCAACTTGTCAATGATCAACCTTTAATAATCAAGGTTAAAGGAAGAACTCAAACTTCATCTGAGGAATCAATAAAAATTCCTGCTAAGAGCCAAGTTCAACCATTTATGGTCAAAGTCAAAGGGCGTACTTCTGGTACGAATGATCCAGAATCACCATTGATCATCAATATTGGCAACTCTACGCAGAAGACGGATAATGGTCCACTGTTGACTAATCCGAAGCGTAGCAATCAGACTATAAATGATGTAAATATTGCTCATCTCTTTGATATCAATAAAGATTTCCTTTTCGAGTATATGGCTGTCAAGTTTATTGAGAGAATGACTTTATCTTCTGATAATCAAAGTCATCAATATAAAGACAACATAGATTCCTCATATGATGAATCTAGACAGATATTCTCAGTCAATATGGTTCAAACCGATGATGAATCAGAGCCATTTGAGAATGATCCTTGGGCTCAACAGATGGATACTCAATGGGAACTTCGTTTTGAACAGCGACAGCCACCTACAGAAGATGAGGTTATCCAGATCGATGTTGGAAATGGAATTACGCCTAAACCAATATTCATCAGTAAGAATCTTTCTGAAGATGAAAAGGAAGAATTGACAAAACTTATCAAAGATTATATTGACATCTTTGCATGGAGTTATGAGGATATGCCAGGACTAGATCCTAAAGTTGCTACTCATAAACTTAATATTTTGCCTAACGTCAAACCTGTAAAACAACAGCAACGGCGCTTTAGACCAGATATGATGGATGCAATTGAAGCAGAAGTCAAAAAGCTGATCACTTGTGGTTTCGTTCGTGAAGAACAATACCCTGATTGGGTGGCCAATATTGTTCCTGTTATGAAGAAGAACGAAAAAGTCTGAGTTTGTATAGACTATCGAGATCTTAATACAGCTTGTCCAAAGGACAAATTTCTACTTCCCATTACTGATGTCATGATAGACAATACATGCGGTTTTGAACGTATGTCTTTCATGGACGGATTCTCAGGATACAATCAGATCAAGATGCATCCAGAAGATGAGAAGCATACAACTTTTCGAACACCCCTTGGGGTTTTCTGCTATACGGTTATGCCGTTTGGTCTTAAAAACGCCGGTGCCACGTATCAACGGGCTATGAGCAATATCTTTCAAGAACATCTACGGAAAATAGTTGAATGCTTAGATGATATTGCTGTTAAAAGTCGGTCAAAAAATGATCACATTCAAGACTTGAAGACAGTATTTGAATTGATGTGTCAACATCAATTGAAAATGAACCCTACTAAATCTTTCTTAGGGGTTTCCAGTGGCAAGTTTTTAGGATTTGTCATTACCTCTCAGGGTATCCATGTTGATCCTGATAAGGTTAAAGAAATTCTTGAAATGCGCCCTCCTCGTAATCTGAAAGAACTCCATGGCTTCCAGGGCCGTATTGCTTATATTAGAAGATTTATATCTAATCTTTCCGGGAGATGTCAACCTTTCTTCCGTCTATTAAAGAAAGAAGTATCTTTCATCTGGGATGAAGCATGTCAAAAAGCCTTCAATGACATTAAACAATATCTTACAAACCCACCTGTTCTGGTACCTCCGGTGATAGGAAGACCATTTTTGCTGTACGTTCGAGCCTTGGATCATTCACTTGGCACTCTTCTGGCACAAAAAAGTGATATGGGTCATGAACAAGCAATATATTATCTGAGCAAAATAATGGTAGGAGCTGAACACAGATATACTCTTGTGGAAAAGGAATGTCTAGCTTTTGTTTTTGCCGTCCAAAAGACAAGGTACTATGTCACTGGACAGACTATTCATGTCATCTCCAGAATAAATCCCATTCGGGTATTGATGAGAAAACCAAGCATTCTTAATTCCAGGTTAGCTACCTGGGCAATGTTGCTCACTCCTTATGACATGGTCTATGTGCCTCAAAAATCAGTAAAGGGCCAAGCGTTAGTTGATTTCTTAGCTGCTCATCCTGTACCTGAAACTTCAAAGTTATATGAAGACATTCCAGACGAAGTAGTGGATTGCAACATGGCTTTGAAAAATGACATATGGCAATTATATTTTGATGGAGCATCACAAGTAGGACCTAAAGGCAATATTGTCTCTGGGGTAGGAATTGTCTTGGTTTCTCCTGACAAAATGGTTATATACCGTGCCTATTCTCTTAATGAGCCGTACTCTAACAATGTAGCAGAATATAATGCTCTATTGATTGGTCTCCAAGTAGCAAAGCAATTGGATATCGGATTCCTAGAAGCTTATGGAGATTCATAATTGATCGTCAATCAAGTTAGAGGGACGTATGATGTCAGAAATCCTGATCTCATCCCTTATCATCAGGTGGTAGTCGAGTTGGTCCTTTCATTCAAAAGATTCTTTATTGAATTTGTGCCACGTTCTCAGAATGTAGAAGCTGGTGCTCTTGCCAGCTTAGCTGCAGATTTGGCTGTCCCGATCCGAAGGCAAAATACAATTACTTTGTTAGATCGAGACTTGTTCTGTGTGAAGAGTAATCTGCATATTGAACAAAGTTATGTTACAGAGATAAGTTCCCAGCAGAAAGATTGGAGAACACCATTTATTGATTATGCAGTTCATGGAATTTTGCCTGAAGATCCTAAAGAAGCTGCATCAATTAAAAGACGATCATTTCGATTCTATTACGATCCGTCTTTACATATGCTATATCGTCGTTCATATGACGGACTCTTGCTGCGTTGTCTTTCAGAAAGCGAAGCCAAACAAACACTGCGTGAGGCTCATGATGGTGTTTGTGGTGCTCATCAACCAGGTCCAAAGTTACAAGATTGCATTCGAAGAATGGGGTATTATTGGCCCTCTATGATAGCAGATGCTATAGACTATGCCAGAAGATGTAAAGCATGCCAGATTCACGCATACTTTATTCATTAACCTTCTGAATTTCTACATCCTACAGCAGCCTCTTGGCCTTTCGAAGTGTCATCTCCCTATTTTTTTTTTCCAAAATACGTAAATGACTGTATTTGTGTATTTGGAAGATTTTTGGGTATTGTTAAAATTTTATTGATATTTTCTTGAGGGTGAATTTTATTCGCATTATTATTCTTGCCACTATTATTAATATTATTGTTATTATTATTATTATCATCTTAAATTTTTCCTATACCTAACCCTAACCTAACCCCAACCCATACTCTCCCTCTCTCACCCACTCTCAGCCGCACCCTTCCCTAAAGGACAGCCCCCTCCCCCAAATTTCCTCTCTCTCTCTCTCTTCCTCACTCTCCCCCGATCTCCCTCTCTTCTCCCCGACCTCCGGCCACGCCCCAGCCGCCATCATCACCACCATCTCCCACCACTGCCACCTCCATCCGCCACCTTCGCCGTGGTCGCCCCCGTCTCCAGCCGCGACCACCACCCTCCAGCGCGGCCCCCTCCTCTGCGACCACCACTGCCACCATCATCGTCATCTTCAGCGCCACCACCACTTTTCCTCCTCTTCCCTTCTCCTTCACCTGGCCGAGCCCCATGGCTGCCACCGGCACCGCCGTCGCCATGGCCGAGCTCCACCGCCCTCGTCCCTCCTTCTCTGTCTTCTCCTCTGTCGCCGGTGAGCCGCCTCGACCTGGCGGAGCTCCCCGATGGCGACCAGCGCCCCTCCGCCCCTTCATCTCCCCTTCGGCCGCCGCGCTGCCTCCGTCGTGAGCGCCGCCGCCGCTGCGTCCTCCCTCCGCCGCTGGGAGCCCCGACCCGACCTGGCCGAGCCCCGGTGAGCCCCGATCTCCTCCGCCCCTTCCTTTCCTCTTTTCCCCGGCGGCCAACACCACCGTCGTACCGTTGCTGCGCCCGGGCCAGCACCGCCTCGAGCGGCGGGACGCCCTTGGGCCCCGCGCTACTCGAGCAGCGTACAGCCTCGGGTTTTACGCTGTCCTTGGGTCGTGTGCCTTGGGTTGCGTGCAGCCTTGAATGGTGCACTGCCCCGTGCACTGTGCTGTCTCGAGCAGCGCAGTCTTGATTCGTGTGTTCCTTTGTTCCTCGTGCTTCTCGGGATGTGTGTGCCTCGATTTATGTGCCGCCTCGTTTTCCGTGCCATCCTAGACCCACGTGCTGCCTTGGGCAGCGGGACGCCTCGAGCCCCGCGCTGCCTCGGGCACTGTGCCCCATTGGTTTGCGTGTTGTCTCGTTTCTTGTGTCTCGGCCTTTGTGCCCATCTCGGTTTTCGTGTCGCTCCGATTTGCGTACCCGCATCAATTTGCGTACGTGCCTCGATTTGCGTGCCGTATCGATTTGCGTATCATATTATATCTTGTGTCGCCTCAGTTTGCGTGCACACACCGATTTGCGTGTTCGCTCCGATTTGTGTGCCGTATTGGTCTTGTGCCGTCTCGATGTGCGTGTCGCATTAATTTGTGCGCTATCTTGATATTCATAATTTCCTCGATTTACGTACACGTCTCGATTTACGTACACGTTTATGTTTCTCGTTCGTCTCGATATTCGTGTTCTCTCGATTCTCGTACGCGTCTCGATATACGTGCGCATCTCGGGTTGCGTGCCCGTATCGGTCTGCGTGCCTCAGTTTCCGTGCCAGATCCCTGTGCTGCTTGCGGGACCCGCACGGTATAGCCTCCTGCCATCCTCCGTGCTTTCTGTTATTATTTTATTATTTAATTCTAATGATTGTTTATTATGTGTTCTGAGGACCTCGATGGACGTGCTAGCTTGGATCCAGATCGCCGAAGACTTGCTTACCTAGCCGAGCCCTCTAGGCAAGTATCCCTTGCTCATCGACGGCTCTTGCCCTCTCTCCTGGAATTTATTTCATTTAATTAATTTGTACTTGTAAATTTTATAACCATGATTAGTGTAGCCTAGCAGTAGATCTGCCATGATGATAACTTAGGATAGCTTGGTCTGATACCGGGATAGACCGTATCGGACAACTCGGATGGGTCATCCACACCTCCGAGGACACGAGCAAGACTCACATGTATGGATTGTCCCTGTATGCCCCGTGTCCGACTCGCGGTCGGGTAACGGCTTGGCGAACTATTTTTGTGGCTGTGATTACGCTTGGGTTAGAATTATGAGCATGTGCTGTGATGTGCCCTGCGAGGCGATTATTTTATTATTATGCATGTTGGCTTGGCGCCCAGTACGCATTGTAGCGCTGCTGGAGGCCGGGACTTAGTGGTCTCGGGTTCGATTGATTTTCCAGTACGCATCGTAATGCTGCTGGAGGCCGAGACTTAGTGTTCTCGGCTATCGACTTGTTCCCAGTACGCATCATAGTGCTGCTGGTAGCTGAGACTTAGTATTCTCAGCCTGCGATTCTGCAATTCTGCGGCGGGTTGCGCCGAGTGGTTTTAGCCCCAATTCGCTGGGAGCTCCTGTCCAGAATACAGAGGAGACTGCCGGATTCTTCAAAAATTCTCGATCGGGAATTTGGTTCGAAGGACTGGGCAGAACCATTCCTTTGGTTTGCTGGACTGGGCTCGTGCCTGTTCACCTTGGTATAGTATACCTGATCCCATTGCCTGCCAGGTAGACTCCCGACTAGATTAGTAGCCTAGCGTCTTGACATGTCTTGTCCGTCGGATAGCGTAAGGAGAACGGTTCCACTCGGGAGACGGTCTGCAACCCTGGTCCTTGTTTGGTTTAAGGGTTGTGGATTTGCTCCAGAGCGGTCCATGTAATCCTTGCCACTTCCGGCGGCATTTATTACCGGACTCTTGTTCCCTGACTCTCCATCCTAGGAGTTATCCTAGTTCAGTCAGATAGAGCTGACAGTTGTCCTATGTATTGGGAGATGTGACTTGTGGATATGACTGAGGATTGAGTATTATGGAGAGTACGATCTTGGGATATTGACTTGGTGGATGTATGTGGATTCTTGGATTTTTGGTAATTTCGAATATTTCGTGGAACGAGGAGAATATCGAGGGTATTATTATATGATTTTTACTCGACTTCCCAAACGCCCAAACCTGGTACCTTTGTGTATTCCGGTAGTTGGGGAACCTGGTTTGATTGCTGTGTCTTGGTAGTTGAGGGGCTTGTTTTCTAGTGGCTTGTGATCATTGACTTGGAGGATTTTTGTGAGTCAGAGGGCCTAGCATTGTGAGGGGAATGAGCTTGGTATTTGGTGGTTGTCTTTATTGACGTGATATTCACTCCATCATGGATGGGAGACTCTTGCTAGATTGATCTAGTAGATGGACCGACTTGATGATTTGAGCTGTAGGTTCCCATGTGTACTTGAGAGACTATTATAGTAGAGATTTTGATCTTATAACCGACTTGATATCCATGTCACGATTTGGGCATGTGACTTCTTGTGACTGATAGGTTTGACCTTGTTCCTGGTATTACACGATGACCTGGACCTGTCTTAATTTTTGATTAGTGGCCCGTGGAGGCGCACTCCTGACTAACACTCTGGACATGACGAGTAAACCTGACATGTATATCTTGACTCCTGATAGTGGCCCGTCGAGGCGCACTCCTGACTAGTACTCTTGACATGACATATTTACTCTTGACCGCTGTTGCGACAGCCAGTCCTGACTTGCTAGGCATAACCCCGTCTTGACACCGTGGTTGATTTCTCTTGATTGTGCTTGTATAAGCCACCAGTCCAGTCTTGTCTTGCATCATGTCTAGGACATGGATCCCTGAGTACCACGGTCAGGGATCCACAATGAAACCGACTAGGCTAATAACTAGATTAATCATGTAGTTCATGGGGACTTCCCAGTGACCTGTTGCTTGTCTGGCCCCGGCCCTATGTATCTATATATATACTAGGGATTGTTGCTATCCGTCGAGATGAGCGCATTCCCAGCCCTCCGTCGAGTGTGGCACTTCTTTAGGGCACATGTATCTTACTGCAGTGTGTCTGCTATATCTATCTTTTTCTTTTGCTGGGGCCATTCGGGTAGTAGCAAGCAGGAGCTGGACTTTGAAGTCTCACTGCATCTTGTTAGTAATTAGGCCTGTGATAACCCTAGTTAGCTAATAATAGCAAGCCGTAGGCATTGTGTGGCCGTTTGTCCTTCTGTGTTGTTTGGCTTGTTGCCTGCTAGCCAGCTGATATTGATTTCCAGCTGGCAATGCAGGTGTTAGTGGATGCTAGGAAGATTGTGATTGTGTTAGCTTCACTATACTTGTGGATTGTTATCGTGCGTTGGTACCGCACGATCTCTTACCTTTATTTACTATTTTTAGATGTTATTCTTGTCATATTTTATCCTGCTGGTTTTCTTCGCCCGTCCTTGAGCCTTCCTTTCTGGTACTTGCTGCGGTTGGCCTGACCAACCCTGGATTGTTCCTAGATTGTCTGAGACCGACCCGGTGGATCTTCCAGACTTGACTTGGAGGGTGTGCTTCAGTTCCAGACCATGCTGGGAACTGTGGGAAGGTATACTTGTCTACATTATTATCCTGTACTGTAGATTCCAGATTTTTATATGAGTATTTCCTGTTTTTCATATGACTATCTCTCTTGATATTGTTTCATTGTGATTTACCTGTGGATATGAGATCGGATTTAGGCCATAGATTGATTGCATACTAGGTTACCCAACCAGACTGGACAGCCGTCATCACCGTATAGCGTATTCGTACCTTATACGGTGTAGCTGGCCGTGTACGTCCCCGTATTCCAAAACTGGGGCGTGACATGGTTTTAGTGGTGGCCCATGCAGGTCTCGTTTTGAGATTTTATTGGGTATCACATGATTATTGATCTCAGTCCACTATTCCTTGGTATTCCCACTTGTTACACTTGTCCTTCGCTCCCTTGAACATGTGAATTGGTCCTCATCTCTACCTGGACCTATTTTGCTTTGCCCTGTCTTATTCGTGTTATCTACCTCTGATCTTTATTTGATAGATATGATCCTGTAGTTGGTCATGTCGATCACCTTATCTGGTAAGACGATGTCTGGTCTTATCTTGGGTTACTATATTATTTATCTTGGGTTCTGGACTCTCTACCGGTGTTTCGCCTTGTTTGATTTTCTGTTATCCATTTCGTGCGTTGACTTCGTGTTGACTTAGTATCCTTATCGCCCTCTTTGAGCGTTGGCTTGATCGCTGCAGCATGAAGATTTCATCAGGACTCTGAGATTGGATATTTTGACATTTGTTGAGTATCCAGTAGATTTTCTTGTATCATTTTAGCTCCTTTGATTCTGGACAGTTCCACAATCATGATTATTTCTTTCAGATTATATTTTGATTATAGATGTATTTTCTATATATCATGTTTTGACATGGATTTTGGTTTTGATGCATTTCCTAGGAATTTATCCGGGTTGTTGAATGTGTTTTTGGATGGATATTACGATTTGACATGGATTATGAGTTATTATTTTGTAGAATTATCATGTTATATTGGTTAGATATTTTATGATTTTAGTGACTTGGACATTTGAGTTGTAGGTTTGATTTATTTTGGGTATTTGTCAAGAGTAACTGGATGACCCTAGTATACCTTGACGGCGTGGTAACGAAAGTTGCAGCCGCTCGATTATAGTGTCATGGTGAATCTTTTGCAGCCATTCCGGATGGCGTGGCAGGGAATGACCATGGCACACATTTTTCAGATATTAGGAACTACGGTCATCGGTTCGAGACAGATGTCCTGTATTTTATGATTTATGAGGATTTTTATGCAGCTGGAATTTTATGTTTTTGGACATTGTTTTCGATATTTTGTACTTGTTTTGATTTATGGGGTTCTTTCGTGCATGCGCGATTTTACTTTTTTGAGATGGCTTCATTGTTTAGATTTACCTTACGAGTTGATTTATGTAGCCATGCACCGTTCTCCTTGATGTTTTCATATTGAGATTTTGTTCATTTCTTATTATATTACTTGATTTCTGTAAGGTGGGTAGAGTTTTTCATGGCAGATATATATGTACTAGTTTTGAAAACCCTATTTTGATAATTCTGAAATTTCGAGGACAAAATTTTTGTAAGGTGGGTAGAATGTCATCTCCCTATTTTTTTTTCCAAAATACGTAAATGACTGTATTTGTGTATTTGGAAGATTTTTGGGTATTGTTAAAATTTTATTGATATTTTCTTGAGGGTGAATTTTATTCGCATTATTATTCTTGCCACTATTATTAATATCATTGTTATTATTATTATTATCATCTTAAATTTTTCCTATACCTAACCCTAACCTAACCCCAACCCATACTCTCCCTCTCTCACCCACTCTCAGCCGCACCCTTCCCTAAAGGACAGCCCCCTCCGCCAAATTTCCTCTCTCTCTCTTTCTCACTCTCCCCCGATCTTCCTCTCTTCTCCCCGACCTCCGGCCATGCCCCAGCCGCCATCATCACCACCATCTCCCACCACTGCCACCTCCATCCGTCACCTTCGCCGTGGTCGCCCCCGTCTCCAGCCGCGACCCTCCAGCGCGGCCCCCTCCTCTGCGACCACCGCTGCCACCATCATCGTCATCTTCAGCGCCACCACCACTTTTCCCCCTCTTCCCTTCTCCTCCGCCTGGCCGAGCCCCATGGCTGCCACCGGCACCGCCGTCGCCATGGCCGAGCTCCACCGCCCTCGTCCCTCCTTCTCTATCTTCTCCTCTGTCGCCGGCGAGCCGCCTCGACCTGGCGGAGCTCCCCGATGGCGACCAGCGCCCCTCCGCCCCTTCATCTCCCCTTCGGCCGCCGCGCTGCCTCCGTCGTGAGCGCCGCCGCCGCTGCCGTCCTCCTTCCGCCGCTGGGAGCCCCGACCCGACCTGGCCGAGCCCCGGTGAGCCCCGATCTCCTCCGCCCCTTCCTTTCCTCTTTTCCCCGGCGGCCAACACCACCGCCGTGCCGTTGCTGCGCCCGGGCCAGCACCGCCTCGAGCGACGGGACGCCCTTGGGCCCCGCGCTACTCGAGCAGCGTACAGCCTCGGGTTTCACGCTGTCCTTGGGTCGTGTGCCTTGGGTTGCGTGCAGCCTTGAATGGTGCGCTGCCCCGTGCACTGTGCTGCCTCGAGCAGCGCAGTCTTGATTTGTGTGTTCCTTTGTTCCTCGTGCTTCTCGGGATGTGTGTGCCTCGATTTATGTGCCGCCTCGTTTTTCGTGCCATCCTAGACCCACGTGCTGCCTTGGGCAGCGGGACGCCTCGAGCCCCGCGCTGCCTCGGGCACTGTGCCCCATTGGTTTGCGTGTTGTCTCGTTTCTTGTGTCTCGGCCTTTGTGCCTATCTCGGTTTTCGTGTCGCTCCGATTCACGTACCCGTATCGATTTGCGTGCGCACCTCGATTTGCGTGCCGTATCGATTTGTGTGTCATATTGTATCTTGTGTCGCCTCGGTTTGCGTGCACGTACCGATTTGCGTGTTCGCTCCGATTTGCGTGCCGCATTGGTCTTGTGCCGTCTCGATGTGCGTGTCGCATTAATTTGTGCGCTATCTTGATATTCGTGATTTCCTCGATTTACGTGCACGCCTCAATTTACGTGCACGTTTATGTTTCTCGTTCGTCTCGATATTCGTGTTCTCTCGATTCTCGTACGCGTCTCGATATACGTGCGCGTCTCGGGTTGCATGCCCGTATCGGTCTGCGTACCTCAGTTTCCGTGCCAGATCCCTGCGCTGCTTGCGGGACCCGCACGGTATAGCCTCCTGCCATCCTCCGTGCTTTCTGTTATTATTTTATTATTTAATTCTAATGATTGTTTATTATGTGTTCTGAGGACCTCGATGGACGTGCTAGCTTGGATCCAGATCGCCGAAGACTTGCTTACCTAGCCGAGCCCTCTAGGCAAGTATCCCTTGCTCATCGACGGCTCTTGCCCTCTCTCCTGGAATTTATTTCATTTAATTAATTTGTACTTGTAAATTTTATAACCATGATTAGTGTAGCCTAGCAGTAGATCTGCCATGATGATAACTTAGGATAGCTTGGTCCGATACCGGGATAGACCGTATCGGACAACTCGGATGGGTCATCCACACCTCCGAGGACACGAGCACGACTCACATGTATGGATTGTCCCTGTATGCCCCGTGTCCGACTCGCGGTCGGGTAACGGCTTGGCGAACTATTCTTGTGGCTGTGATTGCGCTTGGGTTAGAATTATGAGCATGTGCTGTGATGCGCCCTGCGAGGCGGTTATTTTATTATTATGCATGTTGGCTTGGCGCCCAGTACGCATTGTAGCGCTGCTGGAGGCCGGGACTTAGTGGTCTCGGGTTCGATTGATTTTCCAGTACGCATCGTAGTGCTGCTGGAGGCCGAGACTTAGTGTTCTCGGCTATCGACTTGTTCCCAGTACGCATCATAGTGCTGCTGGTAGCTGAGACTTAGTGTTCTCAGCCTGCGATTCTGCGATTCTGCGGCGGGTTGCGCCGAGTGGTTTTAGCCCCAATTCGCTGGGAGCTCCTGTCCAGAATACAGAGGAGACTGCCGGATTCTTCAAAAATTCCCGATCGGGAATTTGGTTCGAAGGACTGGGTAGAACCATTCCTTTGGTTTGCTGGACTGGGCTCGTGCCTGTTCACCTTGGTATAGTATACCTGATCCCATTGCCTGCCAGGTAGACTCCCGACTAGATTAGTCGCCTAGCGTCTTGACATGTCTTGTCCGTCGGATAGCGTAAGGAGACCGGTTCCACTCGGGAGACGGTCTGCAACCCTGGTCCTTGTTTGGTTTAAGGGTTGTGGATTTGCTCCAGAGCGGTCCATGTAATCCTTGCCACTTCCGGTGGCATTTATTACCGGACTCTTGTTCCCTGACTCTCCATCCTAGGAGTTATCCTAGTTCAGTCAGATAGAGCTGACAGTTGTCCTATGTATTGGGAGATGTGACTTGTAGATATGACTGAGGATTGAGTATTATGGAGAGTACGATCTTGGGATATTGACTTGGTGGATCTATGTGGATTCTTGGATTTTGGTGATTTCGAATATTTCGTGGAACGAGGAGAATATCGAGGGTATTATTATATGATTTTTACTCGACTTCCCAAACGCCCAAACCTGGTACCTTTGTGTATTCCGGTAGTTGGAGAACCTGGTTTGATTGTTGTGTCTTGGTAGTTGAGGGGCTTGTTTTCTAGTGGCTTGTGATCATTAACTTGGAGGATTCTTGTGAGTCAGAGGGCCTAGCATTGTGAGGGGAATGAGCTTGGTATTTGGTGGTTGTCTTTATTGACGTGATATTCACTCCATCATGGATGGGAGACTCTTGCTAGATTGATCTGGTGGATGGATCGACTTGATGATTTGAGCTGTAGGTTCCCATGTGTACTTGAGAGACTATTATAGTGGAGATTTTGATCTTATAACCGACTTGATATCCATGTCACGATTTGGGCATGTGACTTCTTGTGACTGATAGGTTTGACCTTGTTCCTGGTATTACACGATGACCTGGACCTGTCTTGATTTTTAATTAGTGGCCCGTGGAGGCACACTCCTGACTAACACTCTGGACATGACGAGTAAACCTGACATGTATATCTTGACTCCTGATAGTGGCCCGTCGAGGCGCACTCCTGACTAGTACTCTTGACATGACATGTTTACTCTTGACCGCTGTTGCGACAGCCAGTCCTGACTTGCTAGGCATGACCCCGTCTTGACACCGTGGTTGATTTCTCTTGATTGTGCTTATATAAGCCACCAGTCCAGTCTTGTTTTGTATCATGTCTAGGACATGGATCCCTGAGTACCACGGTCAGGGATCCACAATGAAACCGACTAGGCTAATAACTAGATTAATCATGTAGTTCATGGGGACTTCCCAGTGACCTGTTGCTTGTCTGGCCCCGGCCCTATGTATCTATATATATACTAGGGATTGTTGCTATCCGTCGAGATGAGCGCATTCCCAGCCCTCCGTCGAGTGTGGCACTTCTTTAGGGCACATGTATCTTACTGCAGTGTGCCTGCTATATCTATCTTTTTCTTTTGCTGGGGCCATTCGGGTAGTAGCAAGCAGGAGCTGGACTTTGAAGTCTCACTGCATCTTGTTAGTAATTAGGCCTGTGATAACCCTAGTTAGCTAATAATAGCAAGCCGTAGGCATTGTGTGGCCGCTTGTCCTTCTGTGTTGTTTGGCTTGTTGCCTGCTAGCCAGCTGATATTGATTTCCAGCTGGCAATGCAGGTGTTAGTGGATGCTAGGGAGATTGTGATTGTATTAGCTTCACTATACTTGTGGATTGTTATCGTGCGTTGGTACCGCACGATCCCTTACCTTTATTTACTGTTTTTAGATGTTATTCTTGTCATATTTTATCCTGCTGGTTTTCTTCGCCCGTCCTTGAGCCTTCCTTTCTGGTACTTGCTGCGGTTGGCCTGACCAACCCTGGATTGTTCCCAGATTGTCTGAGACCGACCCGGTGGATCTTCCAGACTTGACTTGGAGGGTGTGCTTCAGTTCCAGACCATGCTGGGAACTGTGGGAAGGTATACTTGTCTACATTATTATCCTGTACTGTAGATTCCAGATTTTCATATGAGTATTTCCTGTTTTTTATATGACTATCTCTCTTGATATTGTTTCATTGTGATTTACCTGTGGATATGAGATCGGATTTAGGCCATAGATTGATTGCATGCTAGGATACCCAACCAGACTGGACAGCCGTCATCACCGTATAGCGTATTCGTACCTTATACGGTGTAGCTGGCCGTGTACGTCCCCGTATTCCGAAACTGGGGCGTGACACGAAGCTTGGGGTATGGACATCATTGTCCTATTAACCCCTCTTCTGTCAAAGGACATCGGTTTATACTAGCTATAACCAATTACTTTTCAAAGTGGGCAGAAGCAGTTCCACTTGTTGAAGTAAAGACATCTAATGTAGTTAGCTTCATTAAGCATCATGTCATTTATCGTTTCGGGATTCCTCGACGAATAATTTATGACAATGGACCACAATTTGCCAGCCAGGCATTTTATCGGTTCTGTGACAAGAACCGAATTCAAAATTTGGCTTCTACGGCTTATAATTCGGCTGCTAATGGTTTAGCTGAAGCCTTCAACAAAACGATCATCAAACTTCTCAAAAAGTTTGTCTCTTCTAATAAAAGAGATTGGAATGAGAAGCTTGGAGAATGTTTATGGGCATACCGAACAACAGTCCGGACTCCTACTGGTTTTACACCATTTTCACCGGTTTATGGATGTGAAGTTGTCCTTCCATTGGAAATCCAGATCCCTTCTCTTCGAATCGCTATTGCTAATGAGCTAACTATAGAGAATAATGATCGCTTACGCCTCCAAGAACTTGAAGGATTGGACGAGAAGCGTCTTCAAGCACAACAGCATATTGAGCTATATCAAGCCCGTATATCTCGAACTTTCAATCGTAAAGTCAAAGAGAGGGTATTCAAAATTGGCGAGCTTGTGTTGGCTGTCTGGAGACCAATGGTGATGACTCACAAGAGCAAAGGGAAGTTCCAAGCGAAATGGGAAGGCCCGTATGTGATTGAGTCCGTGTTCTCTAATGGTGCTTATCGGTTGTCAAAACCCAACGGAGATCTACTCATGCTGCCGATCAATGGCAAATTTCTTAAGAAATACTATGTATAAAAAGAGAAGACAGGACAAAAATAAAACTTCTTTTATTATGTTTGTTCAAGATAAAAGATTAAGGACGAGGGCCACTCCCTTCCTTATTGAATACATAGTCAGCCAATGCATAGAAGGCATCGTTTCCTGAACTCATGAAAAATTGGCAGACAGCCATCCTCAATGCTTCTCCTTCAGAAGTTTTCCCTGGCTCTACTAGGAAAGCAAGAATGTCCTGGGGCGGCTTGGGCGTAGAAGAACTGTTGCCTACTTCAGTCGGGCTTGTCATTATCGGCTCAGCGGGGCATGTCTCAATGACGTCCTCAATGTCCCTAGAGACTTCATTCTTTTGCTGTGCATCCTCAGAAGACATTCTCAATTGAGGAGCGGAAATGAGAATGAAAAGGTTACAGAGAGTTATCGCCTATTTATAGAAGAGGATTATTAATGAACTGGTCTCTGAAATTGAAAACAACTTTTCATTTCCGAAAAGACCCGTTCGTTCATATTACTAGGTTTATCCATTTAATTATGGAACTGAATCGTCGTTTCTTTTCCCGAGAAATACGTTGATTCGTCCGTCATGTATGCTCACAACATCTATCGTTTTATCCCCCAGCTACCAAGGTTTGGTTAAGCTGACTTCTCGTCTCCTGGGAGAAAAATTTAAAATCTTCTATTCTTTATCGATTGATTAAAAAATGGGATTAGTTATTTATCATATTTTCATAACCTCTGGATAAATGCTAAATCTACCTACTTTTCTTATCTATCATTTTCCATTTGACCTCTGCATAGAAATCATCTAATTTTCTTTTGAGTTCCCGCACACTGTCATGTCCATATTACCTCTGATAGTATTATGAACTCTAAATTAGAAAAGAAGATTTCATTATCTATCATGTCCATATTGCATCTAGATAGATACAAATCATCGAGCATAGAAGAATTATCATTTCCACTCTCATATCATCATAAAAGTCTATTACATTTCTTAGACTTTTCTTTACAATAGAAATCTATTACATCTTGGATTTTCATTCTATACACCAAACAATAACCTAATAGAGATCTATTTTCTTCTCTGGATCTTCTCCGTCGGGTTCGTTGTTGGTGGCAGTTCCTTACTGTCTGAGCCCCCGTGGCAATCAGAACAGTAGGAATCAAACTCTGGTCTTATCTCTCAGACGAGAGGAGAACCCCAGAGTAGGGCAGCCCGAAGGCGTGTTGCTGCCAACACAATTGGTGGATTAGTGGCGGCACCTCAAAGGAGATAGGAACGTATCCAGCATTGGGATACGATTCCTAGTTCTGCCGTGAAAGAAACTCTACTACCCGATTTCTCGGGGTAGAGTTGACTCCACCATCCAACTCTCCGTGTATAAAGGCTCTTCCTACCGACAGAGGAAGACCCTTCTATCTCACGAAGAGTTCTGAGTTGTCTGATTTGCGCGTCAAAAGCGCATGAGCTCCCTGATGTTGGAGTCAGAAGAATGCTCTTCACAGCGTCAAAATTGCCAATGCCAGTTCTGAAAAAGCTCTTCAGCCAAGCTTCTGCAGAAAACAAAGAAGAAGAAGTGTCATCAAATGCGTATTGAACGCTAACTAAAGACAGATAGCAAGGTTTTTACGCCAGCACTTCACAAGACTTTTTACGCCAATGCTTCAAACAAAGCTTTTTATGCCAATGCTTCAAACAAGGCTTTTTACGCCAGTGCTTCAGCAAGGCTTTTTACGCTAGTGCTTCAGCAAGGCTTTTACGCCAGTACTTCAGCAACGCTTTTACGCCAGTGCTTCAGCAAGGCTTTACACTCGTAAAATAGCTGTTTTCAAAACAAAAAATTCGAAGACAGATATTTACTTACGATCGAACTTGCCACTTGAGTCGAAAGGTTTGGCTCTAATGATGGTTAAATCTGCGTCTAATGATTGGACATGCAAAGGAACGCCGTTGGAAAGCTCCGCCATTTCTTATTTGAAGAACGACATTGCAGAAAGCTATCTTCAGGAGGATGAGTACGAGAATATATGAAACATTCTCGGTTATTTATAAAGACTGAAGAAATTATTAAGATGAGTCTATTTCGGGAGAAGATCTTGTTTAAAAGATCTTGTAACCATAAGATAGACGCCACGTGTTGGTTTGTTTCTCGGGAATCAACAATCACGGAAGCAGTCAACAGAAGTGCATAAACAAATGCGCGTTCATAGATGGGGTTAAAACATCAAATACTTTATCTATAAAGGATAGGAGCGGATCCCTACATATAAAAGTCGCAATATACAGAATATTATTATTCTTTTTCGTTGGGTTGACGAAGGGATGCACCCAACTCACGCATATTGCGAATCCCAGAGCGACGCATCAGACGAAGAAATGCTTCTGCGTCACTCAGTCCCTCGTATGCAGTTGAAGGACCACCATCAATACGACTGAAGACCGCTGGGGTCAGCCCAAAGCACTCTAGAAGATTTTGTGCTCGCTCGTTCTCTACCTCGAGGTTAAGCCTGGCGATCGAAGCCCCTTCCACAGTTGGTTCTTTCTTTGGCGCCATATCAACTATGAGGATGAATGTTAAGAGTATAGAGTTTGTCCTTATTTATACAAATTAAAATAACTCTTCACATTCCTCATTGGAAACCGCTCACTCGGGAAGATGAAGATAGATTTGAAAGTTACAAAGAAGAAAATTTATTGTGACGGTTAAGTATTGACCGACATTATTTTTTCTCTCTCTTAAACTTTACGCTGACTGTTGGATATCCCCGCTCTTACGCGGATGACTGTTGCGTATCCCGAATTTTGCGCTCATCAAATCTCAACTTTTACGCTTCTGTTCAAAGTGTTTCAAATTTTGGAGACATTTGAAAACTTTGAAGGGGGTCTTGTAGGAGCGTAAAAAGTGCTTCAAAGAAAGAGTCATCTCATTCGTAAGTGGCCAGCTTTACGCCTAACAGAACGGGTAATTTCTTTACGCCCAAGACAAGGCTAATTGTATTACACCTAAGCAGATTGATCATTTTACGCTTGGGTCTACACCGATGATTTTACGCCAAGGACTGAGCAGCCTCTTTCGCGCTGGACAAAAGCTATCAAATCTCGCATTTAATGCAGACTTTGACATGAAGATATCAATGATGGCATTTACCACAGAATTCAATGGAATTTGTCTCATACAAAGACCATTGTTGTCGTTTATAGAGATCGAGCTACTTTACGCTCACTGAATGGTTTCTTTTACGTACGGAGTTTTACATGAGTCCTTACGCTCATAAAAAACAATGTGTGCGTGAAGTCTATTTGAGCCATTTTATGCTCAAGGTTATTCAATAACCACTTTACGCTGGAAACCTATGACAGAGCTAGTTTACGCTCATCTTTTTACGCCCTATTCGTTCTGGACAGTTTGGAACGTGGTGTGCCTACGTGGTCTTCATGCCACATATTTCGAAGAACGTGTGTACATGTATCCTATTCTTACTGAAATGATGGGATACGTGTCAGCATATACAGAGGATGACTCTGATCGTGGATGGCAGTTGTTAGCGTAAAGACAGATTTTGATGCCCTTTTACGCATGGAAGCCCCAGTCTATAAATAGACTTATTTTTCTTATACAACACACACACAGAGAGACAGGAGAGAATACAGAGATCAGAGCTTCGAGATTTTGATTCTCTAGAGCATCCTTCTTCAACTTTCCTTCCAGAACAGAGTGAAGTAAAGCAGGAAAGCATTCAGCCTCGCCATCAGTGCCCAAGTGGGTCGATACCTTTCTGGTGCATTAGTTCTTCCAAATTGTTCTCCTTCAAGCAGTGATCTTCATCATCATCATATGGTCCAAAGAACAAAGTGATCATTTACGAATCAGACTTCCATAGCAATACTTTCCCAGAATCAAATTTGTACTTCTTGTACTTTTCTTCTTGTTTTTATTTTCAAAAGCCAATTCCTCCCAGGCATTTTGTTAAGCGAAACAGAGTTCTCTTCAGAGTGTCGGGGGAGCCAGAGTTCGAGTACTCCAGACGTCAGGCAGAGCAGAGCAGCAGAGTTTTCTGCGGAGTCTCGATTGAGGAGAAGACAATTCCACACCCCTTGATAGCAGAGTATATGGATGTTTTTCCAGAGGAGTTGCCTGGATTGCCACCAGACAGAGACATTGAGTTCTCGATAGTCTTGGTTCCGGGAGCGGAACCTATCTCTCAGCATGTCTATCGGGTGAACAATAGTGAGTTGGTGGAGCTGAAGAAGCAGGTGGATGAGCTGTAGGACAAGGGCTTCATCCATTCGAGTTCATCACCATGGGGTGCACCAGTATTATTTGTGCCAAAGAAGGATTGGTCAGTACAGATGTGTATTGACTATAGGGCACCCAACAACCTCACGATCAAGAACAGATACCCACTGCCGCGGATCGATGATCTTTTTGACCAGTTGAACGGAGGTCGGGTATTTTCCAAGATTGATCTGAGGTCAGGATATCACCAGGTGAAGGTGAAGGGGGAGGATGTTGCCAAGACCGCTTTCAGGACGCGATACGGGCAGTTTGAGTTTTTAGTTATGCCGTTTGGGCTAACCAATGCACCAGCAGTATTTATGAACCTAATAAACAAGGTGTTCCACCAGTACCTGGATCAGTTTGTGGTGGTGTTCATTGAAGACATCTTAGTATATTCCAAGACTGAGGAAGAGCACGAGGAGCATTTTGTTAGGATTATATACTAAAAGCATCACTTTTGTAGTAACCTTATTTCCTTAAATTTTGAATGAGAATCCATGTCCCGATACATCGGGTTGATGATGTCCTCTGAAGGAGCTCATAAGGATTGTTATGTAAACCCTGCAGGTGGATTATATCCGACATGACAAATAAAGTTGAGCGGTACTACTTAAGGATAAAAGATGTCGAATCAATATAGTTGTCAGTAACTTAATTTGATCGACGGACATACGATATCTTAACATGGGGAGCCAAACGAGCATATAATAAAAAGAGCCAACAAACATAATTTGGGATTAGGGAGGTAGTGCAACAATAGCTCATTAGTGGGCCAAGCTATTGTTAATGGGCCTGGATTATGTGTTCGGGCTGAACACGGGATATCCAGATTCGTTAGGAGGCTTAACCCTAATTTTTTCTCATGGTCCCTGCCGTAGCCTATATATATCCTCTATTCTCTGGCCGCCAGATTACTGATCAGAAATCTGAAATTTTCTCTAAATTTGTGATTCACGTAAGGAGAGAAAGAGAGTGCTGCCAAGGAGTAGAAAAGGTTGGGAGATCGTCGCCCACACGACGTCCAACTCGAGGAAGGATTACGTACAGAAGATCTTGGGGTCATCCGCTCGAGATTGCCAGAAATTACTTATCTCCTTTCTGCCGCAGGTATAATTCGTGAACCCTAGTTTCCACCTATGAAGGGTTAGAACACGTATTAGATCTGTTTTAACTTTCTATCGATCAATACGCACACCAAAGAAAGGGTCCTGGGAATCCCCAGTTCCATCAATTGGTATCAGAGCCACTTTGGATCTACGTATTGATTGATACGTCCATGTTGTCCAATAAAACCTGTGCTATGTAATAGTCGGTAGATGTAGATCTGTTCTAACTCGATTTTGCAGGCATCTTAGATCCAACTATTATGGTCCAATGCATGTTTTTTGATTGTGTTGTTTAAACCACGGACATGTCGTGGATGTTGTTGTTGCTGTGGATGTAATTAAAATCATGAGGGTTGATCGTGCTTATTAATTTAATTTTTTAATCTGGATTATGTGTGAACTCCTTCGGGAGGCATAGAATTGATGTAATTTTAATTATTTTTGATCAATCGTGATGGCGGTGGTGGCTGTTTCTGACGCCGAACGAGATGCTGGTCGAACCCCGTATAGATCTGCACAGCGCTAGATTTTGGATTCGGATAGTTGAGGACGGAGCAGCAAAGATGACCATAATAGTTGGATATTTTCTCTTATTTTTGTCATTTTGCTTTTTCTGATTATGCATGTTTATTATTGTGGTTGTTTTTTTGGGAAAACTAAGCCTACATTAATAATGGACAACATGGACATAATATCAACTAGTAGAAAAACCCTCATTGTTAAATAACTAAGTAGGAGAGGATTTTTATTTAGTATAAATCCTATGGTCTCCATTACTGGTTTGTAGGTGATGTAATTATACTTGCGTGTTGGCTTTAGTGCTTTTCTCCATATCAGATGAGTATAATTATGGATCACCAGTACAAACTTCCTTAGGAATAATTGTAGAAAGTTACCTAGTATGTGTTCACTTCTCCATCTGAAGGAACTCATTACAAGGTAATGGACTTAGTATTAAGTAATGGTATACACTTAGATACAAATAATGGTATCCTCCCTATCGGAGTCACTGCTATTATTTGTATGACCAAAGCAAGACTAGCATATTAATTTTATTTGTCATAAAGTTATATTGACATGATAGTAAAATTAATAAGAAAAATCTACTTGAACAAAGTTGAATTTGTATACGTCCACACTATCGTGGCATGCTAAATTCATGGTGTTCAAGGTGTTGGTGAATTTCTTATTATTGTTTTGAGGGAATCAATATTTAGTTAATTCAAAAAGTTTTTTTTTGTCCTACATAATTTTATTTATGTGATTCTCAGGATTTCAAAAATGGGTTCTTTTAGTCCACTTATGGTGATTCTTAAAGAAAACAAACTTACTGGACCTAATTATATTGACTGGAAACGTAATTTGGATATTGTTCTGACTGCTGAGGAGCACAAATATGTACTTGTTGAGGAATGCCCACCTAAGCCTGATGCTAACTCTGATGAAGAGGTCAAAGAGGCTTACAAGAAGAGGAAAAAGGCAGATGAGATGGTGCGGTGTTACATTCTGGCATCTATGTCAAATGTACTGCAACATCAGCATCAGGCCATGGCCACAACTTATGACATGATGTATAACCTCAAGGAACTCTTCGGACATCAGAGTAGAGCAGCTAGGCAGTTTGCTATGAAATGTTTGATGAATACAAAAATGGCTGAGGGTACACCAGTAAGGGATCATGTTCTCAAGATGATGGGTCATCTGAATGAGATGGAGATCCTTGGAGCTGAAATCGATGGGAAAACCCAGGTTGATATCATTCTCGGGACTCTGCCTAAAAGTTTTGACAATTTTTGCCTTAATTACAACATGAACAAAAGGTTGTATAGTTTGGCAGAACTTGCAAAAGAGCTACAGGATGCTGAATCTCTCATTAGGCAGAGTGGTCATGTTTTTGTTTCTGAAAAGGCTTCTACTTCTAAGCCAAAAGGCAGTAAGAAGAAGAATAACATTCAGAAACAGGCAAACTCAGCAAAGAAGGGCATGGGACCTCAAGGCGCGGTGAAAAAGCCGAAAGGCAAATGTTTCAAGTACAAAGGGTCAGGACATTGGAAGACTGATTGTCCACTTCTCAAACAAGGGAACAAAGAAGGTATATCACATTTACTAGTAGTTGAAACATGTTTAGCAGTGTTATCTACCGGCACCTGGTGTGTAGATACAGGAGCCACTAATCATGTCTGTAATACATTGCAGGGGTTCCAGAAAACCAGACGGCTCAGTGATGGAGAGATATGCTTGTTCATGGGTGATGCTACAAAAGTATCGGTCGTTGCATTAGGAGATGTTACTTTATCTTTTGGTAGAAATAAGTCTTTGACATTGAGAGATTGTCTTTATGCACCTTCACTTAGAAGGAATTTAGTTTCCGTTTCTATGTTAGTTAAGGATGAATATTCAGTTTATTTTAATAACAATATTGTTATTATGAAGAATAAATATTTTATCTGTTCTGGTGCATTGGTTGATAAATTGTATGTTATTAATCCTATTTCGCCCACAATACAACTTATAGAAATGAATAATATGTCATCTAACTTAAATAAGAGAAAAGAACCTTCTTGTATGAACCAAACATATCTTTGGCACTTGCGATTGGGACATATTAACCTAAGAAGGATTCAAAGACTGGTTGAAGATGGACCTTTGAGTTCATTGGAAGTGGAGGCACTACTAGTCTGTGAATCCTGTTTGGAAGGTAAAATGACCAAAAGGCCTTTTACTGCAAAGGGGTATAGGGCTAAAGATGTGTTGGAATTGGTTCATTCTGATTTGTGTGGACCCATGACTATCCAAGCTAGAGGTGGCTTTGAATATTTTGTCACATTTATTGATGATTATTCAATGTATGGATACATTTATTTGATGTGCCGTAAGTCTGAGTGCTTTAAAAAATTCAAAGAGTACAAGGCTGAAACGGAAAAACGTCATAGAAAATGTATCAAGTCATTAAGATCAGATCGTAGTGGCGAGTACCTCTTTGGAGAGTTTAGGGATTATTTATCAGAGGCTGGGATTGCATCTCAATTGACTGCACCTGGAATGCCCCAACAGAATGGTATAGTCGAAAGAAGGAATAGAACTCTTATGGAGATGGTTAGAATAATGATGAGTTATTCGGATTTGCCAGATTCATTTTGGGGATATGCCTTAGAGACTGCAGCTTATATTTTGAACTTGGTTCCTTCTAAGTCAGTACCTCTTACTCCCACAGAGCTGTGGATTGGGCATAAGCCTAGTCTGAAACATGTTCACATTTGGGGTAGTCCAGCACATGTGCTGAATATGAAAGCAGATAAGTTGGAATCTCGTACAGAAGTATGCTTGTTTGTAGGCTATCCAAGAGGAACGAAGGGAGGTTTATTTTATAGTCCTAAGGATCAGAAGGTCATTGTTAGCACCAATGCCCGATTCTTAGAGGAAGACTATGTGATGAACCATAAACCCACAAGTAGAGTTGTTCTATAAGAACTGAGACGTAAGACACCAAGTACTTCAGTACCAACAGTGCAAGAGGATGAACCACAAATAACTGCACAACGTGTCACAAATGTTACACCACAACCGATAGTGCCTCGTCGTAGTGGGAGGGTTGTGATACAACCTAATAGATATATGTTCTTGGGAGAGTCGTCAGACTTCGTCCCTGAGGAACAAGATTATGATCCCTGTACCTACAATGAAGCACTCTAAGATAAAGATACAGAGTCTTGGCAAAAAGCAATAATATCTGAAATAGAATCTACGGATTCTAATCAGGTCTGGGAGCTTGTAGAACCACCCGTTGGTGTAAAAGCCATTGGATGCAAGTGGGTCTATAAGAGAAAAAGAGGATCAGACGGTAAGGTTGAAACCTTTAAAGCTCGGCTTGTAGCAAAAGATTTTACTCAAAGAGAGGGTATTGATTATGAGGAAACCTTTTCTCCTGTAGCCATGCTTAAGTCTATTCGGATTCTTTTATCTATTGCAGCTCATCTCGATTATGAGATTTGGCAAATGGATGTCAAGATAGCTTTCCTTAATGGAAGTCTTGAGGAAGACATCTATATGAAGCAACCAGACGGGTTCATTGAAAAGGGCCAGGAGCATCTTGTTTGTAAGCTCAAGAAGTCCATTTATGGACTTAAGCAAGCTTCCAGATCTTGGAATATATGTTTTGATCAGGTGATAAAATCCTATAAATTTGATCAATGTCAAGATAAATCATATGTATACAGAAAGTGTGACGAAAACATGGTGGTGTTCCTAGTACTTTACGTGGATGACATCTTGCTCATTGGAAACAATGTAAAGGTATTATCTGATGTAAGGGTATGGTTATCCAAACAGTTTGATATGAAAGACTTGGAAGAAGTAGGTCACATCCTTGGGATCAAAGTTCTACGAGATCGCAAGAAAAGGATGTTGGGCTTATCCCAAGCTTCCTATATCGATACTGTACTAACTCGTTTTAGTATGCAAAATTCTAAGAAAGGTTTCTTACCTTTTAGACATGGAATTTCTCTATCAAAGGAGCAGTGTCCGAGGACACTTAAAGAGATAGAGAACATGAAGGCAGTTCCTTATGCTTCAGTAGTAGGAAGCTTAATATATGCAATGCTATGTACGAGACCAGACATCTGCTTTGCCGTAGGCATGGTCAGCAGATATCAGTCTAACCCAGTACAAGAGCACTAGACTGCCGTAAAGCATATTTTGAAGTACCTGAAAAGGACTAAAGAGTATATGCTAGTTTACCAGGCAGATAGTTTAGTTCCATTGGGGTATACAGACTCAGATTTTCAGTCAGATAGGGATTCCAGGAAATCTACCTCAGGTTATGTGTTTACTTTGGAAGGTGGAGCTATTGTGTGGAGGAGTATCAAGAAAAAATGTATTGATGATTCCACCATAGAAGTCGAGTATGTGGCAGCCTCTGAGGCAGCCAAAGAAGCGGTTTGGCTCAAAAACTTTATGTTGGACTTGGATGTGATACCTAGTTTGCCTAAGTCTATTACACTTTATTGTGATAATAGTGGTGCAGTTGCAAACTTGAAGGAACCACGAGCCCATAAGATAGGCAAACACATTGAGCGCAAGTACCACCTGATACGAGATTTCCTAAAGAAAAAAAAGTTGTTGTGATCAAGATAGCATCAGCCGACAACCTAGCTGATCCCTTTACAAAGAGCTTACCAGCTAAGGTTTTTGATAGTCATGTTGAGGGAATGGGAGTCATATGTGTAGCAGCATGGCTTTAAGTATAAGTGGGAGATTTGTAACAGTATACTGAAAAGCAATGCTTTGAGTATAAGTGGGAGATTGTTAGGGTTATATACTAAAAGTATCACTTTTGTAGTAACCTTTTTTCCTTAAATTTTGAATGAGAATCATATGGGCAAATGTTTGCATATTGTATTTGTTGCAAGTGTTAATGCAAATGTCTGATATTCTATATTGTAGATAATATGGTGTGTGGTGTCACACAGAAGTTCATATTATCAGTTTCCTATGGAGTATATAAATAGTTAACAACTAGATGGACTTGGACAATCTATTGGAAAGGTTGTAGTATAATCTGGTATTAGTCTATCTTGACTATAGGTTTACACTGACTATAGGTTTACACTAGTACACTTTGTGTGTATTGAACATGACCACTTGAGGTTGTTCTCTTTGTACTGACTACATAAGAGAACAAACACCTCTGTTATTATGGATGCTTGTGCTCTTAATCCGAATATAATAACGGACATGTATATGCAGTGTGCATTACTTTGACTCATAAAAGAGTGAGATTCATTATGGATCAACAACCTCTATGAATTGGGTAATAACATTGTATGTATGATGGACTGTTGATTATAAATGGAATCCATGTCCCGATACATCGGGTTGATGATGTCCTCTTAAGGAGCTCATAGGGATTGTTATGTAAACCCTGCTGGTAGATTATATCCGACATGACAAATAAAGTTGAACGGTACTACTTAAGGATAAAAGATGTCGAATCAATATAGTTGTCAGTAACTTAATTTGATCGACGGACATACGATATCTTAACATTGGGAGCCAAACGAGCATATAATAAAAGGAGCCCACAAACATAATTTGGGATTAGAGAGGTAGTGCAACAATAGCTCATTAGTGGACCGAGCTATTATTAATGGGCCTGGATTGTGTGTTCGGGCTGAACACGGGATATCCAGATCCGTTAAGAGGCCTAACCCTAATTTTTTCTCATGGTCCCTGCCGTAGCCTATATATATCCTCTATTCTCTGGCTGCCAGATTACTGATCAGAAATCTGAAATTTTTTCTAAATTCGTGATTCACGTAAGGAGAGAAAGAGAGTGCTGCCAAGGAGAAGAAAATGTTGGAAGATCGTCGCCCACACGACGTCCAACTCGAGGAAGTATTACGTGCAGAAGATCTTGGGGTCGTCTGCTCGAGATTGCCAAGAATTACTTATCTCCTTTCTGCCGCAGGTATAATTCGTGAACCCTAGTTTCCGCCTATGAAGGGTTAGAACACGTATTAGATCTATTTTAACTTTTTATCGATCAATACGCACACCAAAGGAAGGGTCATGGGAATCCCCAGTTCCATCATATTTGAGGATAGTGCTGGAGACTCTCAGAAAGGAGCAGCTTTATGGAAAGCTCTCCAAGTGTGAGTTTTTCTTGGACCGGGTTGACTTTTTGCGCCATGTGGTGACTGGAGATGGGATCTCAGTTGACCCCAAGAAGATCGTAGCAGTTGAGGCATGGGCAGCGCTGACTCCAGTTACAGAGATCCACAGTTTTTTGGGCTGGCAGGATATTATAGGAGATTTGTGCAGGATTTCTTTCGAGTTGCAGAGCCGTTGACTCGGTTGACCCGGAAGGATGCTGAGTATGTTTGGTCAGAGGAGTGTCAGACAGCTTTTGATGAGTTGAAGAAGCGGCTTAAGACAGCTCTGATTCTGACATTGCCTTCAGGATCAGGGGGATTCACTATCTATAGTGACGCTTCAGGGAAGGGGCTGGGTTATGTATTGCAACAGCACGGGAAGATGATTACCTATGCATCCAGGCAGTTACGTCCCCATGAGAAGAACTACCCTACCCATGACCTGGAGCTAGCAGCAGTGATATTTGCTCTGAAGTTGTGGAAGCACTATCTGTATGGAGAGAGGGTAGAGATTTTTACACATCACAAGAGCTTAAAGTATGTGTTCACTCAGAAGGAGCTGAACATGAGGCAACGCAGATGGCTAGAGTTGATGAAAGACTTTGACATATCACTTCAGTATCACCCAGGGAAGGCCAACGTGGTTGCCGATGCCTTGAGTAGGTATCCGACTGCCATGTGTTTGACTATGGATCGGCACTTGCTTGCAGACTTGGAGAGCCTTAGAATTGAGGTGATTGTGCCCGGAGTGCAGATGCAGATGTGGGGCCTGCAGATTCAGCCAGACTTGGTGGAGAGGATCAAGTCGACACAGTTTGAGGACGTTGCTATGCGGTGTCTCCTAGAGCAGGTTCGAGTAGGATTACTGGATGGCGAGTTGTCGCTTGCAGAGGATGGTGCCTTGAGGCACAGTTCCAGGTTATGTGTGCCCAGTGGAGAGCTCGGAGAGCAGGTTTTGCAGGAGGCCCACAGATCTCAGTACTCTATACACCCTGGTGCCAACAAGATGTACCGAGATCTGAGAGAACATGTTTGGTGGTCCGGGATGAAACGGGAGGTAGCTCGTTTCGTAGCTAGGTGCTTGGTCTGTCAGCAGGTCAAGACAGATAGGCAGAGGCCCGGTGGATTGTTGCAGCCATTTCTTATTCCCGAGTGGAAGTAGGAGCATATCACTATGGATTTTGTATCTGGATTGCTACGTACACCAGGAGGGAAAGACGCAATTTGGGTCATCATTGACAGGTTGACCAAATCGGCCTACTTCTTGCCATTTAAGGTGGGTACGTCTACAGAGAGGCTTGCGGAGATGTACATACGGCAGATAGTCAGGATTCATGGGGTTTCGGTCAGCATCATCTCGGATCGGGATAGTCACTTTACTTTCCATTTCTGGAGGAGTCTCCAGACCAGCTTGGGCACTCAGCTCATGTTTAGCACTGTATACCACCCCCAGACGGACGGACAGTCAGAGAGGACTTTTCTGACACTTGAGGATATGCTGCGGACGTACGTCCTAGACTTTGGAGGTTCCTGGAAGGATCATCTACATTTGGTGGAGTTTGCTTACAACAACAGTTTTTAGGCCAGCATTGAGATGTCACCTTTCGAGGCTCTGTACGGGCGTAGGTGTCGTACGCCCTTATCTTGGGATGATGTTGGTGAGCGAGCTTTACTGGGACCAGAGATGGTTGTTGACGTAGCCGAGAAGGTAAAGCTTATCAGGGATAGACTTCGCGTGGCGCAGGACAGACATCGGTACTGGGCCGATAGCCACCGGAGGCCGTTGGAGTTTGAGGTACAGATTAGAGTAGGATTAGATTAAGGGTTTGTATTTTATTGATCATGTTTGTTTATCATAACTAAATTGAGACCTTGCTTGTGATTAGGTTGAAGACCAGGTTTTCTTGAGGATATCTCCGACTCGTGGTACGATACGTTTTGGTGGAGGTGGGAAGCTTAGCCCGCGCTTCATCGGCCCTTTCGTTATCAGCGGGAGAGTCGGTAACGTGGCATACAGGCTAGACTTGTCACCTGTACTAGTGGGGGTCCACAACGTATTCCATGTATCACAGTTGAGACGGTACGTGGCTGACCCTAGCTATGTGCTCGATCATTCGGAGATTGAGGTTGGGCCTTCTCTCAGCTATCCAGAGCAGCCAGTGGAGATTCTGGATCGACGGAAGAAGGTACTGAGGAACCATGTGATACCTTTGGTTCGCTTTGCATGGAGACATCATTCTCTATGAGAGTCTACCTGGGAGCGGGAGGATGAGATGCGCGAGCGATACCCATATCTTTTTGGACCTTGAGATATACTTTCTATCCTTCTCATCAGTTGTGTTTCGCCTTTCAATTTCGAAGACGAAATTCTTTTAAGAAGGATAGATTTGTCACTACCATATTTCTAGTTTGAGAATATTTTTATCATTTTTAAGGTTATTTGAATTTATTATAATTTATTTGAATTTATGGGAAATTTTAGGATTTATTTTGGAATTATTTGAATGATGGTTGACTAGGTTGACTTTGACTAGCATTGACTTTGGTAGACTAACCTAGAAGCTAACCCTAGTTGTGTTTGGACTTGGTTAAGTCATGTAACCCTATTTAGACTAGAGTTAACCCATGGTTAGTCATTAGACTCAAGTTAACCATAGAATAGATCAGTCATAAGTCATGACTCATGGTTTTGGGATCAATAGAAAATCACATAGCCTTAACTTATAAAACAAAGCCCAAAGCCCATTAGCTATTGCCAAACCCTAACCCTAACTTAGTTGGCCGGCCACACTAGCCTAGGGAACCAACCATATAAGTAGTCTCTTCCATTAGGTTAAGCCTCTTTAGAAAATTTCACAAAGCTTGAGAAGAAGAGGTATTTTTCTAACTTCATTAATTCATAGAAAATCCATTTTAATTCCTTTTCAATCCAAACCAATTGCATTAGATTCTAATTCATCTATACTTTCTGTCCATGGAAGAAAATTTTAGTGGAAGAGCAATTTGGTGGAGTTTGCTATCAAAGGAAAAAGTTCTAGAAAGGAGTTTTTCTTGAAAAGCTCACCAATAGGTCAAACCATCTAAACACCATTAAATTCTAGTTTTCTTTGCATGGTAGAATAGCCCTAGGAGTCCCCTAACAGTAGGATTTGGTTTCGTGTCAGGTGGACCCATTTCGTGTCCGTATCGGACACGTATCCGAATGTAGGCATAGGTGTTTGTTGAAATGCCCCAAAGGGCATTTTGATCTATTTTTAGGTAAGTAATTGAATAGATTTCTAGGGTTAATTGTTGCTTATGGATTTCTTTTGGTCTGAGGTTGTTTTTGTGTCGTGTCGTGTCAGGATTTGGACACGAACACAGTCCCCGCACGCGGCTACAGTATTCCCCTGCTACTCGAGGTGAATTTCTCCACGGACACGACGGCTCAACATGAACCAATTGACACGTGGCTAGAGGAATTGACTGACACCACATTTGTCAAGTCTCATGTGAACCCGTGTCGTGTCGAGCGAGCACGAGCTCGTGCACTGATTTTGTACTGTACGCGTACAGTAGGTTTTCGGCCACTGATACGGCTTGATAAGTCTGGACACGACACCTGTTGACATGATTCAGGGTGTTGGACACGTAGCTGGACCCTAGGCGTACCCCCATGCACGAGCACGAGATTTGGTTTGACCTGTGTCGGGTGCACGACACGCGTGCACTCGTGCATGATGCAGTATCTGTATGAATGTTCTGTGTGTGTCTGATTTGGTCATTTCGTGTTGGACACGTCGTGTCACATTGTGGTGGACACGTATTGGGCCCTAAGACACGTACATAAGTTATATTTGCATTACCAACCACTAATTTCACATATTAATTTTTTTATGTATCAACTTCTATTTACACAAATTTATGATACCAAGTTATATTTTCTGTATTTTCCAGTTTTCTAATTTGAACTTTGGCAGTTTAATTAGCCTATTAAACTGATGTTAATTATTGGTTTTATATCCTAAAATAGTTCTCCTACATGTAACCTGAGAACACTCTAACACACACACATTGCACTCTCACACACACAAGCATACACACACAATGCCACAGTTCACTATTTTCATATTTTACAAATTCCTGAGACTTTTCCCTATTTGCTGCTGTTTACACTCCACTATTCCTGTATACACAACATTGCCATGTCCTGTTTCCAGATTTGCATATACACACACTGTTTTAAGATTACACTCTTCCAAATTCACTTGACACATTCCACTACACATACATTAGGTTCTTTTCCTGAGATTCCTATCACACTCCTTGTTCCCATGTACACAATCATATTCCCTTTACCCCTTTTCTCTATGAATGTACATATATACATGTATATATATTATGTGAGATGTATATATAGGTATCATATATATTATAATATATGTGTATTATATTTAGAGATATGTATTGATACATGTATTTATATATATATATATATATATATATATATATATATATATATATATATATATATATATATAATACACATATATTATAATATATAGGATACCTATATATACATCTCACATAATATATATATATATATATTTTTTTTTCACATAATATATATATATATATATATATATATATATATATATATATATATATATATATATATGTGATGTACATATATGTGATGTACATGGTCTATATAGTTATAACGTGTATACTATATTATTTTATCTAGATATATTAATATTGTGTAAATGTAAATATGTGATTGGTATATAGGTACTATAGCCTAGGGCACATTGCCTATGGGTATGGCTTGAATGCCAGTTAAGTGTGTAGTTGGTTTGAATTGTCTAGAAATGGTGTGTGCTTGCTAGAATAGACTTGTTTAGACCTAGAATGACTTGTTTGACCTAATTTAGACTTGTTAGACCTAGTTTGACCATAGTTGACCTAGTTTGACTTCTAGGGTTGACCAGAGTTGACCAAGAGTTAACTTTGGCCTAGATTGACCTAGATTCATTTAGAATGCATTGAATTGCATCTTGTTATCATTTTAGACTTGTTGTGACTTGTGCTGTTCTGATTAGGAGCCAGACACCTCTCCTCGGACAGTATATTTCATCCAGACACTCAGATACCAGGCGAGTACATCCTCTGATCATTTTATATCCTGTTTAGAATTATTTTTCTGCTTTAAATTACTTTACTTGATACTGTCACGTTGGTCACACGGATTAGTACTATATGGATCCCTTCTTGAGATGTTATCCTTCATGAGTATCGGATACTACATGTTCTGTGCGTTTTACTTACATTGTGTATCACTATGCTTCATGGTTCATTGATCACTTGTGACATGTACTCTCATGATCACAGAGTCTCCTTGAATCTCCCATTTATGGGCATTCCTAGAATCACCCATTTATGGGCCTACCATGTATCATCCCTTGTGGGCCATTGCATGGAAGCATAACATAACCTGGCTGGATCCTTGTGTATTGATTGGGGGTACGGGGGAGTATAGACATGTGAATAATATCTAAGTAGTGTAGCATCAGAATCTTTCCGTAGTGTAGCATCAGAATCTCCTATGCCATTCACATGTTTATATTGTACTCTGACTCACTAGCCACTGTTAGTCACTACACCAAAAATAATAATTTGAAACATTTAGCATTTTGGACTTTGGAACAGTGTATAGATGTTCCTAGACCTTGGAACACTTGTTAATTGTTCCAAATCGTTTAAGTGTTCCAAAAATAAATTTACTTAAAATTAAATAAAATTTTATATTTTTGGAACGATGACTAAATGTTGATGTTTATGTTCAATTACGCAAGCCTTTCACATGATTGATAAGAAAAGTGTTCCAATTCTAGGCATGACTCTCTCTCTCTCTCTCTGATTCTAAACTCAGACCAACTCCCCCACCCCAACCCACCCTTGCTTGCACCCCGTGCACCCTCCCAATGTTGTTCCCTTTCCATCACCCCTTTCTCTCTGAATAAGTTTTGATCTCCTCTCGAAACTCCGACCTCGTCTGCAGGATCCGGAAGTACTCGAAGTCGAATATGTGTCACAAGCACTGGCTCTAGGAGATCAAGTCCAAGAACGGTGGGTCTTTCCCCAAGCATGACTCGAAGCCCGTATCTGACAAACCAGATGATAAGCCGGAGTTCTATCTCGCCGACCAAGCTCAGGTTAGGGTTTTTCCTTCAATTTGACTAAAATTAGGGCTTTTTAGATCCGATGTTCTAAATTAGGGTTTTTGGTTTTTGAATTTTTGTTTGGCCGGGGCAAGCATAGCTCCTGGAACATCGATAATCCTTCTGGCAAGGAGGTTCATGGGAAAGAGAGGTGTTCTTGAAGCAGCTTCCGTCTGGATTGCTTCTTCTTACCGGTGATATTTTTACTTTCTTGCAAAAGTTTTGGCATTTGTATGATTAATATGCATCTCTTGTAAAAAACAAAAATACACTCTATTAGTTGATTGTAGGAATTAGTACTTTTATTTGTCAATAAAATTCGGCTGCGTATCTACTTGAAATTCAGTTCTGTCGGAGGAGAATGAGTTCAGGGAGGCTTCCGTGAAGGAGGAGAGGGATGGTGCGGATATGGACGGGGATGCCAGCGGTGATGGTCCGATCCACTCATTTAGTTTTGACCCAGATTTTCTTGCGGGCGACAACGATGGAAGCGAGGAGGAGCAAGCTGATTTTATGAAAGAGTTAGAGAAGTTTCATAAGGAGAGGAGCTTGGAATTTAAGCCGCCGAAGTTCTACGGGGAAGGATTGAATTGCCTAAAGTAAGATCTAAGATCAGTTCTTTTGGGGCTTTGGGATATTACTCATGTTTTGCATTGCGCTTAAGTTTTTTTTTTAATTGTGCAGGTTGTGGAGAGATGTCACCAGACTGGGTGGCTATGATCAGGTATATTTTTGTTTTTTTAGACTTTATGTCGAACAATGTAGTTTGGTTATCTTACTTAGTGTTTCCTGCCAGCATTTTGTTTTGTTAAAGCTATGTCACTTGCAATGTCCAGAAAGTGAATGAGCATAGATGAAATTAAAATGTTAAGATGGATTAGTGGAAATACATTGGAATATAGGATAAGAAATGAGTTGGACGTGGTGTCAGTTGAGGACAAGATGCAGGAAAATACTCCCAGGTAGCTTGGACATGTGCATCGTAGACCAATAGATGCATTTGGTTTGGAGTGATAGAATTTTAGTTAAAAATGTTGCTAGAATAGGCCTAAAGGAACTTTTATTGAGCATGTAAAGAAGGATGGTATGTTTTGTTACTCTTGCATATAGAGCACATGGCTGCTAACAGAGTAGAAAGGAAGGAAAGGATTCAAATAGCCGACCCCAAAAGTTTGGGATGAGGCCTTTGTCGTTGTTGTAGTTATGCCACATGCAAGCCATGGTGAGTTAATGCTAAATATCCACTTATGAAAATAAGCGATGAATAAGTTGTTGCAGCGCTCTTATTAAAGGGATCGGTTTTCCTTTGACATTTATCAATAAACTACCTATTAATATTAAAAGTGGATTATAATAATTGCTACCAATTTTTTATGCTTTTTTCTGTATTTCCGTCCTTTATATTTTTATTTATTTTTATATGTTCTACTTCTAACACAATCTACGTTAAGTTGTACCCCTAGGTAATACTTTTCTGTATATATTATGTAGCTAACTTGATCAGCTATAAATTTTACCTCCAGGTGACAATATGTAAGCTATGGCGCCAAGTAGGAGAATCTTTCAAGCGTCCAAAGTAAGATTAGGTTCATGCTTGTGTTTCCTGATAATGTTGTTACCTCCTTCCTAGGTAATGTATCTCTTTAGAATCCAAACAATATTTGTTCTATGGAACAGTTAAAAAGAATAGAGCAATCAAGACCGGGTTTAAGATGAAACTTGATTTTTGAACATGATATAAGGAATCATCTCTCTAAATCTTATGGTTTCCTCATATTGCTCATATTTTAATCAAGTTCGACATAAGGACTTAATTTCCACCAACTTTTACCCTGTTGGTCCTTGTGTACATTGGTTCTGTGAATTTATTACATACACATGCAAAGTTTTCATGAAACTGAAAGATATACAATAGTTACTTTAATGTATGTTGAAATGTGCATATATTCTATTCAAACTATGGGGTTGGAATATAATGTTCTTTAATATGTTAGCTATATTAAAAAATAATGACCATGTACTGCTGATAGCAAGCATCAGTCTGTAAAGATTGGAATGACGTAGGACAAAATCTCAAACACAAACTAGAATGCTCAATCCTTTAGGCAACCTGTTAAAAGAAAGATAATACAAAATGTTGTTTGAGGCTTCTGAAGAGTCTCAGCTAGATACAAGTCATTAAAATGTTCATTGTCGAAATGCATATGATTCGAGTAAATATAGTGGTTGTTTAGTACATCCTAAGTTGACATGGTTTGCTTGTTTCCATGTGACATGATGTGTATTGCACAACAAATTATGTCATGTGAATCTTGACTAACAAGTAAAAAATGTTTGCCCCTTCTTTTGTTCATTATTTAGTACAGTGATGTGATTGGATCAAACAAGGGTGAAAAAAAGTATCTATATTGCTCATGGATCCTCTCTACAATTATCAGTATTGACGGATTTTGTAGTTTATGATTAGAGTATAGGGTTTTGTCAGACATCCTGTGCGGGTTTGTCAGAATGCCACCTCTGTCATTGTCAACTAATCATAGCTTATATTAATTAATAACATGATAATTACATAGTTTTAGGAAACTTATCATATTTGGGATTGAAAAAAGTGTTTTAAAGCATGAAATGAAAGGAAAACCAATTGATCACATATTTCTTGATTTTCATTGAAGTTTTATCAAAATTTTGGCCAGTTCTATTTACTTTTTGGTCAATTTTGGAAACTTCTGTGCAATTTTGATATATTTCACAAATTTGTGAAAACTTGTACTCTTTTCTTATTGTAAGCTTGACTAAAATTATGGACCAGTCTTTCAAAAATCTAGAAGAAACCTTTATACCTTTCGTTCAGCAAAATGTCATCTAAAAATATATCTTTTTACAGGAAAAGAAATAATGCTATAGAAAGGAAACAAAGAAATAACAGATTTTGCCGTAAGTTATATTTTTAAAATCATTTGAGATCACATAAGAAACCTGTAGCCTCACACAAGATTTGTCAAAATCAAGAACCAATATTTTATAGGTTTCTGACTAGAATGAATAGTAACAGAAGCTATTCTAAAAATTCATCAAAGAAGGTGAAAGAAAGAAAGAGAAACTTTGAAAACTACAACTAAAGAGTAGAAGTCCGTTAAGAGACATTGGCCAGATGATCCAACAATATCACGAATGAAGTCCTTTGGATGATATGATACAACACGATACGGTCATGGGAAGATGAAGACGACATTCATTTTGGTGTGTCCTAGACTCCCAGTGTATTTTGGAATGTGCATGTTGTGTCTGATACGTAACCGATACAAACATGATGCGATAAGGTACCACTATAGGAGTATCCTTACTTCCTAGTCGATCAAAAACTAATGATAAAACTTGACTGATAGTTAGTGGTACGTAGTCTTACCTTTTTCATCATGCAAGAGCAATCCTATCAGCTCCTTATGATTAGGACAGTGTCCAGAGCAATAGGTAGGATGCAGTATTTTAAAAACCAACCATTAGACCATTGGTGTGGTAGGTGCATGGTCTAATCTGTTGGATTGGCCTGTTCAATTTTGAAGGACTGCCGCTTACTAGCCTAGGTTTACAATTCATCTTATTGAATGAAACTGAACAAAATGAAGTTCATTTTACTTATGTAAAGTGGGTTGGGTTTCGTGATAGTTGACTCAACAATTCCTTTCGCCAAGTGAACGAAAAAAAATTGAAAAAGGGCCTCAGTGACCTGGGTAGTTTAGTTCGAACTGTCTAAACAATTCACGACGGTCCATCCTGCTTCGTAGTGGTGGATGCGAGGGGTTTCTCAGTGTACTTTGGTGGCGCAAAAGCTGTTCATATTCATGGGCAGCAATGTCCTGTAGATATACTGTATACATATCATCCGGAGCCTGATTATCTGGATGCTACCCTAATTACCATTTTCCAGGTATATTTAACCCTTCAATGCTATGGCCTGTTGTCTTCTTTTCCTTTTTTTTCTTTCATCAGCTGCCTTTTCTGCTAAGTTCTAGTCAATATTAAAAGGATAAACCATGCTTTGGTTCTATTTTTATATTTTAAATTGATAAGCTCATTACCAATATGTAGGATTGGATATATTCTTTGTTTTATCTGTTAGTCAGTTAAGAACCAATGCTTGCCTTCTATACCTTTATCCTCTCAGCGTATTATGGTAAAAAATTAGTAAAATTATTTCTTAGAGTAGTACCAATTTCAATTGGTTGTATCTTGTAGAAAATAGAGTATAAAGGATCCATTGTTGTAGAAAAATTAGCTTCTTTATTAGATTTTCTGGTGATTACTTGCTAATATTGAGGATAATAATTTGTGTCCTTTGTTAGATCCATCTAGAGGGGGTCCTGGAGACATACTTGCTTTCTTAACTGGTCAAGAGGAGATTGAATCTGTAGAGAGGTTAGTACATGAGCATGCACGCCAGTTACCTGAGGGTAGTCAAAAGGTCCTTGTTGTTCGTATTTACTCTGCTTTTCCCTCAGAGCAGCAAATGAATGTGTTCAAACTAGCCCCGCCTGGTCATCGCAAGGTAAACTTAATGTTATGATATTTTGTTATATTTCTTAGCTGCCAGGGTTTTCATATTGAAAGGCTGTAATGAGTTAATATTTTTGTTAATAAGTGGGACAAATTTCTGTGTACTAAATCCTTTTTTTTTCTTCCCAACGTTTAAGAACTTTCTTCTGATGCATGTTAACCTTTTGAGTTTTGACTATAAATATGTACCCAGAGAAAGCTATTCCATTGTGTTGAGTGTCTTTAGTCTAACAGATGTCACAAATTTAACTTAATTGCAGAGGTTTTATGAGAAGATCGACTGTGATAGGAGACTCTAAGAACCTCTGCACTATCCCTCGATGCATCATTGACCTTGGAAAAAAGAACATACACTCCTTTTTAGACAGCCCTCTGGCTATGGTATCCATAATTTCCACTCAAATTGTGTAGCCATAGAGGCCAAATTGTGCTTGTTTGAAAAATGATAGACTCTAACATCCTTGTCTGAATAAATGATGATGTTACTTTTGTTTCATATCATTTGTGTCTTTTCCAGCTCAATAATATTTATTTGGTTACACTTTGTTAAGCCAAAACTATATGCAAGTTGATGATTTGCACTGTATTGCTCTTGAAACTGTATGTAGATGATTTTGTGTGGATTGTGTAGGTTATACTAGCTACAAACATTGCTGAAACATCATTGACAATTCCTGGTATCAAGTATGTTATAGATCCTGGATTGGTGAAAGCTCGTTCCTATAACCACGTCACAGGGATGGAATCACTGATAATTATCCCAATCTGAAAAGCACAAGCTCTTCTGAGGAGGTAGGAAAGTAGATGTTGGTGAATCAATTATGTTGCTAAGTAAGGAAATATCAGTATAAAATTTGTGTATAACATTTACTATTTTGTTGTCTTATCTTGTTTCTTGTTTTCTAACCGTTTCTTCTCGGCAAGTCGTTCTCAGGTTGGACTAAATTATTTTTATTTGCTGCTGGTGTCCTGTAGTAGTTATTGCCAGTTGCTTTTTATAAGATACCATGTCTGGACAACCTGATTATGCCCGTAAAAGTTCTAGTTCAAGTGTAAGTAGCAGTGTCCAAGATATAGAGGAGGATATAACCATTGGCAGCATATTATCAGAAGAGAATCAAAAGATTAATGGAAACCTTGGGGGGCATTTATCTCACTTAAATTCCATACCGGTATGTCCCCCTGTATTATAGTTTTTGCTTGACCATTTTAAGTCATCTCTACGTTTCAGTCTTTTCTTACTAATGTCTATACAAAAGTAGGCACACATACAAAGACACCATACTTATTTTCTAGAAAACATTGGTTGTCATGATTACTACAATAGAACACACTAATTTTCCTTAACACTAGAACTGGTTATTTGTAATTTTGACAATGCAAAATTGTGCACTTTACCATGTTAATGGTCTATACAGATATGTGTTAGAGATGAATTATGAAGACAGAGAATTTAGGACTTTGTTTTTCCCATTCTTTGGTCTTCTGCAACAAGGATAAGGACAGCTTGTGTGGAGTTTTTTCGAGTCTCAAGGAGTGAGTAAAGGGTCAGCCAGCTTCGTCGTTATAATGCAAGCACGAGTAACTTGATTCAATATATTTCTTTGAAATTACTTGTGCTATATGCCTATGTCCAAAAATCATTATTCGTATTTCGAAGATCCATGTGTTTGCTTCAATCTTATTTGTTATGGGAGATTTTTTGTTCTATTGAAGTCACTGGACAACCTTATGCTACTTTCTTTTCTCAATTGTTTGACTACTATAAAAAAGATGCATAGGTATCCTCACTTTCATGTGCAATGATGAATAATTCATGTTTTTATATCAGGCTCCTTCTTCTCTTCGTTGTCCTTTGATGTTCGGTTGCAATTTCTTTTGCTGATCAGAGTAGCTACAATTATTCTGGATAAGGGGAGGAATATAGATGATTGAATGGATTTTGTAAAAATATAATGTTGGCTTGTATTCAGGTTGTGGCGCAATGTCAATAAGGTTGTTCCTTGGGGCAAATCTCTCTGGCGTGAACCTTCAAACTGAGTTTATTTTTTTGTAAAATTTTCTTTCAAATATCATTTGTCATTTCTTTATATGAAGTTGATTTTGACTTCATGTTTTATTTTTGTAGAGGTGGGTCGTGGATTTTAATCTGCGTGCTTGTGAAATCCTTAAGTTCAATTATCTTGAAACTGAGGTAATTTTAGAAATTTTATTTTAGATTCCTATCCAGTTCATTTGCATGAGTATTGGCAACTTTTGGCACTTGCTTATATCCCCTTTTCTTGTTCTTACTGTCTGCTTGCTTGGATCAGGATGAGGGTGTCATCATAGTAGACCAGTATTTTGGTTTATTTTTTTGAGTTGTTTTTTTGTTAGTAAGACTGAATTATAGAAGTCTCTATTTGTCCAATTTGTTGAATCTAGTCTATTTGGTTCATCTTAGATTCTTTGTTCAACTTAAGTCTTTTATTCTCCAATATCCTGATTTTAACTTAAACTTGTTTTATAATGTTGTATGCAGGTGTTGCCAGTAGCTGTTATTCAAATCTTTATCATTCGGTTGGAGAACAACTTATGGAATCATCTTTCGAACAACTAGATTTTGTAAACAGATCATTTTTCATGGTCGAGCTAGAGTTTATCTAATATTTGTAACTTTGACATTATATATACTTTTGATGATGTTTTATAAAGATCCAACTTTTGGGATATGTTATTGGTTGTTTAATTTATATTAAGTTGACATGTTTGGTTTATTTAACAGTCCTCTTAGATTTTGATGAGGCAATGCATAAAAAATATTGCACCATTTATTATGCGTTATAATGTTCAATTATGTATCTTTATAATTGTGGTTCGAAATAAAAATTGGCTACAAAATTGAAATAAGAAAAATACGTTGGAACGTTAATAAAACGTTTTAAAATTAGCCACAAGAACTATATAAAAAAATGTTACAAATTACATTTAGGAACAGATGCAAATATTTCAAAATGACATTTAGAAATATTTTAAAGGCGTATTGTATGTGTTTCAAAATCTAAAATACTTTAGGAACGTATTGTATATGTTTCAAAATCTAATTTTAGAAACACACCACCGATGTTCCAAAAAATAATTTAGGAACACATTTTGTGTGTTCCAAAATCTAATTTAGGAACATTTGAGAACCGTTCCAAACTAAAATTTGAAACGATTTATAATTGTTCCAAATATTGCAACGCCACTTTTAGGAGCAGTTTTTATGTGTTCCTAAAAATATTAGATACATAAAACAACTGTTCCTAAATGCCTATTTTGGTGTAGTGAGTTCTCTACTTATAGTAGATATTTCTATTACAGTTCTCTTCCTGTTTACATTCTGTACTTTCTTTCAGTTCATGTATCTTACTTTACTGTATGATTATATTTTCTAACCTGCTATGAACTGTTGAGATGTATTGTGCTCGCTCCTGTCCTGACTGGACCTGTTAAAAATATTATAGAGGACGAGGAGGAGGCCTGTGTGGATACTTTCTATGGGACAGCCCTAGACGACACTTGTGAGCTGGACTCTCAGGAGGACCCAGCTCTAGCTGATGACATTACCCCTACTGCCTAGTCTAGTTTAGTTAGGCTTTATCTTACTTATGTTGTCTTTCGACTAGCTTAGTTAGACTTTATTTCTGTCATTGAGATCTAGATTGTATATATTCTTTCATATTCAGTAGTTGAGACTTGTATTTCTGGATGTTTGCTGAGATGTTATCTTAGACTCTTCTGATCATCTATATTTCTTTGAGTTATATATCATATCGTGCTTCATCTTTCTTAGTTGTGATTGAGTTTACTTTCTGCTATGTCACCCCCATTCGGGGAGTATAAACTGCTTAGAATTATATTGTTAGATGTTGTGACTTAGGACAGCGTTCTACCGCCGATACTGCGGCGTAGGCTGGACGTACCCACTTCTCGTGCCCTTACTCTAGGGTGCGGGTAGTGACATGACATAACTATATTGCCGCCTCATGGCCCTTCCTTATTTTGATCACCAACTGACTCAATCAAGACTTATGAACTTAGTGTCAACGACTCAAGTTTCCGATGCTACATCTCGTGCCCGAGCACGGTGTCTTCTTTCCAGCCAAATCTTAGGCCCAAACATTTTGTTTTCAATCATGTACACTTTTAACTTAACTCATTGGTACCATACACATATTACTCGACTCAATCCAAAGGCACAAATGCGGATTGCCACTATTATGCCAGCTCATCTATATGAATGAGGTCACTAGCACCACAATCTATACTTAGACTTATAGCTTTGCTATTCTGTGACCCTTTCAGTGCAAGTAGCTAGCCCCCTACAAGTTCTCGAATAGCCTGAGCGGTACTTTCCAACTCGGCTATACCATGTTTTCTCCTAGGTTGAAACGGTCCTGTGGCCCCAGGCTTGCCGTCCGAAGGAAACTTTCCCTTGTGCACAAGTTGTCCAATGACTATACAAGACTCAACTCGAACAACCGTCTCACATAGTCATTCTTCTTTCTTCCAAAGTCACCATCCTTTGATTACTATGTTCAAGACTCCCAAAATCAAGACTTGTCTCGACGACCGACTGTCGCGAGCATATGCTTCCATATTATTAACTCAACTCAGGAATGACTACTTGATAGCCCTCTTGCCAAACTCAACTTGAACCGACCGTGTTTCGTACGATGTTATCAACCAAGTAATACTCTATCCTGAAACTCTGAGATCGTGGGACCGTGCTTGCTATGACTTTAATAGCTCGTGAATACTTCGCCTAGCTTAACCGTGCACAACAGCTAAACCCACGGGATGAGCAATGGCTATGCCAAGACTTGTACTATGGAAATGTGCATTAAGAATGTGGGACCGTTTATGCTACTGCCAAGCATAAAATAGTGGGACCGTGCATGCCCTATCAAGTATTTTTGCCGTACGATGCCTATGGCTATGCTAAGTCCATGGCCTTGCAACATAAACCAACTTTCCTTCTCCCAAGCCACGGAACGAAGGACCGAGCGTCAATTTTGAAAGCACGCCTTGCACAATTCTAAGCTGACCGTGGGACCTTTCCATGTTCTAACTCAATGCGACCCAAATTGGGATTATTCCCTTAGCAGTGTGGATTCGTCTCTTTTATTATCAAGCCTACTTGTGCAGTTGAAAACTTTCATTTTGTTAGTGTGAAGGACAAGCATAAGCAAGTTCACCGAAGTCACCCACCTGTGCGAGAAGTTGTCTCGACCGTGCGGTACTTCGAACAAGCCGTTGCATGGCTAAGTACAAACACCGTTGGTGTTTTTGATTCCTCCGGTTGAACTGAGCGGGACGGGATGCTACAAATTCAACAGCAGGTTGGCAAATGGCAGAACTGTAGAGATTTGTAGAAAGAGAAAGAGGGTCGATGGAACAAGAGAGCAAAAGGTGTGAAGAAGAACTTGTGCTGGTGAGATCAAAAATTTCAGTGAGGTTTTAAAGTTTTTTTTTTCTCTCTGAATAATTGTTATGGATGTGAAAAAGAAATGATGAATACTTATGATTGTGTTATGTTATAGATTTTTGTTTGTGTACAATTTTGATTCTTTTTTCTGCCAACAACAGCATTAAAATCGCTTCTATGATTAAAATCTTTCTTACTATCATCATCAGCAGCAGCTAGTTGTTGCCAAAGTAAAGCCAGAGCCAAAGCCACCGACGGTCGTCGAGAGCTTCCCGGTCGACGACGTCCTGATACTGATACTTGCCAGGCTCTCGGTAAAGACCCTTCAAAAATTCATATGCGTATGCAAGTCCTGGAGCTCGCTGATACAACAAGACCATCACTTCATCTCTCTGCACCAGCTGCACCTCAATGACAACAACAAGAAGAGACTGTCTCCCCTTATAACTTTATTTGCTACTTTTCGAAATTATTCATCCCCCTCTTCCTCCGATTCTGATGATCCTCTGGTCCAACCCTGTAATCCCTCTTCCCGAAATTTTAAATTTTATTATTTTATTTATTTTAATTACTCTATTATTCTTATTTTGAAATAAATCCTCCTTGAAACGTATATACGTTATTTTGTTAATATTTCGTCATTCAAAGACTAGTTAAACGTTTATGGTTTGGAGGCACTATTGGAGATTTAATAGAAATATTTATTCTAGAATTTTACAATTGGGATTACAAAAGTATTTTGTTATTAATTTTGGACTCACAAATTGCTCTCATGATTTTTGTTAAAAATATATATATTATTTTGAATTTTAAAGACATATTTTAGATCATCTTAATAACATAGTTTATTATTAAAATTAAATATCAGGATTTGTACGTTTGAAATCAGTTAACGATATCAAATATATAACTTAAATTATTTGGATAAATATTACGCATTATTTTATACATTATAAGGTTGATCACTTAGTTGGTATAAATCTATGTTCATGTGATAAGATTGCTTGATATTATCAAAGATTTAGTAACGTTAATATGGATTTTGACTTAGATTAGTTGGGTTAAGATTTACTGGTTCAAATAAAAGAAACCTTATCCATTAAGGATATTCTACCGTATCTACTTAGGTTTTCCCCTCCTATTTAAAGATTTCTATGTTCTCGAAGCGAGGAAATTTCTGAGCCAAACGACCCTCATCACCAACCAGTCGTCCTCTCCAACCCGACACCCTTCCTTGCAAAGAAACAACCAACCTCCATCCAGAATCAGCCACGTCAAGACACCAATCCCTCTCCCACGCCCGACCATCACCAACTCCTCAAACCACCATCAATACAGGAACCCGATCACCACTGTTTCCCGCCGATCAAACCCCATGCTTCGACAACCAAACCCGTGTCCGGACCCGTGCGTCCGAGTCCAAATCCATTTTATTCCAGTATTACAATCCAATTAACGTGTCCGTGCCGACAAGCCGACACGGATGCCCTAACAACCACAAACACCCGAAGATGAAAAACGAAACCTAACCTTCACCACCGCCAGAGCGCCCGTGCCCCGGCTGCGATTCTGTGCCACTCTCCGTCCTCCTCGATCACTGCCACGGTCATCCTCACCGACTCACCAAATCCTCTTCGGCCAGCCATCGAGACACCGACGTCAAGGCAGCGCATCCACCTCAAGCTGTGGCCCTCCGCCACGAGCACCATTCGACTTCCACCGGATCTGGACCCCGACGCTTTCTGGCGAGCGTCGTCGACCGGGGTCTTAAACCACTGTGGCGCTTCCCCAAGCGCAGCCTTAGCCGCACTCAGCCACGATCGGCCGTGTGCCTCGTCCGTCGAGCGCGCGACCCAATAGCCAGGCGACTCGTACGCCGAGCGCAACCCCGTGGTGGCACCGCCAGGACCCTACATCGGCAGCCGCGGGGAGCACCACACCCCTGCAGACGCCTTCACGGGCCAACAACGTCGGACCCCGACCTCTCCACCCTTCCCGGCTATCGAGCTCTCCGGAGCACCCTCGGTGAGCACAGCCCCTCTTCCTTCCTCCTCATTTTTTTCCCTTTTCAATTTTCGTATGGAAATTTCCTCTCTCCTGGAGAGAAGGAAATTTGAAGGGGGAGGGTTTATTGAGTATTGGGTTTGACCCTATTTGATTATGGGTTGGGCCGGCCTGTAGTCAGTTTGAATAATTTTAGGCTTATAAGTGTGCATGTATGTATAGGTATTTTATTAGTATAAGCCTATGTACATAAACAAATATATTCAGTATTTCATATATACTCTGTTTACTACTATATTTATTTATTTATTATTATTACTGGCAGTAGTAGTATTAATATTATTATTAATATTGTCATGGTTTTAATATTATTGATAATTCCAAATCATAGGTGTAATAAAAATATTTTGGGCTTTAATTTTGTTGGCCTTGGGCTTAAACAACCTTTTGGATTTTAGGGATTAGGTTTATAAATGCTTTCTTAAAAAAATGTATGAATATGTATTAGGTTTATTTACTAAAGATGTTTTCTTTAAATAAATAAACTAATATAAGCTATTTCTTATACCTATAAGTATATATATTTCGTATATGAAAGATATTATGGTTTAATGTTTGGGATTTCATATATACAGTATTTCCAATAACTTTTAAATATACGACAATAATTTTCTAAATAATATAAATATTTTCCTAAAATAAGAAACTATTAATCCTAAGTCAAATTCTCTTATTTTAGATTGACCATCATAACTAATCGATCATTTTCTATTTTCTTGCAAAACCTGAACAACTTCGTATCGACCCTAGGCTAACCGGACTATGTTGGACCCAACAAGATGGTCGGTTTCGCTAGCTAAGGACCTCAGGCAAGTGCACTTTCTGATTGCTTTCGATTCATAGTAGTCTTTCTATTTCATGTTCATACATTTGCTCTTTTGCTTGATGACATGTTGTTACACGGATTAGTATCATGGATTCGTTTGTAATTCTTGACTGTCATTTACATGATTACCATGCTTGCGACTTGATTCCATGAGTACTAGCTGGGTGAAGAAATATCCTAGTAGGCATGTGGACTACCCAGAAATATCCCCAAAACGTCTGATCTTGTCTGATAGCAGTCGCACAATTCACGTGCGGGGTGCCAGATTTACCCCTTAGTTGTTCACATGTCGAACACAATATTTCAAAACACATAGATAGTTGTCTTTTACTTATTTTTCCTTATTTTCTTCACTACTTGCCATGTCACCATGTTTACATATTTTTTTTCTAGTTGAAATATCATGTTGTAGAGTTATCTACTTTCTTTCTCAACATGCCATGATATCAGTTACTATCTAGTTTCATTTTATATGTGTTATTTTCATGTCTTGTGAATTCTATTATGTTTTTGACTTGCCGTCGGTTTGTGTGATTCCATTCCTGACTGGAAACTAATATTTTTTAGGTTAGCCGTGGCTTCTCTTAGCATTAGGAGATACGGGTGTTCTTGCAGGCCAAAAACCTAGAAGCTAGTTAGTTAGCTTAAATTTGTTGTAATAGGTTTGGTAAAATTTTGTACTTTCTTTCAAATACAGTTCTTATAAATGTTTTATTAATTTAGAAAATGTGAATGATCAGCAATAATAGCATCATTAGTAAGGTCCATCCCATTTTCTAGATTCTAGATTTAGAATGTAGGAGCTCATTTTGTAGAATAATAAGTCTCATCCCTAGTCCCAATTTCTACAATTTCGGTTCCAACCCATCCATGGGTGCTAAGGGTTGGGCCTCCCAATTTCTAGATTCTAGATTGTAGAAACTCGTTTTTATAGAATAGTAAGTTCCAATTTGGAGCCCAACTTTCTAGATTCTAAACTTTATATTATTTTTTTCCTACATTTATTTTTGACCACACAATTTTTGGGACCGGATCTCACTTTATCATTTCCTACTATTCTCATTCAAACGCAACCCATTCTACATTTACCTTTTTTTTAAAATTTTGGGCTCCAAATTGCATTGGAGAGTCCCAACTACTAATGATGCTCTAAAGATTATTATTAGCATTTATTTATTGCGGGTTTGCCAGCGTTCTACCGCCGACACTGCGACGTAGGCTGTCTTGGACAAGTACTCGTATCCCGAAAAGCGGGTGCGGGTTGTGACAAGTTTTGTTGTAGCCCATGCAGGTCTGTCTTCGCAATAATTATGCGAACTCGTGGTAGTACCATATTAGTCGTACTACTGCGAGGCTGCGATTAGGAACTAGAATGCTCATTCACATTAGGAATAATTTGAATATAGGAGGATGATTAGGAATAGGAATCCCTTATTTAGTCTGGCCATTGGGTAGTTAAGATAAGTACATAGGCCGTGTGATTTAAGTAGAATTCAAAACCTATTATATAACTTGAAGAATTTTTCCTAGAAGGGTGTAGTAATCGAGTTTTGATGCAACGGTAGGATCCAAGGTGGGTAGAATGTTCGCCCAGTAAACTAGGACTTCCTAGGGTTCAAATCATATTCTTTATCATTTGTGCAGTTATATTCTCTACCTTTAACCATCGCCATATTTTAAGGTCCATATTGCTTATTTATCCCCATGACCATAAGAAATTATTTTCTAAAGAGTCTATATTTATTTTCATCCATTGACTTTTAAGCGTAACATGGTTCGATCATCCATACATTAATTCTGAGTCCGTTTCTTAAATTCAAAAGATGTATATGATTTACATTTCTTTTGCATTCGATCGTTTAACTCATAATCGATCGCATAATTTTCAAAACTATATTCTCCTTCAAGGACAGATACTTACATTCTTATATTCTGACTAACTTGTTGAAATTTTAGAAGCTCCTTTGAAATTTTATGGATATAGTTGGAATAGTTTTTCGATGACTCATAATGGCAAGACAACAGCGCAATGTCGCCATTTATTTGAATTATGGAGACTACGGGTTCACTACAGCCAGCATCGCACTGGTGAGGCATGATCCCTAAGTTGAAGTAATTCTAGATAAGTGTGGGTAATCGAACGATATTAAAACTATATCTTGGTTGTCTTATTTCATCCTCGAGTTGTTATGTCAAGATTAGATAGAGTTGATAGGGTATTTGTTACCGTACCATTGCTTGAGTCATGGAACCAAGAGTTTATTGCAGCTAGCTGTATACTGGCGAGGCATAAATTCTCGGTAAAGTGACTCCGGATTATGCTTATGATTTTTTTCGAATACCATAGAGGCTATATCTATTATTGGCATTTGACTAATGAATTTTCATGATCCGCAAAATCTTGCACCCTCACCTAAAACTGGTTGATACTCCATTTCTTAGTTATTAAGCTTGTGGTTCTTCCCTTCTTATCCTTCTACCTTACCTTCTAACCGTCATGTCATTATATGGTCCCTCTTTATTTTTAAAAAAAACCTATTACTAGATTTTAATCTTATGTTTTACCAGAGTCATAATCGCACCTAGATTACGATTCTACGACCATGCTATATAATCGACCGTGCTAGAATGGCTTCAATTTGAATCATCCTTAACAACCTTTTGATCACAAATGGACTATCTCGATCATGTCAAATCACATTTTTCTATATTTTTTTCGATCATGACAATTCACATATTTTTCTAGATTTTGATTCGGTGATTGTGCCAAACCACATTTTTACTTATTATTATTTTCGATTCTATCTGCGAGTACGCTCGTCAAGTTTTAATTGTATCACCCTTCTTGATTGTATTCTTAGTAGTGCCTAACCCTAATTCCCAAAATTCTAAACCAATTTTCCAATCTAAAACCCTAACCTAATCCCTAATTTCTGAAACCCTAGTCCCCAAATCCTTAAAATCCCTAATCCTAACCCTAAAATTTTCTTCTCCTTTTCACCCAATGAATCAACATCCCTTATCCTTCTATTGTTCAAATAATAATCTCTTAAACCTATTTTAATTTCCTTCCACAAGATTCCTAAAATGTATCTAGATTCTTAGGATTCTAAAACTCGTGATTAAATAATTATGGATATATTTAAGCGTATTGAAACGATTTTGATTCAATCATCACTACAACAAAAAGACCTATTAATGACACTTGATAAGTGGATTTCATGACGGCTGATAAAGAAGCGTCATCAAAGTTCAGCAAGACTCCATTCTGTGACAGTGTCCAATATAAACATTATTGATAATCTTTCAGTGATACGAGCGTTATAAAAAAAGTACCAAAATTTAAGTCAAAACCTCCACTCCTCCACACTTCTCCCCGCACTTAAGAAAAAGCCTAGCACTCATCCTCTCTCTTTCTTCTTCTCCTTTTCCTCCCGCTCCCCAACTCCCAAACTCGCCGAGAGATGATGGATTACGCTCGAGATATGATGGATTTGAAGACTCTCGTCACTCGTACGCTCGAGAAGAAGGGCGTACTTGCCAAAATTAGGGTTTATCCCTCTCTCTCATTTTTCTCAAATTAGGGTTTCTCTTCGAAAATTAGGTTTTCTTCCGGATCCTTCTGATCGATGTATTCCTATAGGAGAATCTATATACTAGGGTCTCTTCCATACTATGGTCTCTTCGAAAATTAGGTTTTCTTCCGGATCCTTGTTATTATTCTCTTCAAATCTCCCCACCATCGCCGGCAGCCAGTGACGGGGGCAACGGGTTCAGATCCATGGAGTCAGAGTACGTCCGCCGACACCACCGCCACGAGCCGAAGGAGAACCAGTGCAGTTCCGCCCTCATCAAGCACATCAAGGCCCACATCCACCTCGTAAGTACACGAAAAATCGAACCATCATTACACGATCCCACAGAAAAATCTCTCTTGAACTCAAACGCTAATATCAATAAATTAGGTTTCCTAATTAGACCAATTACTCGTGGATATTACATTCTCTCCATCTAAATTATGGAATCCAATAGCAAGATATCAATAAACCAACTAGCTCTACTAATGCAATGAGATTAGGTAATAAGACCATGAAAACTACACATTCATACAAATAGATTACCTCTGTTGTCCCCAATTGCTAGTTTAAAAGCCAAGTCACAAGCTAATATAAGTCATAATGTGAATTAAAAATGTTATAATACATACATACACATATGCCATAAGTGTATCCTAAATTTTCTAAAATTGTCATATTCCAAATCCACATTTTCTGTGTTGAATCTAGTATTTGTGTCCATGCAAACTAGGTGACAAGATACGTGCCTATGAGTTCCTAATCATGCTATTTGGATTTGTCAACATTAAAAGATTTAATTTTCTTTTTTTTCCGTTTTCTAACAGTTTTGAACTAAACCATCCGAATTCGGTATGTTGCAGGTTCATGATGCCTAGTATAAGAAAGTCCCCAGTCAGTTCAATGCCATAACAGAAAGAAAGTAGAAGGTAGCTAGTGTGACCTTGTGGAAGGAATATTTAGAATATTTAAACATTTCAGGTCTAGCTAAGACTTAGATTAACTTTCCCCATTGTATTTTGATATATTGTTTTTGAAGTCATTTCTTTTGGGGCAGTGATCAAGGTTCGCAGTATCGGTATCGGAATTGGTATCGGACAATTTCTATGAGTATCAGGATCGCCGGTATTGGCAATATCGGTGGTTTATGATCGAAGTATCGATTTCTATAGTAGTGGCATTGGAGGAAGATAAAAAAATATAGAAGAGCAGTAAAAAAGCCTATTATGATGAGTAGATTCTTGTTGCAAATGAGTACTAGAGTGCAACTATAGGTATGAGTCAGGATATACAAAATTGGTGCCGAAGACGAATTTGTATTTTATAAAGATGGAGGCCAGTTTGAGGGGAGGTCTCCAGTTCAGAAAGATAACTTTTGATTGTTTTGGTTTACCTATGTCCTATAGGAGATTTTGATGTTAGCTTATATTAATATAATAACAAGGTTCAAACATCGGTTAACCGTTGTAAAGTTCTGTATCAGTTCTACGCAGTATACCAGCACTTAAAAAGATCAGAGAGTTTGAGTATCCCTATCAGTTTTTGAGTATCACTTTCAAGATATATGGGTCCCCTTCAATATATGCCGCTTCTCGAGATATTTCTTTCTTTATGTCGATGTTGCCTCTATATCAGTTTTTGGGCATCATGTGCAGGTTTTTGACATTGATGTTGGCTTTATTGCTGCAAACCTGGCAATGATGACTTATTCATGAATATGTCATCTTGTGCAATTTATTGAGCATCATGTGTAGGTTTTTGACATTGATGTTGGCTTTGATTATACCTTTGTTTGGGATTTAGTTTCAGTTGTATTTTTTATGGCTTCGACTTTTAACTTCTCTTTGAGTATCACCGGTTTTGAGTATCACTGGATTTGGTAAAATTGGGATTGGAAATATCTATTGAATGGCTAAATGGTTTATTTTGTATCAGTGGCTTTGAGTTTCATGCTCTGCTCTTTTGAGTGTGGCTTGGGGTTATATTTGTCAGGATCATGCTTTGCTCTTTTGAGCGTTTTGAGTAACCCTTCAAGCACAGTTTGAGTATCCATTCAAACACAGTTTGAGTATTCCTTCTCTTTGAGTATCACATAGTTTCATGTTCTTGGATTTTGTTTTTCAATGGGCTATGATGATGAATGGTTGCCCAATTTTGATTAGGCAAAAGTATAATATATCAGTAGATGAGTATCATTTTTGAGTATCTTTGAGTATCACTACATGATGGATACTTGGCTTTGAGTATACTTTTGAGTATTAACTTCTACTTTTGAGTACCTAGGTTCTTTGAGTATTAACTTCTCTTTGAGTATCACTGGCTTTGAGTATACATTTGTTTGGGCTTTATTAACACTTGGATTTGAGTATCACTTGGCTTTGTGGGAAAATTGTTGCTAACTCTTCGTATGCTGTCTTCTGTATGCAGTATCAGTTTTTGCAAACTTTTGAGTATTTTTGTCAGTATATGATTTTAGTTCAGTAACTTTTACAGCATTGGTACGATGAAATATGAACCATGTACACAAATCTCTGAGCCCAATTTTTCATATATTAAGGTTTAATTATTATTATTATTACATTAATATGCTTGATCATGTGGATAGACTTAGACTGGTTTGTTATACAAAAATTTGGAGACTTGTTTGTAAACAGGAAATTTCTCTTGCTGCTATTATTGGAGAATCAAGATGGTTGCATTATTAATTGTCTTGAAGAATCAAGATGATGTCAAGCATGTTTCTCTTGCTGTTGCTTGTTCAAGGATGGTATACCATACATCTGCTCGTTCAGTAATTTGGACTCAACAGTATTATTTATTTATCATTATTTTATGTTCAAGGACTCCACTGTTGTAACGCTCCAGTCCCAAAATACTTAAGACTAGGTACGTATCTATGCCAGCTACATACATACGAAGTATACTCCAATATATGGAAACTCGTATGTATACATAAGCTGTAAAATGTAGTAAACCAAGAGTAATCTAATCTCATCCACAAATGAAGAATAAAAGATATCATATAATCAACTGTATTAAGTCTTTGTACAATCGTTGGGCGGAGACAAATCTACTACCAACAAGTAAGAAAAAATATACATGAAAACAGAAATGATTTGGCGGGAGTAGCAAAGAAGACCCAAGACACGTCATCTCCGAATGAATAGAGAAGATCGCGACCTCAACTAGAACACTTGCAATATCACAGAAGCACACACCTGGAGCGATAACTAGGTCCTCAGAGGGACGTAACAAGATACAGGAAGAACATGCCACATGAACTGAATATAAATACACCATAAAATAAAGATAAAGTAAAAGTGTCCAAACCATAACACGGCTCAATATCCCATCATCGAAACAGTAGGCTGCCTCTACAACCAAACAAGGACAAGGGTAACTTAATATTTCGCGATGTGACATTTTTCCATGCCATGATTGGAACGTAAAATTTGCTAAGGCCTCCTAACCTTTCTAGTAGGCAATTTAGAAGACATATCGATGTATGGGCAGGTGAAGGATGACTCCCCCAGGACAAGGTAATAACTCACAACACGTACACGTCAGTACCAATACTATCAGCCGGCATAACTCGAGGCTAGCGGCCCACGTGACCCATCAGTCCACATAGCTCGAGGCTAGTGACCTTCGCGACTCGACTACCTTAGTACGCAATTACTACAGCTTTTGGATTGGGATAGCCCATACATTTAACTGTCTTCTCCCTCCCAAGGTCACTAACAGAAGGTAGTTCGCTAAGACTAGGTCCATATGCATACAAAAAGGCAAGAAGAAAAGAATAACTGAAAGCAAAATAAAGTGAACTAAAAATAGCAAGTAATGGATCCAACTGAGAACAAATAATAAATATGCAGTAAATAAATAAATAAAGATGCATATAATTATAAACAGTAAATAAGGCATGGTATCTTGCCTGAGGGTGGTACGAGAAGCAGCAAAATCCAACAATCAGAATCGTCAACACGAAAGTCAAAATCTACAAGAAGCTCCGGATGCTGAAACAAACATCACGAACGAGTTTGGAATAAAAGATATGCCTAGGAAACGCCTGTCCAAAAGTCAAATTCTGGAACAGGGGCAATTTCGTATTTTGGGTCAAAACGATATCCGTCGTTGGACCCGCTTTGTACCGAAATACTTGCCAGAATCTACGGTCTCTAAAGTTGTCAAACTATATCTCTACGGATTTGTTTTGATGAGACGAACCCAACGGTATGTCCAATTTTGGATTCCGGTGGGATGTGTACAAAATCGCCCGTTGAGTAGAATTATGGGCCCGCCAAAATAGCGTCCCGATCAACGGTCTCAGAATCGGACCAAACTTGGCTCACAGGACCAGAAAAAATATTTCGAGTCCAATGGCGCAAGTTTCATCGCGATATGATGAGCATGCACAAAGTTGTGACTTAATTTGCAAAGGGTCGATACGGGGTATCTCGACGGATACGTACTGATTTTGTCGTGCAAATGCAACGAAATTGGGTTCCGTCAGTTCCCATACGTCGACGACATCCATACGCGCCTTTCGATGCATATAGTGCGCGACAACGTCGCTCGGTTTGTCGGGCACACGCCGTATCGGGTATTTTTTCACTTTTTGAAAACAGAATTTATAATTTTTCGTAAAACTTTAACAAGGTGTAACTTTCTACATTCTCGATGAAAAGTGAATCCAGAAGGTGCATTAAAATCTCGATTATGTTGTCTTTGACTGTCTTTAATTAGTTTCTACAAAATCCTATTGTACAGAAAGAAAAGTGGCCGACAAGTTGGTGCTTTAAAACAGTTTTTAATATTTCAGAAAAATAGTTTTTCTCCAACTTCGTCCCGATTTTTCGAGCAAGTTGTATGGTCATGTCGAAATCCACCCGGGGATCTCGAAGAGGGTTATGTGGGCTTTCTACACGAATTTACGGATCTAAAAATGAAGTTAAAATGAGAGAGATATCGATCAGGGAAGTTGAGTACCTTAAAGTGGAAAACTGTTGTGGTGTTTGTTGTTGTCGCCGTGGCGACCGTGAGGCGGGACTGCCATCCCTCCGATGAGGCTGGGCACGCACGCCGAGAAGAGAGGGAGGAGGAAGGAAGGAGGAAGGAAATTAGGTTTTTCCTTTTTGAGTTAATATATATATATATATATATATATATATATATATATATATATATATATATATATATATATATATATATATATATATATGTATATGTGTGTGTGTGTATATATATATATATAAACGGTTGTGGGGGGGGGGGGGGGGGGGGGGGTTCGGCCTATGTAGCTGTTGCTACTAGTTGTAAACCCCTTTTGTAGCTGCTACTATTTGTGGTATGGGTGGTCGGCTGCCACATTGGTAGGGCCGACCACCACAAGTGATTTATTTATTATTATTATTTCTTATCAAATCTAAACTTTTAAATATAAATATCTATATCTATATATGTATATATCCATAAATACACCAAAAATCTATTTAAAAACCAAATACCATTTAAAAGTCAAATATCCAATTATTTAATATATTTGAGCATATCTACATATATATAAATTCAATCCTTAATAAATCAACTCAAAATAAAAATAATATTTAAATAGGAAAACATGTTTATTAAATCTCCACAAAATAACTTTAATAATAATAAATTAATACGATCGTCCCAATGAGTGCACTTACACTGCACACCCTTTCCCGGGTCCACAAAATATGCTATTTTGTAAAATATTATTTAAATAATAAAATACCAATAATTGCACAAATAATAATATAATTTTAAATTGTACATAAAATTCTAAAATAATTTAGAAATTATTTTTACGTACATAAAATATGTCTACATGGCCACTTTGGTCCCACCACATGCCTACCTGGACTTAAATTCGGTTCGGGCCCAATTCCGGCTGAATTGGACAAACCGGGTTATCTAAAAATCAATATATAAAATAATATTTAATTAAAATAATTTAAATAAGTTAATTCACAATTTGGTCTGAATTTCCTAGTTTGGACATCACCATGGCTAGGCTTTCCCCGGCATGGCTAATGTACTAGTCAAGGCACACTGCTACATCTTCCGTGCCAAAATTCATGGTAGTCTTGTGTCCCAAAATTCAACAATGGCTAAGGTCATTTCTAATGAAATAAAAATCATAATTTATAAAAAAATAATTTTTAAGTCTAATAAAATAATTCAAATAAAAAAAATAAAAAAATAGGGGTTTTACAACTGTAGCTTTGGAGTTATATTTTTATACTTCTGAACTTGATATATTTATAAACTCTCTTACAATTTGCAGGATTTATAGGTTAAAGCTTCACCGCCTGCTTAGACCACTTCTCTACACACTGATCCTGCTATCATTCAGGTTGTTGTCAACAGTTACTCTTGTATACATTCAAGTCATCAATGAAATGGAGATGGAGAAATGTAGAATGGTAGCTAAAGTACTCTATTTTGAGACAATAAAATGTAGCTAGCTTAAGTACTCTGTATCTGTGAGATGTTGATGTACCATATTTTGAGACACTGAAATGGAGAATGGTACTTTATATTACATTTCAATATTTTGTTATGACTATGGTTCAAAGTAGTTGTTTTCAAATTGAATTGAGCAGTGTTTGGAATGTAATATATAACATGCAGTATAGAGCGTTATAAATGTAATACAATGACCATATACAGATCATCTATCATAATGCTTTGAAAATAAACCGTAGCAGAAATTCAACCTATTAATGACGATTTTGGAAGAATTATTTATAACGCTTGGATTGAAAAAAAGCGTCATGCTTTGTAATTAATGACGCTTTTTAGCCGTCATTAAAAGGTATTTTTGTTGTAGTGCATCCTTAAACAATTTCGATTGCGAGTAGACTCCTTTTATTATATTTCGATCGAGTCAATTCGTATCTTTTCCTAAGTTTTGATCCTATAAGCGTGCCTAAACAATTTTGCTTAACTAGTTGACTATAGTCAAACTAGTGTCTACACTTCAACTCAATTATTTATATTTTATCCCACTATGATCATGATTATTTTTGACCTCGTTCATGCTCATGTCAACTTTTAATTTTAATCATGCTTGGATGACTTGCATGATTAACCTTGATCTGACTGCATCTTAGTTATACCTAATTAAAAACTCTTGCCATGCTTAGATTTTTTTAAATTTTGATCGCTGACCATACTTGTATAACTCCAACAGTAGTTGATCGTGCCTACTGATTTTGTTCAGTTAAACTCTATTTTGACTATATCCTCGACCATAGACCATTTTAACAGTACTTTAATCATGTCGTGTAGTGTTATTCGTTTTTCTTGTTCTTTTATTCTTCTTATAGTTCGATTCTATTCACGATCTTTCAAATTTTGATCATTGCTCATATCATTCTTGACTATATTCTTAGTCGTACCTAGTCGTGCCCTTTGAAATTTCGAGAACAAAATTTTTCTAAGGTGGGTAGATTTGTAACCCCTCTTCCTGAAGTTTTAAATTTTATTATTTTATTTATTTTTAACTACTCTATTATTCTTATTTTGAAATAAATCCTCCTTGAAACGTATATACGTTATTTTGTTAATATTTTGTCATTCAAAGACCAGTTAAATGTTTATGGTTTGGAGGCACAATTGGAGATTTAATAGAAATATTTATTCTTGAATTTTACTATTGGCATTACAAAAGTATTTGGTTATTAATTTTGGACTCACAAATTGGTCTCATGATTTTGGATAAAAATATATATATTATTTTGAATTTTAAAGATATATTTTAGATCATCTTTAAAACATAGTTTATTATTAAAATTAAATATCTGGATTTGTACATTTGAAATCAGTTAACGAAATCAAATATACAACTTAAATTATTTGGATAAATATTACGCCTTATTTTATACATTATTAGGTTGATCACTTAGTTGGTATAAATCTATATTCATGTGATAAGGTTGCTTGATATTATCAAACATTTAGTCACGTTAATATGGATTTTGACTTAGATTAATTAGGTTAAGATTTACTGGTTCAAATAAAAGAAACCTTATCCATTAAGGATATTCCACCATATCTAATTAGGTTTTCCCCACCTATTTAAAGATTTCTATGTTCTCAAAGCGAGGAAATTTTTGAGCCAAACGACCCTCATCACCAACCAGTCGTCCTCTCCAACCCGACACCCTTCCTTGCAAAGAAATAGCCAACCTCCATCCAAAACCAGCCACGTCAAGACACCAATCCCTCTCCCACGCCCGACCATCACATGGCCGATCATCACCAACTCCTCAAACCACCATTAATACAGGAACCCGATCACCACTGTTTCCCGCCGATCAAACCCCATGCTTCGATAACCCAACCCATGTCCGGACCCGTGCGTCCTTGTCCAAATCCATCTTATTCCACCATTACAATCCAATTAACATGTCTGTGCCGACCGGCCGACACGGACTCCCCCACAACCAGAAACACCCGAAGATGAAAAACGAAACCTAACCTTCGCCACCGCCGGAGCGCCCGTGCCCCGACTGCGATTCTGCGCCACTCTCCGTCCTCCTCGATCACTGCTACGGTCATCTTCACCGACTAACCAAATCCCCTCCGGCCAGCCACCGAGATGCCGACGTCAAGTTAGCACATCCACCTCAAGCCGTGGCTGTCACGCCCCGCTCCCGTAGGAGCGATCGTCCTCGCTAAGGCGTGATACCGCATGAGCCTAGATTGCGCTCGTGCAAGGCGGGTTCCATAACGGCCGATTTCAGCGGCTGCGACGGGGTCGTCGCACAGAAGTTCTGTGCAGAGACATTTGAATAATAGCAGCAGAAATTAGAACGAAACACAAGTTATTGCAAAACACTCTTTTATTGATATTAAAATAAAGGTTACAAAGGGCGCAGGCCAAGATTACAATCACTCAAGCTCACTCTTCTCACATATTACAAGTTTACTCAGCTCTCTCTCATCTCTCAATACCACGCTTGAGCCAGCGGAAGCTTCGGAAGGCGACGTCCATACATTATGTCCCGTATAAGTCTTTACTCCATGCGGCCGCACGCTTTGACTCGCCAAGGAACTCCGTGCCTCGACGCATCCAAGCGAGCTCCGTGCCACGAGCTTCTACCTATGCCTGTACATGGAAACTGTGTGGGTGTCAGTACTCAACTATACAGGTGGAATGAGCTCCTCGCCCACCTATACAAAACCAACACGTTTGATTTACTTCGTGCAACATAGTCCATTCTTATCAATTGTCTTTCTAGTCTAGTCTTAGGATCAGTTTTATGACGGACGCCTTGGTATACTTGTGTCTGAGGACCATCACATGCTTGCACAACGACGTTAACTCATACCTTGCCTTAGACCCTTCTCGTGCCAATAACGTTAACCTATCAAGTCGTGTTTGCCTTACGGCTATAATCAGAGACGCAACTACTCGGGAGACTCCATTTCCACGTGACCATGCTATAAATCCTCTCATGCCGTACCTTGCACTTCAGTGAGACTAAACCACATCGCCGCCTCGCGGCTCTCGCTACTTTGATCACCAACTGACCCAATCAAGACTTGCGAACTTAGTGTCACTCGACCAACTTTGCCTTGCGGCGTTTCTTGACTTAAACTCAAGTCGACTAAGTGCCTCGCCACTTACTAACTTTACCCATACTTGTGTTATGACAGCACGGTCGTGCCTCATATTTTGAGGTCGTGTCCAGCAACTCAATAAAACTTTACCCAACTTTTTCTACGGCCCTTTTTGACTTAACTCGCAATAGCTCAAGCCTAAATCATGCAAGTCTATGCCAACGACTTAACACTCGACGCCACATCTCGTGCCGAAGCACGCTGCCTTCGCTGTAGCCAAATATTAGCCCAGACATTGTGTCTTCTAACTGCATACACATTCAACTCAACTCAATCCAAAGGCACACACGCGAATTGCCGCCTGTGCCAACACATCTATATGAATGGTCACTGGCATTGACTAGCCATCGTGGACATAGCCTGGCATTTGGGACCCTTGCACCGCAGGTAGCGATCCCGGATGCAAGTCCCCGACCTACCGGTTGCTTCATACCCAGCTCGGCTATAACCTGTTTCTTCCTAGGGCGAGTCGGTCCATTGGCCCTGGGTTGCCGCTCGAAGAAACCATCGCCCTTGTCGACAAGTTATCCATGACCACGCACCTACGCTAACTTCTAGACTTAACGTAATGCATGGTCTCATCATCATCACTTTATTTCCTTTGCTTTACTTCTTCCACTTTTCACACTTCCTTTGCAGAGCCCAAACCAGGGTTGCCTCGACGACTGAACCACAGTCCCGACATATTTCCTCTCGGCGACTAACCATCGCTTAGACTTAATATTCCTTGAACTCTGGAAACGGCTACTGCATAGCCTTTCCACTTAACTTGAACATAACGTATCGCTTAAGTATTGACAGACCGTGGCTAACTTTCTACTAAACCAACCGTGGCTCGTGCCTTAAACTGACTCGTATTCTACGCAACGCTATCGCCCAAGTCATACCTCATATGACGGGCCTTGGGATCGTGGGACTATTTAACTTGACAATCGCAGAATGAGCGGGACAGTACTTGGAATGACTTAGGTCGGCCAGCATAACTTTGCCTAACTTACTCAAGCCTACAACATAACCCGAGGGACAAGCAAAGGCTATGCTAAGCCTTGCGAAGTGGAACCGTGCACGCTTTATCAAGCGTTTACGCGGGCGACGCCTATGACTTAGGCAAATTCATAGTTTTGTGTCATAGACCAACTTTTCTTCTCCCAAGCCATGGGACGAAGGACCGAGTGTCATTTTCAAAGCCACCGTGCAATGATTCTAAGCCGACCGTGGGACGTTTTCCATGTTCTAAACTCGATTCGATCCGTCGAGATTATTTCCTTAGCTATGTGGATTCGTCTCTTTTATTATTAAGCCTACTTGTGCAAGTTAAAAACACACGATTTATTATGTGAAGGCAAAGATGAGGCGAGTTCACCGAAACTATCCCACCTGAGCGAGCGGTCGCCTCGACCGAGCAATGTCTTCACGCAGCCGTTGCAAGGCTATGTTCGAACGCCGTCGGCGTTTCGATTCCTCCGATTGACTAAGCGGCACGGGGCACTACATCATACACCACTCAGAAAAAGTTTCGTCCTCGAAACTTACTGAGTACACTTATCGGCTTACAGCTTGATCCAACTTCATACGTTTCTCGCACACCCTACTCCTATGCATTCCCTCAATCCGAGCCACCCTCGTGCTATCGCTAATTTAGTCATAAGGTACACCAACTGATCACCCAACATTCAAATGAACGCATTACCATCAATATTTTTTCGAAACTCACGATTTTAAAATTCTCGACACTTTTTCGTTCTTCAAGTCTCACTTGATTCAACGTATCACTTAGTTGGATCGTGCACATATTCTAGGCGTCCCCAAAATACATGCATTTCAGCCAAGCCTTGTGATAGAGAATCTGCCATCACCACTCGAGTCGGATTGTGCACATATTCGGGCGTCCCTCATATACGTGCATGTCAACCGAGCTCGCGAGTGGTGCCTCCATAATTTTCCATCGTTTCCCACTCGGACGTCTGCCTAACCGCTAGGCTATGTCTTTCAGTCAGTATTGGAATCATAGTTCCCAAACAACAATATCAACACTGACCCCATCCTAAGGTCAAACCAAATCGATGGTACGGGGTTTTCTACCCAAGCTCGTATCACTCCGATTTCTAAACATCGAGCATAGATTGCCTACGCACATCCCAATATTTGTCGTACGGGGTCCGAGTCGTTCAGTAAGGCCATCCTACGATAAATCACGTTCAACCAATCCTCGACAAGAACATATCGCTCGTTATCAAGCCATTTCGTATAGTCTATCTCTTCGAACACGTTCGACATAATCTGCCTATCAATCTCCAAGTCAAGCACGCTACAACACAATTCATCGCTAAACCCAAATTTCACATTTCATATTCCCTAAGTCATTCATCCCAATTCACGTATTCGATCACGAGGTCATCTGACTTAACAATACGTTGCGCTCCGATCTCACACGAGTCCGATCATCCACGGTGGTTCATGAATCACCATGCAACGCTCCCACGGAAATATCATTCTCATCGAGGCGTAACTTTTGTTTGTTTCTAGACTAGTTCATTCTCGATAAGCGGATTGGACCTACTCAATCCTCAAGTTTTATTCGGTCATCAATCACAAGTTCTATAAATCCTCGAGTTCACCTTCGCATCAAGCCGACATGTTGAGACAATCAAAGTTGCCGCATCCTGATTTTTTGAGTTTAATCATTCCCGCGACATGAATCACCATGTCAGCGCTCACGCAAAACAATTGCCCCAAATTCGATGCAATGCATGTGCGAGACAGGAGTTGCGCTCGCGCAAGACAAGAATGTCGACGTTGTGGTTATCAGCGTAACCATCAAGTTATTTCTATTTTTATCCAACATTCACCTCGATCAAAATTCTAAGTATAGCATCCAACCGAACAATAACACTTGCACGATCGTCATTCGCTGAGTCAGAGTACCCCCGAGTTATCGCATATCGATCTTTGATACACCTCAATACCATCGATGATATGCGTAACCTGACGATCTTTCTTTGCAACCAATTTCGAGTCGTACGAATGATGCTATCGTCCGACTGGATAATCTCCTCGACATTCAATTCAAGTTCGATCATCATCCCTCGAATTGTTCACAACATCAATTCGTTCAAATCCAAAATCACGTATATTCGTCCGTCTATCTTAAGTCATCGACCAATGCATTTTTTCAATTTGTTTTGTTAACTCAATCATCGAACAACGTTCAATCCAATCTTAGAGTCATTTGCGTAACTTCAAAGTCAAGCCTTCCATGCACGCTATCTACCTGTCGTGCTAACTTTTCGGATACGATCCGTATCAATTTCCTCGATCAAGTCATCCATTCGTACATCCTAACTTTTCTTCGATTCAATTTTTCTACTCAATCATTTCTACGTTTCATACTCGTAAAATCCTTAATCCCGTGCACGTCCCGTGCACGTCAATTTCTAGGTCGTTCGAATCAACTTATCAAACTTTAAGACAACAACTCACTCCATCGTACACGATCTAAGACTTTGCATATGTGCGACGCTTGCTGCTAGACTCATCGACACCCCGAATCCTCAATCGATCAACCGACATTCCTGAGACTATCGCATATACCACTCAGGAATGAAGTTATTCAACATATCCTTAAACTATCATTCAAATCAAAATCGACTTCTTCAACTTTTTTGTTCGAACCATTCCTCGAATTCCAAGCATGCCCATCTATATCGTACCGACGATATCGTCGCTCGATAGCACCCCTATCGATAGTCATCTTACTTTATTCAATCAAGTTTAACTCATTCTCGCTCGAAACATTACGAATCCCGCACTCGACTTTGCTATGGTCGACGCAACTTGGTGTATATGTCCAGCCCGACTTAGCCAACCGTTCTTACGTAAACCATATTTTTGTTTTTTGTCAAAAACTGTTCTCCTACGTTTTGCAAAATAGATAGACTTACCGTATGGGCATCCCGTGGGACATTTGAGAGAGAGAGCACCAACGATATCAACTTGCGGAAGCATAATTCAGAGTTTGCAGAAATAACGGAGTTAAAGAATTCAATCGACAGCCCAAGGACGTAAAGCCGTGCTCTGATACTATTATGTCACGCCCCGCTCATGTAGGAGCGATCGTCCTCGCTAAGGCGTGATGCTGCACGAGCCTAGATTGCGCTCGTACAAGGCAGGTTCCATAACGGCCGATTTTAGCGGCTGCGACGGGGTCGTCGCACAGAAGTCCCGTGCAGAGACATTGAATAGTAGCAGCGAAAATTAGAACGAAACACAAGTTATTACAAAACACTCTTTTATTGATATTGAAACAAAGGTTACAAAGGGGGCAAGGCCAAGATTACAATCACTCAAGCTCACTCTTCTCACATATTACAAGTTCACTCAGCTCTCTCTCATCTCTCAATACCACGCTTGAACCAGGGGAAGCTTCGGAAGGCAACGTCCATACATTATGTCCCCTATAAGTCTTTACTCCATACGGCCGTACGCTTCGACTCTCGCCAAGGAACTCCGTGCCTCGACGCATCCAAGCGAGCTCCGCGCCACGAGCTTCTACCTGTGCCTGCACATAGAAATTGTGTGGGTATCAGCACTCAACTATACTGGTGGAATGAGCTCCTCGCCCACCCATATAAAACCAACACGTTTGATTTACTTTGTGCAACATAGTCCATTCTTATCAATTGTCTTTCTAGTTTTATCTTAGGATCAGTTTTATGACGGACGCCTTGGCATACTTGTATCTGATGACCATTCCGTGCTTGCATAACGACGTTAACTCATACCTTGTCTTAGACCCTTCTCGTGCCAATAATGTTAACCTATCAAGTCATATTTGCCTTACGGCTATAATCAGAGACGCAACTACTCGGGAGACTCCATTTCCACGTGATCGTGCTACAAATCCTCTCATGCCGTGCCTCGCACTTCAGTGAGACTAAACCACATCGCCGCGTCGCGGCCCTTGCTACTTTGATCACCAACTGACCCAATCAAGACTTGCGAACTTAGTGTCACTCGACCAACTTTGCCTTGCGGCATTTCTTGACTTAAACTCAAGTCGACTCAGTGCCTCGCCACTTACTAACTTTACCCATACTTGTGTTATGACAGCACGGCCGTGCCTCATATTTTGAGGTCGTGCCCAGCAACTCAAGTAACTTCACCCAACTTGCCCTACGGCCCTTCTCGACTTAACTCGCAATAGCTCAAGCCTAACTCACGCAACTCTATGCCAATGACTTAACACTCGACGCCACATATCGTGCCGAAGCACGCCGCCTTTGCTGTAGCCAAATATTAGCCCAGACATTTTGTCTTCTAACTGCATACACATTCAACTCAACTCAATCCAAAGGCACACACGCGGATTGCCGCCCGTGCCGACACATCTATATGAATGGTCACTGGCATTGACTAGCCATCGTGGACATAGCCTGGCATTCGGGACCCTTGTACCGTAGGTAGCGATCCCCGATGCAAGTCCCCGACCTACCGGTTGCTTCATACCCAGCTTGGCTATAACCTGGTTCTTCCTAGGCCGAGTCGGTCCCTTGGCCCTGGGTTGTCGCTCGAAGAAACCATCGCCCTTGTCGACAAGTTGTCCATGACCACGCACCTACGCTAACTTCTAGACTTAACGTAATGCATGGTCTCATCATCATCACTTTAGTTCCTTTGCTTTACTTCTTTTATTTTTCATACTTTCTTTGCAGAGCCCAAACCAGGGTTGCCTCGGCGATTAAACCACAGTCCCGACATATTTTCTCTCGGCGACTAACCATCGCTTGGACTTAATATTCCTTGAACTCCGGGAACGGCTATTGCATATCCTTCCCACTTAACTTGAGCATAACGTATCCCTTAAGTATCGACAGACCGTGGCTAACTTTACACTGAACCAACCGTGGCTCGTGCCATAAACTGACTCGTGTTCTACGCAACGCTATCGCCTAAGTCATACCTCATATGACGGGCCTTGGGATCGTGGGACTATTTAACTTGACAACCGCAGAATGAGCGGGACAGCACTTGGAATGACTTAGGTCTACCGGCATAACTTTGCCTAACTTACTCAAGCCTACAACTTAACCCGAGGGACGAGCAAAGGCTATGCCAAGCCTTGCGAAGTGGAACCGTACATGCTTTATCAAGCGTTTACGCGGGCGACGCCAATGACTTAGACAAATTCATAGTTTTGTATCGTAGACCAACTTTCCTTCCCCCAAGCCACGGGACGAAGGACCGAGTGTCATTTTCAAAGCCACTGTGCAACGATTCTAAGCTGATCGTGGGACGTTTTACATGTTCTAAACTCGATTCGATCTGTCAGAATTATTTCCTTAGCTATGTGGATTCGTCTCTTTTATTATTAAGCCTACTTGTGTAAGTTTAAAACACGCGATTTATTATGTGAATGCAAAGATGAGGCGAGTTCACCGAAACTACCCCACCTGAGCGAGCGGTCGCCTCGACCGAGCAATGTCTTCACGCAGCCGTTGCAAGGCTACGTCCGAACGCCGTCGACATTTCGATTCCTCCGATTGACTAAGCGGGACGGAGAACTATAGTGGCCCTCCGCCACGAGCACCATTCGACTTCCACCGGATCTAGACTCCGAAGCTTTCTGGCGAGCGCTGCCGACTGGGGGCTTAAAACACTGTGGCTCTTCCCCAAGCACAGCCTTAGCCTCACTCAGCCACGACCGGTCGAGTACCTCGTCCGTCGAACGTGCGACCCCATAGCCAGGCGACTCGTACGCCGAGTGCCACCCCGTGGTGGCACCGCCATGACCCTACATCGGCAGCCACGGGGAGCACCACACACCTGCAGACGCCGCCACGGGCCAACAACATCGGACCCCGACCTCTCCACCCTTCCCGACTGTCGAGCTCCCCGGAGCACCCTCAGTGAGCACAGCCCCCTTCCTTCCTCCTCATTTTTTCCTTTTTTAATTTTTGTGTGGAAATTTCCTCTCTCCTGGAGAGAAGGAATTTTGAAGGGGGAGGGTTCATTGAGTATTGGCTTTGACCCTATTTGATTATGGGTTGGGCCGACTTGTAGTCTGTTTTAATAATTTTAAGCTTATAAGTGTGCATGTGTCACGATTCGCTCCCAATTTTGGGATACGAGTTCGTGGCCAAGTCCAGCCTACATCGCAGCATCGGCGGTAGTACGTTGTCTATGATAACAATGGTCCACAATAAGCACAACACGCATATATATCATCCACAACTAAGCTAGCAATAATCACCAAATTATCCAATAGTCTCAATATTATAAATATAAAATAATCCACTACAACTCAGAAAGTCTCGGGAACAAACCCGGATAGCAGAAAATAAAATAGACAACTAAACTCCATAACTATAACTACTAAATAATGCGAATCCATAAGGAAGAAAATATGCTAATTCGCATCAGTGCTGGAACCGGGTACGCCAGTGATGTCAGGGCCGCCAACATACTCACCATAGACCTCGGGACAAATCTCTTCGTCTAAAGCTGAAAAATAGTTATCCAGTCAGGATTGGAGCAAGATCACCATAACACTACATTACACAATATAGTATACAAGCATGAAGGAACAATAAAAGGAATTTAACTGAAGATAAGTATAGGCATGGCATTGTATGATAAGAAAGTACCTTTGAGACGTGATAACAATATGAAGGTAGACTTGACATACCACTAAGACATGATGACAATAAGAAGGTAGACTTTGACGAAAGAAGAACAGTAGAAAATAGAGTAACTATAATTAAGTCACGTGTACTGTGTGTTTTAGAATACCAACTTTCAGCATGTAGACGGCTTGGGATATCCGTCAGTCATACGTGTGGTGCATGACTGATATTATGCAATCAATGTATAGGGGGTCTGTATTCAATTCGTTTACCACATGCTTACTTGTTGTATTCTCCCGCCCGACTCACTCACAATACATGTCCACTACGATAAACATTAGCAATATGATAAACTGTAAACAACAGGAAACAATGAGTAAGACATGAACATGTATGTATATCCAACCGATTCTAACTCTCGTGCACAATAGTAATCATGAACAACGACAATCATGAACCATAAGGGAGTAATAGTGAAAAGACGACACGAAGATACATGCAGTATAAAATAAAGAAAATATAGGTCATAGTGATACTTGCCTGCTCCGATAGATGATAAAGTCACAAGTCAAGACGTCGCAGTCCGATCTACCCCGTCACATAAAAACCACAAGTTAGATCAACGATTCCCACTCTAAAAATCCTAGAAAGTGGCTAATGGGTTAAATCAATTAATACTATTGTAATTCTGGAATAAATCATCTAAAATCCTATTTTAACCTATTTAATTCTTAAATAACAATCTACACGCAAATATTTGGCCAAGGAAATTCACTGTTCCAAATTCGGGACCCGTAGCACGCAAACCGAGACATACTATAGACTAACAAGTCAAACATTATGAATTCAAAAGTTTGAGTGTGTAACATGGTACATTTCAGTGCCATGAGTGCACTGAAATCGACTATGCCGCATAATCACGATTTTGTCAAAAGTTATCGCCATTATGGCTAACCATGACCAAATCGATGAACCGTTGACCAAATCTGACTTCTATGAACAAAATAAAATATTAGATGAAACTCTAAATTTTTGGAAAAATTATATGTTGTAGAGCTCGGTGTCAGCTTTCCAAAACTTCGAACGGATCAAGAAACGGAGTTCGGGATCACTTGAAATCTCGAAAACCGTACGACGTGTTAATTTTTGGACAACGGACACTCAAATAATTATTCAGAAATTCGAGATCAAAATACCAGAAAATAAATTATATATTCAAAAACTAACCTTAACACGCTTCTAAAAAAATGGTGCACAAAAAAGGACGTCTAGATCAACGGCAAACCCTCCGTGAAGTCGAAGAACTCTCCCGAACTCTCCCACAAAAAGCTGCTGAATTAAAATAGGGTTTTCGGAAAACCTAAATATATATTAATATATATAGGGAGAAGGAGTCGGTGGGCTGGCTAAGTCGGCTGCTAAGTTGACATGTGTCACCATCATATTACTCCCGCCCAAAATCCTACGGCCCAAAATTGAGCCGGCTTCGGTTGGGCGGCTTCGAGCTTGGCTCGGATTAACACTACGGCTCGGAGACCGAGCTCCACCCGCCCCCTCTCACTGCCACATGGGCCCGCCCCTCCCTGCTTTAGCGACTGACGGGTGGGCCCCCCTGCGACTGACTGGGTAATGAGGGTTAAAATAAGGTTTTAATATTCAAAAAATTAAATAAAAATCAAGAAAAGTCCTAAAAATTCCAAATAAAATCCCAGAAAATTCTTAAAAATTCCTAGAAAATTCTAGAAATTTGTTTGAGGGTTCTAGAGCCCAAATAATTTATTAGTCCTCAAAAATACTCTCGGGTACCTTCATAAAATTCCTAGACGCTTAATAAAATAATAAAACCATATATAAATTTTCTAAAAATCTTCATAAAATCCTGAAAATTCTAAAATGGTGAAATAATATACTAGGGACTATCTATTGGCCCCAGAGACCATATATGACCTAATTTCCTTATACCTAACCTATAGACTTAGGCAAAAATCTTACGATCCCAAATCAATATCCTAGTTAATAATTGATTCTAACTAAAAAAAATAAACAAAAATCTCCAAAAAGAAGACAAATTCTAGGAACCCAAATGCTACAAACTATCACCCTTAAAAGATTTTTATCCTCAAAAATCAAAATATCACAAATAGCATAGTATAATACCTATCTCTTACAAGCAATAATTTCTTAAGCTAAGTCACGGAGAGATAAAGACTAGGAACATAAGGGAACTAATCAATAATAAGCATACTACGAACTAACTAAGCATGCATAACAACTAAAACTAAAAGAAAGCTCTACGACCTCAGTACTCTCTGCTGTCGATCCCTCGGGTTCGAGAGTAGCATATGGGTTAGCTACCCTTTTCCTCTTACGGATCGCACTGCACCTTGTCTCAACCATTGCTAACTAAAAGAAAAGAAAGGATATGGTTAGAACGGTAGATACAAACATATCGAAGAAATTACTGACGGAATCAAGCAAGATGCAATTTAAGAGACAATAAGATCCTAAGATAAAATAGACTTATAAGGTCGAAAATCCTATTGTGGTTGATACAACCTCCTAACTTTAACTCTATTCGCAGGCGCGCAGTAGTACGACTAACTTAAGTACTACAACGAGTTTGCAGTCATTTGCGAAATCGAACTTGCATGGGCCACCATACAAACTTGTCACGACCCGTTCACAATTTTGGTATACGAGTTCGTAGCCAAGTCCAGCCTACACCGCAGCATCGGCGGTAGTACGCTGTCTATGATAACAATGGTCCACGATAAGCACAACACGCATATATATCATCCACAACTAAGCTATCAATAATCACCAAATTATCCAATAGTTTCAATATTATAAATATGAAATAATCCACTACAACTCAGAAAGTCTCGGGAACAAACCCGGATAGCAAAAAATAAAATAGATAACTAAACTCCATAACTATAACTACTAACTAATGCGAATCCATAAGGAAGGAAATATGCTAATTCGCATCAGTGTTGGAACCGGGTACGCCAGTGATGTCAGGGTTGCCAACATACTCACCATAGACCTCGGGGCAAATCTCTTCGTCTAAAGCTAAAAAATAGTTATCCAGTCAGGATTGGAGCAAGATCAACATAACACTACATTACACAATATAGTTTACAAGCATGAAGGAACAATAAAAGGAATTTAACTGAAGATAAGTATAGGCATGGCATTGTATGATAAGAAAGTACCTTTGAGACGTGATAACAATATGAAGGTAGACTTGACATACCACTAAGACATGATGACAATAAGAAGGTAGACTTTGACGAAAGAAGAACAGTAGACAATAGAGTAACTATAATTAAGTCACGTGTACTGTGTGTTTTAGAATACCAACTTTCAGCATGTAGATGGCTTGGGATATCCGTCAGTCATACGGGTGGTGCATGACTGATATTATGCAATCAATGTATCGGGGGTCTGTATTCAATTCGTTGACCACATGCTTACTTGTTGTATTCCTCCGCCCGACTCACTCACAATACATGTCCACTACGATAAACATTAGTAATATGATAAACTGTAAACAATAGAAAACAATGAGTAAGACATGAACATGTATGTATATCCAACCGATTCTAACTCTAGTGCACAATAGTAATCATGAACAACGACAATCATGAACCATAAGGGAGTAATAGTGAAAAGACGACACGAAGATACATGCAGTATAAAATAAAGGAAACATAGGTCATAGTGATACTTGCCTGCTCCGATAAATGATAAAGTCATAAGTCAAGACGTCGCAGTCCGATCTACCCCGTCATATAAAAACCACAAGTTTGATCAACGATTCCCATTCTAAAAATCCTAGAAAGTGACTAATGGGTTAAATCAATTAATACTATTCTAATTCTGGAATAAATTATCTAAAATCCTATTTTAACCTATTTAATTCTGAAATAACAATCTACACGCAAATATTTGGCCAAGGAAATTCACGGTTCCAAATTCGGGACCCGTGGCACGCAAACCGAGACATACTGTTGACTAACTAGTCAAATATTATGAATTCAAAAGTTTGAATGTGTAACACAGTAGATTTTAGCACCATAAGTGCACTGAAATTGACCGTGCCACAAAATCACGATTTGGTCAAAAGTTATCGCCATTATGGCTAACCATGACCAAATCGATGAACCGTTGACCAAATCTGACTTCTATGAACAAAATAAAATATTAGATGAAACTCTGAATTTCTGAAAAAATTATATGTTGTAGAGCTCGGTATCAGCTTTCCAAAACTTTAAACAGATCGCAAAACGGAGTTCGGGATCACTCGGAATCTCGAAAACCGTACGACCTGTTAATTTTTGGACAACCGACACTCAAATAATTATTCAGAAATTCGAGATCAAAATACCAGAAAATAAATTATATATTCAGAAACCTAACCTTAATACCCTTCTAAAAAAATGGTGCACAAAAAGGACGTCTAGATCAACGGCAAACCCTCCGCGAAGTCGAAGAACTCTCCCAAACTCTCCCATAAAAAGGTGCTGAATTAAAATAGAGTTTTCGAAAAACCTAAATATATATTAATATATATAGGGAGAAGGAGTCGGTGGGCTGGCTAAGTCGGCTGCTAAGTTGACACGTGTCACCATCATATTACTCCCGTCCAAAATCCTACGGCCCAAAATTGAGCCGGCTTCGGTTGGGCGTCTCCGTGCTTGGCTCGGATTAACACTACGGCTCGGAGACCGAGCTCCACCCGCCCCCTCTCACTGCCACGTGGGCCCGCCCCTTCCCACTTCAGCGACTGACAGGTGGGCCCCCCTACGGCTGACTGGGTAATGAGGGTTAAAATAAGGTTTTAATATTCAGAAAATTAAATAAAAATCAAGAAAAATCCTAAAAATTCCAAATAAAATCCCAGAAATTTTTTAAAAATTCCTATAAAATTTTAGAAATTTGTTTGAGGGTTCTAGAGCACAAATAATTTATTTAACCTCAAAAATACTCTCGGGTACCTTCACAAAAATTCTTAGACGCTTAAGAAAATAATAAAACCATATATAAATTTTCTAAAAATCTTCATAAAATCCTAAAAATTCTAAAATGGTGAAATAATATACTAGGGACTATCTAGTGGCCCCGTAGACCATATACAACCTAATTTCCTTATACCTAACCTATAGAATTAGGCAAAAATCTTACGATCCCAAATCAATATCCTAGTTAATAATTGATTCTAACTAAAAAAATATAAAAAAATCTCCAAAAAGAAGACAAATTCTAGGAACCCAAATGCTACAGCTTGTATGTATAGGTATTTTATTAGTATAAGCCTACGTACATAAACAAATATATTCAGTATTTCATATATACTCTGTTTACTACTATATTTATTTATTTATTTATTTATTTATTTATTTATTTATTATTATTATTACTGGCAATAGTAGTATTAATATTATTATTAATATTGTCATGGTTTTAATATTATTGATAATTCTAAATCATAGGTGTAATAAAAATATTTTGGGCTTTAATTTTGTTGGGCTTGGGCTTAAACAACCTTGTGGATTTTAGGGATTAGGTAATTCAAATAATTTTGGGCTTATATTATAAATATAAATTTGGGTTACTTTATGGGCCTTATGTATATAAATGCTTTCTAAAAAAAAATATATGTATGAATATGTATTAGGTTGATTTACTAATGATGTTTTATTTAAATAAATAAACTAATATAAGCTATTTCTTATACCTATAAGTATATATATTTCGTATATGAAAGATATTATGGTTTAATGTTTGGGATTTCATATATACAGTATTTCCAATAAGTTTTAAATATATGACAAAAATTTCTAAATAATTACAAATATTTTTCTAAAATAAGATATTATTATTCCTAAGTCAAATTCTCTTATTTTAGATTGACCATCATAACTAATCGATCATTTTCTATTTTCTTGCAAAACCTGAACAACTTCGTATCGACCCTAGGCTAACCGAACTATGTTGGACCCAATAAGATGGTCGATTTTGCCAGCTAAGGACCTCAAGCAAGTGCACTTTCTGATTGCTTTCGATTCATAGTAGTCTTTCTATTTCATGTTCATACATATGCTATTTTGCTTGATGATATGTTGTTACACGGATTAGTATCATGGATTTGTTTGTACTTCTTGACTGTCATTTACATGATTACCATGCTTGCTACTTGATTCCATAAGTACTAGCCGGGCGAAAAAATATCTTAGTAGATATGTGGACTACTCAGAAATATTCCCAAAATGTCTGATCTTGTCTGATAGCAGTCGCACAATTCACGTGCGGGGTGCCGGATTTACTCCTTAGCCGTTCACATGTCGAACACGATATTTCAAAACACATAGATGGTTGTATATTACTTGTTTTTCCTTGTTTTCTTTACCACTTGCCATGTCACCATGTTTACATTTTTTTTTCTAGTTGAAACATCATGTTATAGAGTTATCTACTTTCTTTCTCGATATGCCATGATATCAGTTACTATCTAGTTTCATTTTACATATGTTATTTTCATGTCTTATGAATTCTATTGTGTTTTCGACTTGTCGTCGGTTTGTGTGCTTGTTATATTCCTGACTGAAAACCAATATTTTTTAGGTTAGACGTGGCTTCTCTTAGCATTGGGAGATAGGGGTGTTCTTGCAGGCCAAAAACCTAGAAGCTATTTAGTTAGCTTATATTTACTGTAATAGATTTGGTAAAATTTTGTACTTTTTTTCAAATACAGTTCTTGTAAATGGTGTACTAATTTAGCAAACATGAATGAGCAATAAAGATTATTATTAGCATTTATTTATTCCGGGCTTGACAGCGTTCTACCGTCGATACTGCGGCGTAGGCTGGCTTGGACACGTACTCGTATCCCGAAAAGTGGGTGCGGGTCTTGACAAACCCTCATATTACTCCTTGCCTTTTGTACTCGACGGAGCCATAATTTGGGCATCCGAGACGACACGAAGAAAGGACCGGAAGATCGTCGCCCTTTCTTGCGATCTGAGGGAGGAGAAATTCAGTGTCATTCTGCATCCGGACGTCAGCTCGAGACCTATGGTGAATCCCAAATCGCATGTTTTCGTCTCGGATCTAAGAGCACGTCGCTCCTTACCCTGAAAGCATGGTCTGGCCGTGGCCGAGCTAGGCTTTGCAGATCAGCTCAATAGCTAGCGTTCTTGGTAAAAATTTTAAACTGACTTAAATTAGCAAGATTTGAACTTTATAATTTTGAAGAGCATGGGAAAGTTTACTAACATAAATTTTCTTTTTTTTCCTTCTGAAATATAGCTTGGCTTAGGGGAAATTGGGAGAGCAATCCTAACCTATAGAGATTTTGGTAGTGAACTGGTCTTTCTCAGTTCCTATAATCATCACAGAGCCCCTTCTTCACATTGAATCTCCTATCGTCCTTATTCCCATGTAGGATTTTTACTTCTTAAAAATTATATGTAATCAAATTTGCCTTACCAAGAATCTATGCTTGAAATTATATGTAATCAAATTTGCCTTTTGAATATCTTTTATTGTAATTAAAATAACTTTCTTATTGTTGTTATGTGATTTAGCTCATAGATTTTGAGAAGCAGATTTTATTTTATTTTGTTGTTGTTGTTGCATATATGCATACACCATACATCTTATATAATCCTGTTGCTTTATGCAACCTATACCTCTTAATGTTCTCAAAACAACAATCTATTACCATACTCTGCCTTTTTCATTTAATATAGGGCTAATTAGCATTTAGACCCTGGATTTTATACCAGTTTAGAGTTTGAGTCCTCACATGTCCACCTGAAGAGTTTAGACCCTGGAGTTTTATTTCTTGTTTCCTTTTTCCCACTATACCCTCCCTAGCCTATATTGAAATTTTTATTATCAAATATGAAAGGAGGGTATAATAGGAAAAAAGAAACAAAAAATAAAAATCCAGGGTCTAAACTCTCTAATTGGATATGTTAGGGTTTTAACTCTAAACTTGATCTAAATACTAATTAGCCTTTCAATACAAAATAATTGGAATCCTGATTGTTGAGAAATCTTCATAGGATGCATATTTTTTGTCTCTATGTCTTTGTTAGATGTGTAAAGTTGATGGTATATATGTGAATATGCATAAAATTGTAGCAAAGTAGAGAAGCTTCTTACTGTAGTGCAAGAGTTCTGTGTTTAAACTAGGCTGTTCTTCAAATTAAAGAAATAAGTAGTATAAATGTGAATTGTAAATCCATTTGGAAAAAATCTTTAGGCTAATTCTAAGGGCACATTCATTTTTACTTGGAGCTAGCCCAAAAATGTGTTGGCCCAATGATTGTATCATATTTTTGAATATGGTTAATATGTTAAGTTTAGCATCTCATTATCACTATCTGCATACTATCGCTATAGCATTTCTACTTATACTTATACCTTTGGTGATATGTGCCTATTGGTTTACATATTAGTGATATGACTTTATCTATCTTAAATTTAATCGGGTTGCCAAAATCAAAACTATGTCTTTGATTATGGTCATTCAATTAAGTTTACTCATTATGATTTCACTAACATTTATGCTATCACCTTAGCACTTATACTTAAACTCAACATTGTCCTAATGTGCATTAAACTTTTCATACTTGCTACTATGTACATTGCTTTGTTCGTCTAACATGTACATATAGAAAAGCAATAAGCAAGATCTATGTGGACATATGCAATAAAGAAATTATGGTGGGCCAAAGACGACGGATCCTACAAGATTTCTCTGAACCACCCGACGACATCTCCGGAGCCACGCACTCGGGTGTTCCGCTGCCCGGTCAGCGGACGGGGGTCGAGGGGGCAGCGTCCTTCGTCGGGGGTTCGGAGGCGAAGCCCCCGAAAGGTATTCAATTTTCACAAACTGGATATCTTTGGACAGCTGCCGCCTAGGAAAAAAGCCAGCACCTATCAAAGGAAGAAGCCAAGCCATGCCATCTTCATTTCAAGAATCTGAAGAAGCTTGCACCTGCTACAGTATTTCTGGAGTCTGTAATGAGTCTTAGGAATAATTGTAAACACAAGAAATGGATGGCAAAATTGAAAGCTAGGGTAGAAATTAGCCCAGGGTTATTTTCGGATGAAAACCGGCATACCGACGGTATACCGGTCTATAACGACGGCATACCAATTTTGTTCACACAAATTTTATGTCTACAAAATCGACATATCGACGGCATGCCGGTCCATACCGACGGTATGCCGATTCAGTAACATTTGAAATTCCAACGGTCGAATTTCGAGCGTTTAATGATCCCAACGGCTATATTTCTAGCCGTTGCATTCCAGACCGGTATACCGACGGCATGCCGGTCCATACCGACGGTATACCGGTTTGCTGACTGAAAAGTTGCCTTTGGCTCTTTTCAATGCTTTGGTTATAAATAGCCTTGAACCCCTTCATTCAAGGTTGATGCTTTGAGCCTAAAAATTTCTAAATCACCAAATCTTATCCACAAACAACTCTACAAAGCTTTCATTTGCCATCCACAAATTGTGTTAGAGTTATTGAGTTGTAAAGTGATCGCATTGATCACGGCTCTGACGAGTTCCACCCGGCCTCCAAATGATAGCAGTTGGGCTTGCCATCCATCGAGCCTGCCTTCCACCATCTTAATTAAGCTGGAGCAGTCGGAATTGCGAGCGTAGGTAATCGACAAGGGGACCCCCAGGTATCTGACGGGGAGGGAAGCTTCCTCCACTTGCAGGATGGATGCCCACCTAGCCTTCTCGCTACAAGTCTTGTTAAGGAAGATCGAGCTCTTCTCTTTGTTGAGCTTAAGCCCCGAGACCCCTTCGAACTCCTACAAAATGTTAGCCTAACACCGCATACCTAAGTTAGTAGGTTTGATGAACACTAAATCATCGACATACATCAGGTGAGAGATAGTAGGCTTGACCTGCCTAAAGATGGGGGTAATCTCCCTCTTGAACTCGGCAATCTCCATGAGGCAAGAGAAATGCTCCATGACCATCGTAAAAAGATAAGCTGATAGGGGGTCGCCCTGCCTGAGCCCTCTCGAACTACTGATGAATCCAGCGGCCTCCCTTTGATCATAATCGAGAAAGTGGGAGTAGAGATACATTCGTAAACCCTGGAGGTCCACCAGTCGTCAAATCCTATAGCCTTTATTATGTGCACCACAAAATGCCTGTTCACAGAGTCATAAGCTTTCCTGAGGTCGAGCTTGATACACGCTTTATCACTCCTAATCTTGTTGAAATCCCTGACTAACTCATTAGCCAGAAGCCCGTTCTCGCCAATACTCCTCCCCTTAATGAAAGCTGACTGATTGGGGGATATCAGTCCCGGAAGCAGACACTTCATCCTCCGACTCATGACGTTGGCAATCACTTTGTAGAAGAAGTTGCAGCATGATATAGGCCTAAAATCATTCAGAGAGGAGGCTCCGATCTTCTTCGGGATCATAGTAATAAAGGTGTGATTGAATTGTTTGAGTAACTTGCATGTCTAAAAAAATCTCGTACTGCCTCGAGCACGAGAAGCTTGACTTGCTCCCAGTGACGAATGAAAAAAACCTGTGGTGAAGCCGTCCGGACCGGGGGTCTTGTTCCGTTTGGACTTGAGAACAATATCTTCCAATTCCCCGAGCGAGATAGGATTATGCAAACTACGCACAGCTTCATCGGTCAGAATCCTTTTGCAGGTAACTTGGGGAAGCTCGATCAAGTGGTTCTTCCCGTTGTAAAGCTCTCTGAAGTACCCCACGACTTCCTCCTCTATCTCTACTGGGTTATCCAACTTTTTACCATTGGCATCGAAGAGGACACCTATCTGGTTGTGACTTTGCCTGGCTTTCACAATGCCATGGAAGAACTTAGAACATCTGTCTCCGTCCTTCATCCAATCACACTTGGCTTTTTGCCTAAGCGTAATCTCCTCAAGCATTAAGCCTTTATTCAACTGCTCTCTCAGTCGACCTTCACTCATATGATTATCCAGGGACGGAACCTTCTGAATGTCAACCTGAACCCCCTCAAGCTCCTTACTGATACCATCCAAGGAAGATTTAGGAATACTCAGCCACCCTTTGATACTCTTATTGACCTCCTTGAGCTTAGACATAAGCCAAAATTGACTAAATCCATAGAATATAGAGTTACACCCTACCTGCACTGCTGCATCATAGCCTTCCATGTGAGGCCATGAGTTACAGAACCTGAAGGAGGGGGGAAACCCTTCCTGGTATTCTCCAGAAAACTCACCTGAATAAAAGAGTGATCACTTGGACCGACAGGGTGCCCGATAACCCCAGTGCTAGGGAAGGCATCAAACCACCTAGAGTTTCCTAACGCACGATCAATCTGACACTCGATCCTATTGCTCGTCGACTGGTTGTTCCAAGTCCAGACAATGCTAGCCCGATGAAGATCAGCGATCCCAGCACGAAGGGCACACAACGAGAGATCTTCTAGGATGTTGTCTGGAACAGGCCTCCCTCCTGACATTCCATGCTAGAATCGACATTAATTATTAATGGTTGGGGGTTCCTTCAGTATTCTCGCACTCACCCGTGAAGGAACATGAGAGTTTTCTTGAGTCTTGACATTGTGTACAGCTTCATTGGCCTAATTAGAACTTTGTAATTTGACTGCCCAAAGCGGATTAACTCTTGTTAGCCTAGATTCTTCAATCGATCCTCCTTGCATTAAGCTTCAGGCTGTGCCTTTGTGCGTCATCGAGTCCTGGGTGTTCTTCTTCTTGGCCTTGGGGTCTTTGTTCGTCTCCGGGGATCTAGTCTTAACGTTGTCGATCACTCCCTTCCCTTGCATTGCCAAGGTAGCCCTTCAATGGCTAGCACCTGCTTAATAAGAGACGAAGCATGCCCTTGCCTCTTTCCAAGCACCGAAGTTCTTCTTTCCTCCTCCTGTTATATAAGCTCCATTTCCTTAACTCCAGAGTGGTCTCTTTCACTGAACATACCCGTTCCTGGGATTTGGATCGCAAGGTCCTCCTTCGAATCATCCCTACTGCTGGCATTTAGAGTCGGCTCATGTCTTTGGTTTTCCTCATTCTCTTCTAGGACCTCCATCCGGTTGACCTGCACTTCCTGGGGAAGACTCATGTCTATCTGATTTTGATGCTTATCTGGCAACACTTCAGACTTTGAAACTTCCCTGCTACTACAACCAGACTTCAGATGACCAAAACTACTGCATAGCTGGTATGAAGGGGGAACCCACTCATACTCTACCTTCTGTGAAAAGATCTAACCACTAGGGATCATCTATTCGACCGATCTTGGCAGCTCGCCCCCCGTTTTATTCTCCACAAAAACCCAAGCGTATGATATACGTTGCTTTTTGTTGGTGGCCTCATCCGCCTTTATAGGAATACCCACAAGGTTGGAGAGTTTCATGAGCATTGGCGTGCTCCAATACTGGATTGGAAGGTCTAGAAATCTGATCCAGATTGGGGCTGACAGAAGAACTTCTCTTTCACATTGTATCCCCGACGTCCATCTTTTGAGGATGATCCCTCTATCATCGAAAGTCCACGGCACTTCTTGGACGATACGTTCCATGTCTTCCGCCATCCCAAATCTGACAAAGAAGAAGCCATTTTCCCTGTAGAAGAACTCCATACTTCCTTGGGGTGCCACACACGACTTGCGTACCCTCTGATTTGGCCGTATAAGGGTTTATTACCCATCACGTACAGCACTATCGTGTTCTTCCAGTACTCCTCCGTCTCATCCAAGTCCTCACCAGTGAACTCAGCAACAGCTCTTTCCTCCTTCTCCAAAGGTTCAACGTATTGCATCTCGTCATTCACATTTTGACAGGTGGATCTGCACATTTCGGCCCAAGTCCTCCCCGCTCCCGCTGATCCTCTTTGAAGATACCCTCATCACAAATCCCTTCCTGAGTGTTACCCCTGTGCACCGGACTCTTCTGAGCCCGAGAGCCCCCATGCCCGTCTATTTGGGCATTCTGTCGAACACCTTCAGTGGAACTCGCCATCCCTCTTCCCTCCGCTTGGCGGCCTTTGAGCTCCAGACCAGTCTTCTTGTACTCGTTGTTCATGCTCCTCCCGCCTCCGGGGCCCCTTCGGGCCTGGTTACGTTGGGGCGCCCCTCTTCCACTTGCTGCTTGGGTCTGGCCTCCCGTGGGTGCCCTTCCTTTCTTCCTCCGTAGGACCGTCGTCCACCCCCCTGCGGTCCCCCACTCGTTTCTATTGCTGTCTCCGTCTATGGGGACTGGGAGAGAGTCTCCGGGATCCCATTCAGCTTCCTGGCTATCCGCTCCGCCTGCTGTGCTCGGGAGGGAGGTCATGAGCGGAAAAAGATATGTGTGTGTGTGTGTGTGTGTGTGTGTGTGTGTGTGTGTGTGTGTGTGTGTATATATATATATATGTCGATTGGGCTTCAACCAGGCTTGATCGGGCTTCCGACTGGGTCGGAAGGGTAAACTTGGTTCTGACCGGGTTTTGTATCAGATCGGGTAGGGCCAGGCCTACATGCCATAAAATGGAAATCCATCCCGAACCTGGGTCTCTTGCGGGATGAGCCAGGTCGGCCCGTGGACCAGGCCAACCCAGAGCGTCGTTGAACAGGACGGGCCCGAGCCGGGTTGCGGGCTGCCGTCCCACCTTGAGTCCGGTCAGATCCGAACCCGGCCCGAAATCCTTTCTCCAAAAAAATAATTTTATTAACTAATTTTAATTATGGCTTGATTTGTAACTAAATGTCTTTACCTACTTATTTCACTTTTGTACCTTGATATGATAAGCGACATTACAAAATGTTCAAAATATACGTCTACATATACGGCTGAAAAAAGTAACAAAGAGTTGAATTTATTAAAAAAAACTAAAATTTCTGCCACCGTAGAAAAATAAGTAGTTTTGCATAAGAGAGAATTTTTTTTGATGGCATATACTTTGTTTTTGTTCCCATTAAGGGTCTTATTGTCACCAAATTCTGGTGGAAGTTTGCATCTTTTCTTCCTAGTATGCCACTATTCCATCAGACATCTCGCCATTTGTGAGACTCGTCTCACTGTATTGGTATTTATATACAGATACGTAGTTTGTACTATATTTTGTATTTTTTTGGTTTTTGGAATGTTTTAAATTTTTTCCAACTTATAGATTTTCTCCTTGACCGGCATACCGCCAGTATACCAGTGTATACCGACGGCATGCCTGTTGTTAGTCCAATAATTACATCATATTTTTGAATATGGCTAATCAATTAAGTTTAACATAATGACATCACTAATATTCATGTAATCACTATCATGTTGCTACTTAAACTTAGCATTGTCCTAAATCATGTTGCTACTTATACTTAGCACTGTCATAAATGTTCTCTATATCAATATTGCTATGCTTGTATCATATTGGTTTATTTGTCTAACATGTACTTGTAGACATGCATAAGCATGATCAAGCTGTGTCAAACCAGGACATATGCAATGGAGAATTATTAATGGGCCAAAGGCGGCGTCATATAAGAAGATTTCTCTAAATCGCCCAACGACCTATCCGGGGCCTCGCATCGGCGGACAGGGGTCGAGGGGGCAGCGCCTCCCGTGGGGGTTCGGGGGCGAAGCCACCGAAAGGTATTCAGATTTTCAGATCTATTTATCTTTGGACGACCGCCATCAAGGAAAAAGGCGACTTCAAGTCTGCTCAAATTTTAGAAGAAAGGCGTCACCAAAGGGCTCTTGATTTTCCTATTTCATCAATGTATTTTTTATATTTACTGAGTCTAGGAATACGATGTAAACTGCATCGTACTGGCAAATAGGCTACCCAAAAAACATTTTCAAAATACCCTTTCATTTTTAAAATAAGCCTACTTACAAAAGCCCAAACACTTCCTAACTGCTTGACTTTTCAAAAAGCCCAAAACTAATTTACAAAAACCCTGGAACTCCAACAGCATTCGGCCCGAGTTCGGCCCGAATTCGGCGAGAGTTCAGTTAGTGAACGTTGCTTTTTGAACTTGGTCTTCCTACAGTTACGGATCCCAACGAGATTTTCTCATAGAGTTCTGTCCGAATTCTGTCAGAATTTTGCCTTTGAAAAAACTATAAATAGAAAAGGATTTCGATCATTTTTGTAGGACCGTTGAGCACCTCTAGAGGGGAGTGAATAGAGTGAGTGCGAGTGCAGCAAAAAGTAATTACCAATTTAAAAAATATAAACAGATAACTATGGCAGTAAGTAAGAGAAAGTAAATAAATATAGAAAGAGATAGAGAGATCAAACTCAGTAACACAGCGATGTATACTGGTATCCCTATGAGTGGACTAATCCAGTCTCGAGTACTCTTGCTCGATGTTAATCTACTAAGGCACAAGCTAATTGAGAGCTTGCAGTCTCTTACAACACCGTGCCTGGTGACAAGTGCACGACCAACTTCACAACACCGTTATTGGTGACGAGCGCACGACTGGCTCCACAACAGAGATAATTTCTGTACTTTGAACAACCTCTTTACAACTCTTGAGAACCAAAAGACTCTAGATCGAAATAGATATTACTGGCTTTTGGCTAAGAGGAGTGTAGGTGTGATATGAAAACTTTTGATCGGATAAAAATACTTATTGAATAGAGAAGAGAAGATGAAAGTGATTGAGTGATTTGGAATGAGAAATTCTCTTCTATTTATAGGTGTTTTCTGGGACCGAACTCGGGCAGAGTTCTGATAGAGTCTGATGCAAAGATTTCGCATATGAACGTTGCATGCAGATTTGGAGGCAACAAATATTTAAATTTAAATTGACCAAACTCGGGCAGAGTCCAGACCGAACTCGGGCCGAGATCGGACCGAACTCGGGCCGAGATCGGACCGAACTCGGGCTGAACTCAGTTTGAGTTCTGTCTAGGTAAAAATGTTAAACATTTGTAAAATATTGTTGCAGAATAGAATTAAAATTTTTGGTGTATGGAATATGGATAGGTAGGTTGTATGGAGAAGTGGACTATGATTAACCTAAGCCAGTATTATCCAGTCAATCTTACAATTTATATCTTAGACTCAATAAAGATAAAATACATAATAAATTATAAAATGACTCGGACTAGATTCCAAAGAAAGTAATCTTCAGACTAATAATTTACGTGCTTGATGATACAGTAATACACTTGTTGATATTGATTACATAAGACCTGAAATGATTAGCAGCAGTTCGTATATTTTGTGTATTGACTTAAGTTCATGTCGATTATTAAAAATCGGATGTGACCATGGAATGGGCCAACAATCTTCTCCATTTTGATAATTGACAAACTTGAGTCTATACCAAAATATATCTAAATAGAACAAATAAATTACCTTAAAAATGGTTTTGGTAGTCTTTCTTTGATTGTTGATTTTGGTATTGCGCCCTTTCTCCCCATTTGTCAATAAAAAATGGTTTTGGTCCCCCCATAATGTGTGAAGCCAACAATGTTCATCAAACAGACAAAGTAATACTAAAGAGATAACCAAATAACAACAGTTCCACAAAGTGCATAAAAGGAATAACTAGTACTGAAAATACTGAAAATGTCATGCATAATAGAAAGATACAACTGTCACGACCCTTACCAGGTTTTCGGACGCGAGCTCGTGAGTAAGCCAGCTACGTGTCGAGCGGACTCCATCCCGACTCGAATACGTATAAGCTGTCCAGAGTAGGATATCATGTCTAATCTAAACTATATCTCAATCCACGAAAATCATATAAATAAGAATGAACAAGTATGGGTCATAGTCTGCAGCCAATTAGCATATTGTCCGATTAGTCTCCAAGAATGATATGAGTCTATAAAATAAGCAGAATATAACATGATACGAAATATAAAGTACGAGTGGATAATAAAGAAATATCACAAGCAAATACCTGTATCATAAATTGCAATCCTCTACCATCCCGCTCTGCTAACTAACTCCATGCGGTCGCTAAACCTGAATAGATCATCAGGTCCTCAGGGGACTAGCAAGATACATAAAAAAATGCCTATCTAACAGTTTAATCATGCAATACTATAACCAGGGTATAAACAGGAACCATATATGAGACTGATATGTGGCTACGGACAGATAACTATGAACACGGATACAGGATTAAGTATGCATAAATGAACTGCTGGAAGATCAATGGAATACTAACCCTCGCCCCGAATGTGGACTCGCAGGTCAGTTTCAAGATAAGTCACCCTCGCCCCGTATGTGGACTCGCAGGTGCAAAGGACAACCCTCGCCCCGTGTGTGGACTCGCAGGTTGTGGAAAAGGCAAAGGAATAGCAGTTCACTCACACATACTTGCAGACACGACTCAGTCAAGATACATGTGAAGACACAGTACAACTCGGTCATGACACAGGTAAGGACAACTCTAGCATGATCCATGACGTAAACAAGCCTGGTATAACTACAATATTAAGTCATAAAATACTGATATACAAGCAAGATAATAAACTGGTAAACGTGGTATCATATAAATTTATAACAACTAAGATAACTAAAGATAACATACTACAACAGGTGTACTATAAACATGAAAATAAACTGTAGAGGGAGGCAAGGTATACTTGCCTGGAGGTTGCACGCAGATCCATCAAAATACAGTCAACTGCTAAGCCATAACGTCCAAATCATCACAACTGTCTCCGAAAGCTGAAATAGGCATCCCCAACATTCTTAGAATAGTCAAATTAGCTATGATTTCCTGTCCTTAAGTCCAATACTGGACACAAGGGTAAAACGGTAATTTCGGACAAAAACGATGTCCGCCGTTGGACCCGCTTTACACCGAAAAGCGTATCAGAGTCAACGGTCTCTAAAGTCGTCAAACTATATGTCAACATGTCCGGTTTTCCGATATAAATCCAACCGTATGTCTAAAGTTGGATTCCGGCGGGCCGTGCATAAAATCGCCCGTTAAATCGGACCGTGGGTCCTGCGAAACGGCGATCCGATCAACTGTCTCAAAATCGGACCAAATTTGGCATGCAGGACCAGAAAAATAATACGGTCCTGTTGGCGCAAGTTTTGTCTCGATCTGACGAGCGTGCACAAAGTAATTAAGAAATTTGCACAGAGGCCGATATAGTGAATTTCGACGGATACGCATCAAATTCGTCGCGCACACGCTACCAATTCGAATTCCGTCAATGCCCACACGTCCACGAAACCGATACGCACATTTCGATGCTTTTGATTTGCGACCACGTCGCCCAGATTGGCGGAACACACGTCGTATCGAACAATTTTCTAGTTTTAAAAACAGGTTTTTGTCAAAGTTTGGGATCCGATTTCTCGACGTGTAGTCTATGTAATCGGGTTCTGTAAATTGGGTCGCAGAGCCTTACAGATTGGCTAGGACTGTCTTTGATTGGTTTTCAAAATAACTTAATGGTTTGTTCATAAACTCGCTTCCAAGTGGGTGTTTGGGTCATACTTACTGTTTTCCGAAACAGTGGTTTTTGGTCGGATTCGCCTCGATTTTTCGAGAGATTCCTTGGCCATCTGTAAATTCTATTTGTTAGGGATCCGAGTGGATTATGTAGGCTCTCCGGAATACTTTACGAAATGTTAAACGACGAAGTACAGGGGAGGAATATACCTCAAAATATGGGTGTTCAGCCTGGTTATCGCTGCACTCTGTCTCAACCCGCGCACGCGGCCAGGTTCGGGCGACGGTTCCCGGCCGTACGTGGTGGCAACGCCGACGGCGAGCGACACGGGTGGGTCACCCAGGGAAGGGGTGGCGCTGGGTAGGATAGGGGTTAGGGTTTGGTCGATGCTTTCCTCCCTCTCGCTGATATATATAACCGTATATATACTCTAAGCTCTCGGGTTGATGTATATTGTTGTGCGGTGAACAGGATCGGCTCGGATTGGATATAGCTGGGTTCGGGCCTGTTTTGCTGTGGGGATTAGAATAGGGGTGGGCCTGCTGCTGTTGCTTTTATTGTTTTTCTTTTTCCTATTTCTTATATATATATATATAATATATATATATATATATATATATATATATATATATATATATATTATATATATATATTTATATATATATATATATATATATATATATATATATATATATATATATATATATATATATAATATATATATATTTTAAACCAGAGACTTTTATTGAAACGAAAGGCTCGCAGGGAGCCAACACAGCACACAACACGACAAAGGAAAGGAAAATACAACCCAGCACAGAAAACGAAGAGGCAGTTCGAAATTCAAAATGAGGGACAGTTCCCGCGGGGGGGGGCACGTGGCGGTCCCATGCGTGCCCCGAGGAGCCAGCTGCACGCGCGATCCCCGAAGTGGGTGGGCACGGAACCCCAACGGACGGGGACGGGGCCCGAGGGAGCTCGGGTCCCGAGGGGGCGAGCGCCAGCCTGGAGCGTTCCGCTGGGGAGAGACGGCCGCCGAGGAGGGAGCTGCGAGGCCAGAGAAGGGACGGGGGAAGGGTCACCGAGCGACGCCGGGGCGCTCGTCCACCGTAGGGGGGGAGAGGGAACTGCGGAAGAAGGAGGGAGGGGCGGAGCCGGAGGCTCCGGCTAGGGGGGCGCAGCCGGGCGGGGAGGAGCTCCGGCGAAGGGAGCAGGAGCTCCGGAGGGATTCGTCCCCGGCGACTGAGGGAGGGCGGAGGAGGAGGGAGGAGGGGAGGCGCTGGAGACGGGCGCCATAGGGAGGAGCAGGCGGGAGGACGACGACCGCCGAAGAGGGGGAGGAGGGGGGACTCGCCGAGAATCATCCGGGACGAGCCACAGGGACGGGGGAGGTCCGCTCCAGGAGAGTCACGGCGAGCCACTGGGACGGGGAAGCCTCGGCGAGCCACTGGGGCGGGGTAGCCGCGGCGAGCCACTGGGACCGGGGGGGAGGTGCTCCAGGAAAGTCGCAGCGGGCCAGCGAGAGCTCCGGAGAGGGGAGAACGTGCTGAGGCTTCGCCGCCGGGGGAGCGAGACACCGGCGAGGAGAGAAGAGGCCGAGGCTCCGCCGCCGGGGGGGCTAGAGGAGCGTCTCGAGGCCAGAGACAGGGAGGCGCCTCCCCTACACCGGGGCGGAGGGGGGATAGGCTCCTCCAAGGGCGGAGGCGAGCCACTGAAGCGCTTCCGACTCGGTAGGGAGAGCGGTCCAGCGCCACTGGGGGGAAGAGGGGTCCTGGGTGACCCAGAACCACCGACGGGTGGCGGGGTCTTGATATTAGGACCCCGCCGCCACCGAGGATAAGGGGGCCGCTGCGGCAGCCTGGACGACGGGCGGTTGAGCGGGAAACGCGTCCGAGGAGGCCGGCTGCGCTGCGGGGGATGGCTCTAGAGGGGGGGCCGCCGAGGAGGGATGCTCGGAGGCGAGGGGGGCCGCCTGGGGGGGCTGCGAGGCGGGGAGGGCCACTGGAGGGGGGGGGGGCGGGTTTAAGGGGGGCGCCGGAGGGAGGGCAGATGAGGGAGGGTGCTGTAAGGGGAACCGACGGGGGGTGGGGACCCCGGGCAAAAGGAGACGGAGGGGGTGAGACCGTCAGGGCGGCGGTGGACAACGGGAACCCGATCGCCGGGGGAGGAGAAGGGGGAGCAGGGGCGAGGGGAAGGGTGGGAGGAGCAGCGACCGAAGGGGGGGCCGCGCTGTGGCGGCGGCCGACCTAGCCGGGACCTTCGGAGCTGGACCAAGGAGAGAAGGCACAGAAGAGGCCAGGGGGAGCCAAGGCCGGTGACGCTTACGACGTCGAGGGCGCCGGGAGCGCCGCGGACGGGGGGAGAGGGGTGGGGGGCTCCCGCACCAAGGGCAGCCGCCGAGAGCAGGGGCTCTCCACTGGGAGGACGGTCGGAGGGGGGCCAGCCAGCCGCTGAGGCCGGGGTGGCCAGGGAGGTAGGAGATCTCGCGACGAGGCGGGGGTCGCCGGGGGGCGACCGGCCGCCGTCGGGAAGCGGGATGGAAGTCCTCGAGGGTCGGAAGAGAGACCCAAGACCAAAAACCCGGCTCCATTGTATGTATATATATATATATATATATATATATATATATATATATATATATATATATATATATATATATTATATACCCACTTATATATATGTATATTTATATTTACATAAACATAAGCATACACATATATTTAATATATATTTATATATTCATACACATACATATATTTAATATTTATTTATATATATATATTCATATATGTACACATATTTAATATATTATATTTGTGCATAAATTATAAATCACATGATAATAATTTAATATAACAATTAAATATAACCATTAAATATAACCAATAAAATAATAATATTAAATAACATTCCCAATAAAATAATAATAATAAAATTTTTTTTAATAAACCAATAATGGTGTATATACCATTTTACACCGTCTAATAATCCCAGAAAATGTACAAGGCCTATTTTATACAAATATTATTGAATATCAACTAATAACAATATTTATAATATTTAATTGACGAATATTTAGAAAATATTCATTAGATCATTAAAACGAAATACAACATAATCATACCAAAATACCCCAACACGAATGTCGTTGGACGTACTGCATGACCACATGGGCTTGGACTTGTTACGGATCCAGTCCGGACTGGTTTGGTACAACCGGGTCTCCTAAACGTCAAATAATCTTAATAGTGAATAATTAAACTATTTATAATGGTCATGTCACAACTTAGCCTGGTTTTTCTAGTTAGAACATCACTATGGCTCAGCCTTCCATCGCATGGCTAATACACTAGTCAAGGCACGCCACTGCACTATACGTGCCATGATTCCTAGTCGTCTGGTACCTCAAAACTCAACCATGGCTAAAGTCATCTACCGTAATAATTAACTAATTAATTATTTATAAAAATACAAATTTAAAAATCACCATTTAAATCAAATAAATAAATAAGAAAAATATTTCAAAAAAATTTCCGGGAAGGGAAGCTACAAATCTACCCACCTTAAAAATAATTTCGTCCTCGAAATTCTAATTCATAATTATTCCTTAAAAATCAAAGTCTACTATCACCTTAATCCCTCAAATTTAATTTCTTAAAATATTTTATATCCCTCTCTAGCCATTTTATGATAACGAAATCTCGAGGACTTCTATCCACCTTTGGTCACACTACTCTTCAAAACACAGGTCGCTAAAGCCTTATGGTCTTCTAACTAGTTGCTAACAATTCTACCGGCAGATATCTAGGCATATAGCAACTATAATATCTCATATCTATAAACAATAAAATATTCAATAGTCAAGCACTATTATACAATAACTTAGGAATCTGTAATGAATCCTAGACAGCACGATCGTTCGTCACCTCGAAATAAAAGGGATAAGAATCAATGGTACGAAAAGCAAGGAAGTATAATCGAGAGCAAATTTGGAGTTTTCAAGAACGTAGAGAATTTCTAGGAGAATTTTCAAGGCAGAGTGGATTAAGATTTCTAAGGGTTTAGTCAAATTCGCAGGCTCGTATCAGTACAGTTACGTAACCGAAACGATATGCTCTGACCTGCACGGGCCACCACAAAAATTTGTCACGACCCGCACCCGGTTTTTGGACGCGAGCTTGTGAGCAAGCCAGCTACGTATCAAGCGGACTCCAGCCCGACTCTAATACGTATAAGCTGTCCAGAGTAGGGTATCATGTCTAATCTAAACTATATCTCAATCCACGGGAATCATATAAATAAGAATGAACAAGTATGGGTCATGGTCTGCAGCCCATTAGCATATTGTCCGATTAGACTCCAAGAATGATATGAGTCTATAAAATAAGCAGAATATAACATGATATAGAATATAAAGCACGAGAGGATAATAAAGAAATATCACAAGCAAATACCTGTATCATAAATCGCAATCTTCTACCATCTCGCTCTGCTAACTAACTCCATGCGGTCGCTAAACCTGAAGAGATCATCAGGTCCTCAGAGGACTAGCAAGATACATGCCTATCTAACAGTTTAATCATGCAATACTATAACCAGGGTATAAACAGGAACTAGACATGAGACTGACATGTGGCTACTGACAGGTAACTATGAACACGGATACACGATTAAGTATGCATAAATAAACTGCTGGAAGATCAATAGAATATTAACCCTCGCCCCGTATGTGGACTCGCAGGTGCAAAGGACAACCCTCGTCCCGTGTGTGGACTCGCAGGTTGTGGGAAAGGCAAAGGAATAGCAGTTTACTCACACATACTTGCAGACACAACTCAGTCAAGATATAGGTGAAGACACGGTACAACTCAGTCATGACACAGGTAAGGACAACTCTAGCATGATCCATGACGTAAACAAGCCTGGTATAACTAAACTATCAAGTCATGAAATACTGATATACAAGCAAGACAATAAATTGGTAAACGCGGTATCATATAAATCTATAATAACTAAGATAACTAAAGATAACATACTACAACAAGTGTACTATAAGCATAAAAATAAACTGTAGAGGGAGGCAATGTATACTTGCCTGGAGGTTACACGCAGATCCATCAAAATATAGTCAACTGCTAAGCCATAACGTCCAAATCATCACAATTGTCTCCGAAAGCTGAAACATGCATCGCTAACATTCTCAGAATAGTCAAATTAGCTATGATTGCCTGTCTTTATTTTCAATTCTGAACACAGGACAAAACGGTAATTTCTGGCAAAAACGATATCCGCCGTTGGACCCGTTTTGTACCGAAAAGCGTGCCAGAGTCAATGGTCTCTAAAGTCGTCAAACTATATGTCAACAGGTCCAGTTTTTCGATACGAACCCAACTGTATGTCCAAAGTTGGATTCCGGTGGGCCGTGCACAAAATCGCCCGTTGAATCGGACCGTGGGGCTCGCGAAACGACGATCCGATCAACTGTCTCAGAATCGGACCGAACTTGGCATGTAGGACCAGAAAAATGATACGGTCCTGTTGGCGTAAGTTTTGTCTCGATCTGACAAGCGTGCACAAAGTAATTGAGGAATTTCCATACTGATACGGTGAATTTCGACGGATACGTATCAAATTTGTCGTACACACGCGACCAATTCGAATTCCGTCAAAGCCCACACGTCCACGAATCCGATACGCACCCTTCGATGCTTTTGGTTCGCTACCACGTCGCCCGGATTGGCGGAACGCACGTCGTATCGAACAATTTTCTAGTTTTGAAAACAGATTTTTGTCAAAGTTTGGGATCCGATTTCTCGACGTGTAGTCTATGTAATCGGGTTCTGTAAATTGGGTCACAGAGCCTTATAGATTGGCTAGGAATATCTTTGATTGGTTTTTGAAATAACTTAATGGTTTGTTCATAAACTCGCTTCCAAGTGGGTGTTTGGGTCATCCTTACTGTTTTCCGAAACAGTAGTTTTTGGTCGGATTCGCCTCGATTTTTTGAGAGATTCCTTGGCCATCTATAAATTCTATTTGTTAGAAATCCGAGTGGGTTATGTAGGCTCTCCAGAATACTTTACGAAATGTTAAACGACGAAGTACAGGGGAAGAAATATACCTCAAAATATGGGTGTTCAGCCTGGTTGTCGCTGCGCTCTATCTCAACCCGCGCGCGCGCAGATCTATTCGGGGTTCGACCTGGCGCTGCACAGATCTATTTTGGGGTTCAAAAATCATCTGTCTGCCTACCGATTCCTCCATCGAAAATCATCTGTCTACCTCTGGACTGCTTAAAACCAGCATCTCATCCGACGTCAGAAACAGCCACCACCTCCATCACGATTGATCAAAAATAATTAAAATTATATCAATCCTATGCCTCCCGAAGGAGTTCATACATAACCTAGATTGAAAAATTAAAATAATAAGCACGATCAACCCTCGTGATTTTAATTACATCCACAGCAACAACAACATAAACGACATGTCCGTGGTTTAAACAACACAATCAAAAAATATGTATTGGACCATAATAGTTGGATCTAAGATGCCTGCAAAACCGGGTTATAACAGATATACATCTACCGACTATTACACAATACAGGTTTTATTGGACAACATAGACGTATCAATCAATACGTAGATCCAAAGTGGCTCTGATACCAATTGATGGAACTGGAGATTCCCAGGACCCTTTCTTTGGTGTGCGTATTGATCGATAGAAAGTTAAACAGATCTAATACGTGTTCTAACCCTTCATAGGCGGAAACCAGGGTTCACGAATTATACCTACGACGGAAGGAGACAAGTAATTCCTGGCAATCTCGAGCGGACGATCCCAAGATCTTTTGCACGTATTCCTTCCTCGAGTTGGACGTCGTGTGGGCGACGATCTCCCAACCTTTTCTTCTCCTTGGCAGCCCTCTCTTTCTCTCCTTACGTGAATCACGAATTTAGAGAAAGTTTCAGATTTCTGATCGATAATCTGGCGGCCAGAAAAAAGAGGATATATATAGGCTACGGCAGGGACCATGAGGAAAAATTAGGGTTATGCCTCCTAACGGATTTTGGATATCCCGTGTTCAGCCCGAACACACAATCCAGGCCCATTAACAATAGCTCGGTCCACTAATGAGCTATTTTTGCACTACCTCCCTAATCCCAAATTATGTTTGTGGGCTCCTTTTATTATATGCTCGTTTGGCTCCCCATGTTAAGATATCGTATGTCCGTCGATCAAATTAAGTTACTGACAACTATATTGATTCGATATCTTTTATCCTTAAGTAGTACCGCTCAACTTTATTTGTCATGTCAGATATAATCCACCTGCAGGGTTTACATGACAATCCTTATGAGCTCTTTAAGAGGACATCATCAACCCGATGTATCAGGACATGGATTCTATTTATAATCAACAGCCCATCATACATACAATGTTATTACCCAATTCATAGAGGTTGTTGATCCATAATGAATCTCACTCTTTTATGAGTCAAAGTAATGCACACTGCATATATATATCCGTTATTATATCCGGATTAAGAGCATAAGCATCTATAATAACAGAGGTATTTGTTCTCTTATGTAGTCAGTACAAAGAGAACAACCTCAAGTGGTCCTGTTCAATACACACAAAGTGTACTAGTGTAAACCTATAGTCAAGATAGACTAATACCATATTACACTACAATCTTTCCAATAGATTGTCCAAGTCCATCTAGGTTGTGAACTATTTATATACTCCATAGAAAAATGATAATATGATCTTCTGTGTGACAACACACACCATATTATCTATAATATAGAATATCAGACATTTGCATTAACACTTGCGACAAATACAATATGCAAACATTTGCCCATATGATTCTCATTCAAAATTTAAGAAAATAAGGTTACTACAAAAGTGATGCTTTTAGTATATAACCCTAACAATCTCCCACTTATACTCAAAGCATTGCTTTTCAGTATACTGTTACAAATCTTCCACTTATACTTAAAGCCATGCTGCTACACATCTGACTCCCATTTCCTCAACATGACTGTCAAAAGCCTTAGCTGGTAAGCTCTTTGTAAAAGGATCAGCTAGGTTGTCGGCTGATGCTATCTTGATCACAGCAACTTTTCCTTTCTTTACGAAATCTCGTATCAGGTGGTACTTGTGCTCAATATTTTTGCCTGTCTTATGGGTTCGTGGTTCCTTCGATTTTGCAACTGCACCACTATTATCACAATAAAGTGTAATAGACTTAGGCAAACTAGGTACCACAACTAAGTCCAACATAAAGTTTCTGAGCCAAACCGCTTCTTTGGCTGCCTCGGAGGCTACCACATAGTCGGCTTCCATGGTGGAATCAGCAATATATTTTTACTTGATACTCCTCCACACAATGGCTCCACCTCCCAAAGTAAACACATAACCTGAGGTAGATTTCCTGGAATCCCTATCTGACTGAAAATCTGAGTCTGTATACCCCAAGGGAACTAAACTATCTGCCTGGTAAACTAGCATATACTCTTTAGTCCTTTTCAGGTACTTCAAAATACACTTTACGGCAGTCCAGTGCTCTTGTCCTGGGTTAGACTGATATCTGCTGACCATGCCTACGATAAAGCAGATGTCTGGTCTCGTACATAGCATTGCATACATTAAGCTTCCTACTGCTGAAGCATAAGGAACTGCCTTCATGTTCTCTATCTCTTTAGGTGTCCTCGGACACTACTCCTTTGATAGATCAATTCCATGTCTAAAAGGTAAGAAACATTTCTTAGAATTTTTTATACTAAAACGAGTTAGTACAGTATCGATATAGGAAGCTTGGGATAAGCCCAACATCCTTTTCTTGTGATCTCGTAGAACTTTAAACCCAAGGATGTGACCTACTTCTCCCAAGTCCTTCATATCAAACTGTTTGGATAACTATACCCTTACATCAGATAATACCTTCACATTATTTCCAATGAGCAAGATGTCATCCACATAAAGTACTAGGAACACCACCACGTTTCCGTCATACTTTCTGTATACACATGATTCATCCTGACATTGATCAAATCCATAGGATTTTATCACCTGATCAAAACATATGTTCCAAGATCTGGAAGCTTGCTTAAGTCCATAAATGGACTTCTTGAGCTTACAAATAAGATGCTCCTGGCCCTTTTCAATGAACCCATCTGGTTGCTTCATATAGATGTCTTCCTCAAGACTTCCATTAAGGAAAGCTGTCTTGACATCCATTTGCCAAATCTCATAATCGAGATGAGCTGCAATAGATAAAAAAATCCGAATAGACTTAAGCATAGCTACAGGAGAAAAGGTTTTCTCATAATCGATACCCTCTCTTTGAGTAAAACCTTTTGCTACAAGCCGTGCTTTAAAGGTTTCAACCTTACCGTCTGATCCTCTTTTTCTCTTATAGACCCACTTGCATCCAATGGCTTTTGCACCAATGGGTGGTTCTACAAGCTCCCAGACCTGATTAAAATCCATAGATTCTATTTCAGATATAATTGTTTTTTGCCAAGACTCTGCATCTTTATTTTGAGTGCTTCATTGTAGGTACAGGGATCATAATCTTATTCCTCAGGGACGAAGTCTGACGACTCTCCCAAGAACATATATCTATCAGGTTGTATCACAACCCTCCCACTACGACGAGGCACTATCGGTTGTGGTGTAACATTTGTGACACGTTGTGTAGTTATTTGTGGTTCATCCTCTTGTACTGTTGGTACTAAAGTACTTGGTGTCTCACGTCTCAGTTCTTCTAGAACAATTCTACTTGTGGGTTTATGGTTCATCACATAGTCTTCCTCTAAGAATCGGGCATTGGTGCTAACAATGACCTTCTGATCCTTAGGACTATAAAATAAACCTCCTTTCGTTCCTCTTGGATAGCCTACAAACATGCGTACTTCTGTACGAGATTCCAACTTATCTACTTTCCCATTCAGCACATGTGCTGGACTACCCCAAATGCGAACATGTTTCAGACTAGGCTTACGCCCAATCCACAGCTCTGTGGGAGTAAGAGGTGCTGACTTAGAAGGAACCAAGTTTAAAATATAAGCTGCAGTCTCTAAGGCATATCTCCAAAACGAATCTGGCAAATCCGAATAACTCATCATTGATCTAACCATCTCCATAAGAGTTCTATTCCTTCTTTCGGCTACACCATTTTGCTGGGGCATTCTAGGTGCAGTCAATTGGGATGCAATCCCAGCCTCTGATAAATAATCCCTAAACTCTCCAAAGAGGTACTCGCCACCACGATCTGATCGTAATGACTTGATACATTTTCCATGACGTTTCTCCGTTTCAGCCTTGTACTCTTTAAATTTCTCAAAGCACTCAGACTTACGGTGCATCAAATAAATGTATCCATACCTTGATTAATCATCAATAAATGTGACAAAATATTCAAAGCCACATCTAGCTTGGATAGTCATGGGTCCATATAAATCAGAATGAACCAATTCCAATACATCTTTGGCCCGATGCCCCTTTGCCGTAAAAGGCCTTTTGGTTATTTTACCTTTCAAGCAGGATTCACAGACTGGTAGTGCCTCTACTTCCAATGAACTCAAAGGTCCATCTTCAACCAGTCTTTGAAACCTTCTTAGGTTAATATGCCCCAATCGCAAGTGCCAAAGATATGTTTGGTTCATACAAGAAGGTTCTTTTCTCTTATTTAAGTTAGATGACATATTATTCATTTCCATAAGTTGCATTGTAGGCGAAATAGGATTAATGACATACAAATTATCAACCAATGCACCAGAACAGATAAAATTTTTATTCTTTCTAATAACAATATTGTCATTAAAATAAACTGAATATCCATCCTTAACTAACATAGAAACATAAACTAAATTCCTTCTAAGTGAAGGTGCATAAAGACAATCTCTCAATGTCAAAAACTTATTTCTACCAAAAGATAAAGTAATATCTCCTAATGCAACGACCGATACTTTTGTAGCATCATCCATGAACAAGCATATCTCTCCATCACTGAGCCGTCTGGTTTCCTGGAACCCTTGCAATGTATTGCAGACATGATTAGTGGCTCTTGTATCTACACACCAGGTGCCGGTAGATAACACCGCTAAACATGTTTCAACTACTAGTAAATGAGATATACCTTCTTTGTTTCCTTGTTTGAGAAGTGGACAATCAGTCTTCCAATGTCCTGACCCTTTGCACTTGAAATATTTGCCTTTCAGCTTTTTCACCGCACCTTGAGGTCCCATGCCCTTCTTTGCTGAGTTTGCCTGTTTCTGAATGTTATTCTTCTTCTTATCGCCTTTCGGCTTAGAAGTAGAAACATTTTCAGAAACAAAAACATGACCACCCTGCCTAAAGAGAGATTCAGCATCCTGTAGCTCTTTTGCAAGTTCTGCCAAACTATACAACCTTTTGTTCATGTTGTAATTAAGGCAGAAATTGTCAAAACTTTTAGGCAGAGTCCCGAGAATGATATCGACCTAGGATTCCCCATCGATTTCAGCTCCAAGGATCTCCATCTCATTCAGATGACCCATCATCTTGAGAACATGATCCCTTACTGGTGTACCCTCAGCCATTTTTTGTATTCATCAAACATTTCATAGCAAACTGCCTAGCTGCTCTACTCTGATGTCCGAAGAGTTTTTTGAGGTTATACATCATGTCATAAGCAGTGGCCATGGCCTGATACTGATGTTGCAGTACATTTGACATAGATGCCAGAATGTAATACTGCGCCATCTCATCTGCCTTTTTCCACTTCTTATAAGCCTCTTTGACCTCTTCATCAGAGTTAGCATCAGGCTTAGGTGGCCATTCCTCAACAAGTACATATTTGTACTCCTCAGCAGTCAGAACAATATCCAAATTACGTTGCCAGTCAATATAATTAGGTCCAGTAAGTTTGTTTTCTTTAAGAATCACCATAAGTGGACTAAAAGAACCCATTTTTGAAATCCTGAGAATCACATAAATAAAATTATGTAGGGCAAAAAAAACTTTTTGAATTAAATAAATATTGATTCCCTCAAAAAAATAATAAGAAATTCACCAACACCTTGAACACCATGAATTTAGCATGCCACGATAGTGTGGACGTATACAAATTCAACTTTGTTCAAGTAGGTTTTTCTTATTAATTTTACTATCATGTCAACATAACTTTATGACAAATAAAATTAATATGCTGGTCTTGCTCTGGTCATACAAATAATAGCAGTGACTCCGATGGGGAGGATACCATTATTTGTATCTAAGTGTATACCATTAGTTAACAGTAAGTCCATTACCATGTAATGAGTTCCTTCAGATGGAGAAGTAAACACATACTAGGTAACTTTCTACAATTATCCCTAAGGAAGTTTGTACTGGTGATCCATAATTATACTCATCCGATATGGAGGAAAGCACTATAGCCAACACGCAAGTATAATTACATCACCTACAAACCAGTAAAGGAGACCATAGGATTTAAACTAAATAAATATCCTCTCCCACTTAGTTATTTAACAATGAGGGTTTTTCTACTAGTTGATATTATGTCCATGTTGTCCATTATTAATGTAGGCTTGGTTTTTCAAAAAAACAACCACACAATAATAAACATGCATAATCAGAAAAAGCAAAATGACAAAAATAAGAGAAAATATCCAACTATTATGGTCATCTTTGCTGCTCCGTCCTCAACTATTCGAATCCAAAATCTGGCGCTGCACAGATTTATTCGGGGTTCGACCTGTCCGGTCAGTTCGCGGGATTCGGGACAGCGCCCCGATATTTTTTTTAAGGTTTTGGCTGTCGATTCCTCCATCGAAAATCATCTGTCTGCCTCTGGACTGCTTAAAACTAACATCTCGTCCGGCGTCAGAAACATCTACCATCGCCATCACGGTTGATCAAAAATAATTAAAATTACATCAATCCTATGCCTCCCAAAGGAGTTCACCCATAATCTAGATTTAAAAATTAAAATAATAAGCACGATCAACCCTCGTGATTTTAATTACATCCACAGCAATAACAACATCCACGACATGTCCGTGGTTTAAACAACACAATCAAAAAACATGCATTGGACCATAATAGTTGGATCTAAGATGCCTGCAAAACCGAGTTAGAATAGATCTACATCTACCGACTATTACATAGCTCAGGTTTTATTGGACAACATGGACGTATCAATCAATACATAGATCCAAGGTGGCTCTGATACCAATTGATGGAACTGGGGATTCCCAGGACCCTTCCTTTGGTGTGCGTATTGATCGATAGAAAGTTAAACAGATCTAATACGTGTTCTAACCCTTCATAGGCAAAAACTAGGGTTCACGAATTATACTTGCAGTAGAAAGGAGACAAGTAATTCCTGGCAATCTCGAGTGGACAATCCCAAGATCTTCTGCACGTATTCCTTCCTCGAGTTGGACATAGTGTAGGCGAGGATCTCCCAACCTTTTTTTCTCCTTCGCAGCCTTCTCTTTCTCTCCTTACGTGAATTACGAATTTAGGGAAAGTTTCAGATTTCTGATCGGTAATCTGGCGGCCAGAGAATAGAGGATATATATAGGCTACGACAGAGACCATGAGGAGAAATTAGGGTTAGGCCTCCTAACGGATTTGGATATCCCGTGTCCAGCCCGAACACACAATCCAGGCCCATTAACAATAGCTTAGTCCACTAATGAGCTATTGTTGCACTACCTCCCTAATCCCAAATTATGTTTGTGGGCTCCTTTTATTATATGCTCGTTTGGTTCCCCATGTTAAGATATCGTATGTCCGTCGATCAAATTAAGTTACTGACAACTATATTGATTCGACATCTTTTATCCTTAAGTAGTATCGCTCAACTTTATTTGTCATGTCGGATATAATCCACCTGCAGGGTTTACATGACAATCCTTATGAGCTCCTTAAGAGGACATCATCAACCCGATGTATCGGGACATGGATTCCATTTATAATCAACATCCCATCATACATACAATGTTATTACCCAACTCATAGAGGTTGTTGATCCATAATGAATCTCACTCTTTTATGAGTCAAAGTAATGCACACTACATATACATGTCCGTTATTGTATCCGGATTAAGAGCACAAGCATCTATAATAACAGAGGTATTTGTTTTCTTACGTAGTCAGTACAAAGAGAACAACCTCAAGTGGTCCTATTCAATACACACAAAGTGTACTAGTGTAAACCTATAGTCAAGATAGACTAATACCAGATTACACTACAACCTTTCTAATATATTGTCCAAGTCCATCTAGGTTGTGAACTATTTATATACTCCATAGGAAAATGATAATATGATCTTCTGTGTGATATCACACACCATATTATCTACAATATAGAATATCAGACATTTGCATTAACACTTGCAACAAATACAATATGCAAACATTTGCCCATATGATTCTTATTCAAAATTTAAGGAAATAAGGTTACTACAAAAGTGATGCTTTTAGTATATAACCCTAACAACAACAACCATCATCATCATCACAAAGTGCTAATAAATGCCTAACTGTAAAGTTTAGACATAAAAAAACTACATCATAGATCATCATCTATCAGCCCTATCCAAAATCCACTAGCTCAAGTCCTCATCACATCGGAATGTCGTCACCTCCAGGAGCATCCGGTGGAAAATATGCAGCAGTAGGATCGAAGTGAGGGAATGTCGTCTCATCGTCGAACCTGGGTCCAGGGAAGTTGGGGTGAGAAAGTATGGAAACTGGATGTGATGGGTCATGAGAGAGACTCCAGTGAAGATCAATAATGCTGTTTCACAACACCTGAGCCTGGGTGATGTGGCGAAACTCTGAGTCAAGATAGCCCTGATGTCGTTGCACAGAGAGGGCAACGAAATCATCAAAATACTGTTAGAAGCCAGGGTCAAAACCTGGAGCAGGGGCTGGAGCAGGGGCTGGAGTAGCAGGAGCCTCGGGGTCAGCATCTGGAACAGGCTCAGCACCAGGAGGCAGAGGAGGAGTAGGGTATACCAAGACCTACTAAGCTCTATGGCAGTGGAGGAATAAGAACAGGTTTGAAGATCGATTTCAAACCTTCTAAAGATAGAGGCCAAATGCATAGGATATACGAGGTTGCATCCTGCATTTCTGCAGTTGAGCATCCAAGCCATCATAGTCTTGAGAACAGAGAAATGAATGCCAAAGTGAATGTGGTACATGGCTGACAATTCCAGAAAGGTAACCTCATCATAGGATCCCTTCTTCGGAAGAAGAACTGAGAATACAAACCTATGGAGTTCGTAGAAGTTTTGGTTGAGGTCTTTGGAGTAAACTCTTCTAGGAACATGTTTGGGATGGCACAAAAGTTCTTTGAAGGAATCAAACGTGACACCTTCAGGGAATTGGATGTGATGGATATCCACTAAAGTTTCATCTACATCAGAAACAGGAAAGAATTTACTGATGTCGGTGGCACTGAATTCTAGTTGTTGCCCAGCAACGTAAGAATAAAAAAATTTGTTAGCTTTTACTTGCAGGTTCTAGTAAAACATATAGACAGTATTATCATAGATATTCTCAGCTACTTCAAAAAAGTCACGAAAGCCGAGACGGTCGAAAGTGGGAGCATATTCAAAAAAAAAAGTAAAGTTTATACATGCTCCAGCACAAATTCTACGACCAAAAAAAGAGTCAAACCAAAGGTCCGAAAATTCCTTGGCAGGAAAGAGACTGGAATCAAAATCATCGGATCCTACAGGTCTAGCTGGACTAAAGACATTAGTGGAAACATAGTCAGAGGAGGATGATCCTGCATGTGAGGAATCAACCTTTCTCTTTTGGTGCTTGGGTGCCATAGATGAGAAGGGGAGGATAATGGAATACCTTCGAGAGGAGGAAGAAGATGGAGATGAATAGACTACTAGACTCCTGAGAAGCTTGAAAGGAAGTAGGAGTAAGAGCTATTGGGAGTATTAGAGGATTTTTCTCGGTTGGAGGATGAAAAAAAGTGAAGAAAGAAGGAGTTTAAATAGAGCTAGTGCTGGCTATTCGATTCTGGAATCTGAACAGCGCCGACCGAACTCGGTTAGAGTTCGGTCGAAGTTTGGCTACTTGTATTTCCAATGCCATAAATGCAGTATTTGTTTAAAAATTTGAATTTATAACTGTTGACTTCTTCATTTAATAACTTCTATTACTTTGGGTTAGCTGTAGAGACCGGATCCCAGCTAGCGGTAGTCCGGAGACTCGTGCACCGTGTCGCTTCAGGCTATTTACACCTATATGACAGAAGGACCCTTTCAGCTTGTACCCAAAATAATTTTCGTTAAATAAATTATAAAGTTTCGAGTCATAAAAAATAAATTTAATAAACATACTATATTATGAATCTAAAAATTCAAGTCTGTCGAGCTCTCGCCTCATAATGTTAAATCGGTCTTTTGCCAGTAGTTTTGTGAAAATGTCTGCTAGTTGATGATCTGTGTCAACAAACTCTAGGCAGATGTCCCCGTGTTGTTGGTGATCATGTAAAAAGTGATGACAAATCTCAATATATTTTGTGCGTAAGTGACATACAGGTTCTTAGTCAGGTTAATAGTGCTAGTGTTATCACAATAAATTAGAATCTTAGTGTAGTAGAGATTGTAGTCTTCTAGGGTTTGCTTCATCCACAAAATTTGAACACAACAACGTCCTACGGCGATATACTCAGCCTCAGTAGTTGATAATGCTATAGAATTTTTTCTTGCTAAACCATGAGACTAAGGTCTTTCCTAGAAAATAACACGTACCGCTGGTACTTTTACGGTCTACTTTGCATCTTGCAAAATCTGCATCCGAGTAACCTATCAGGTCAAAGGATTTGGTTTTAGGATACCACAAGCCGACTGTAGAAGTTCCCTTAAGGTATCGGAAGATATGCTTAACGACACTTAGGTGTGATTCCCTAGGATTTTCTTGGTATCGTGCACAGATGCAAACACTGAACATAATATCAGGGCGACTAGCAGTTAAATATAATCGGCTACCATTCATACCTCGATACCTATACTGGTCGACAGGTTTGCCACTTTCATCAGTGTCAAGCTTCGTAGATGTAGCCATTGGAGTTCCGATAGGCTTTACATTATCGAAGTCATACTTTTTTAGTATGTCCTTCGTGTACTTGGCTTAATTGATGAATATTCCCTTTGAGTATTGTTTGATCTGGAGTCCTAGGAAGAAGTTTAGCTCTTCCATCATACTCATCTCAAATTCACTCTGCATATACTTAGCAAATTCTTGACAAAGTTTTTCATTAGTAGAACCGAATATAATGTCATCAACGTATATTTGCACAAGAAGAATGTCATCATCTAAAGATTTAATAAAGAATGTTGTATCAACTCTTCCTTTTGAAAAACCATTATCAAGTAAGAAGGCACTTAGGCGTTCATACCAAGCACGAGGTGTCTGTTTGAGTCCATAGAGTACTTTCTTAAGTTTAAAGACGTGATCAGGTTTTTGAAAATCTTCAAAGCCAGGGGATTGTTTCACAAAAACTTCTTCTTTTAGAAATTCGTTCAAAAATACACTTTTCACGTCCATTTGAAATAATTTAAAATTATTAAAACATGCAAATGCATAAAACATGCAGATAGCTTCTAGTCTAGCAACAGAAGCATATGTCTCGTCATAATCAAAACCTTCTTCTTGATTATAACCTTGTGCCACTAGACGTTGTAGAAGCATGGAATTTTAGGCGCATCTACAAGCCAAAATTCTTATGCTCTTAACACTACATGCGCCAGAGAGCTCAAACGAAGTACTTGGCATAGCAAAGGACAGCAAAAGTATAGACATCAAAAGAAGATTTTTATTTCATATAAAAGTCTATTACTTGTATAAAAGAAAGGCTTTACAAAGGAGAAATTCTACAAAAAGAAAGATCCTAAGATTACAGCAAGGCGCAGTAAACTGCCATGCGCTCTCTGCCAGGCGCATCCTACGTCAGGCGCAACTCTTCAGCGTCTCAGTCAGGAATATCTCTTTTAGCGTCTTAGTCAGGCGCAGGTGCGTCTCTTCAGCATCTCAGTTAGGCGCATCACTCAGCATATGCGCTCTACTTCGACCTAATCAAGTGCTGCAGCTAAAGGAGCAACTTTGAGCATAACAAGAGCGGGCGAGCAACCCCACTCAAGCAGGAGGAAGAGCTCTCCAAAGCCCAAGGAAGAGGAGAGCACTGCAATTCTGATCTGCGGCTCTTTCGGCATAACGGAGATGGGACTCGAGCATCCCGATCTTTGGATGCAACAGGCACCTTCAGCCTGCTTCGGGAGCCCGCGATCCCGACTTTTGGATGTAACCGTCACCTTCACGAGTGCATACGAAGACGACTCGACGCATCTTCACCCTGGGGAGCGTCTTGGCAACAGAATGAATTGGGGAAAATAAGTTCATCTTTGTCGAGAAGTCAAAGGAGAGACAACAAAACTCTCTTAAATTGTTGATATTTATAGGCCAGGGCAAATCAAACCCATGCGCCAAGTGGCAACCTTTCCGAAGTTAATGCAATAAACTTGCATTTGCAATGATGAATTTGCCTCTTCGAATTCAGCCAAGTCAAAATGACTATTTAAAGCACTCGAAGAACTCAACAGTCGGACCAATGAAGATACGTCATGCAAACAGATGCGCCGGTCAAACCGCGCATCATACAGACGCGCCCATCAGCACCAAACGCCTCATAGGGATGCGTCCTACGCGTCTCCATGCGCCTAGTGGAACGTAGATCAATGCGCCAACTCAAAGGCCCATCACCCGTCAAGAACATTAAATGCTGAAGTCTGACACGACAGCAGCCATGCCTCGATGACAGAGCAACAACAGCTTTTATAGAAAATGAAGCACCGCTGACGTTAGCGTCATCATTACTCTTCTCTAGCAGTTACAAGCCACGTTGCTGATCGACCTTTCGTATGCGCCTCTGCAGTCATGCGTCCGAAGACTCATATGCGCCTCAAAAGTCGTACGCCCAGACCGGTTCGTGACTCCTGAAGGTTATGAGCCAAAGTCTTCTCATGCACCCAATCCCAGGCGCATCCTGTCAGATCGCTCTCCACCAAATACGAGATCTTTGAGCTACGGACATGCGCCACGTATCCTTTGACTCAGTTCAGCCTATGAAGGGGTGCTAACCACCCAAGATCTCAGCAACCGAAAGATCCTCTCTACTGCCACGTGCCAGCCATAAATACAGCATGAAGGATTCAGCCCACAAATCATGGCGCATCATTCATGCGCCCTCCTCTCGTCAGCATCAGCCACGTGGCGTTCCCACGAACAAAGCGCATCCTACATGTGCGCGCATGAGCAGCCCAACCTGCTGCTTATAAATAGAGGGATCATTTCCTTCTTCCACACACAGACAGACATACAGAGATGCACAGTCAAAGATAGACGTAACCAGAGCATCAGAGTTATCACCCACAAAGATCGAAAGCGACACTCAACGTCTTCTTCCCCTCCGGAAGTTTCGACATCCAGAGCAGGCCACTCCAGCATGGAAAAACTTCCAACGTTTGTGGGTCATCCCCGAGCGTGCGCCGCCGTCGCTAATTCTCCAGCTCCGAGACGTCTCGATCTCACGCAAGATTCTCTGCCGGTGCTCTGATCTCGTTGTCATGATCCTCGCGACGCTGCATGCGAGCGGACGTGGGACCAGCATTCTGGCCGAGCCCTCCATTGGAGACGAAGCCAGGACTTTTTCCACAAAACTTTTCTCTTTTGGTAATTTCTCTCTCTCACCCCTTCTTATTTTTTTTCTTTATTTTGTTTGTGTAGGAAATGGGGTTCCTTCTCCTTCCAGAGCTGTTAGATTCTTTATGGTCATTCATGCTTTAAATTTTTTTTATTGTTTTCTTTTCTTTTCTTTCTACTGTTTGCTTAGTGGAGAACATATAGGTTTATTAATAATTATCATATTATTACTTATATTATTACTAATGTATACAGTAGGTATATGCCTATATGTATTCAATATATTATGATTATTATTATTGTGGGTATTGTTATTACTATTATTATTTTTATGTCTTACTAGTATTATTGTTAATTATAAAAATCTATATATATTTCAAAATTTTTTTATATGTTTAGTATGAATATAGAATTGGGCTTGGACCCATATTATTTTCAAATTTGGCTTAAACCCTAAAAGTAAAATTTTCTGGATTATTCATTAATTACTAGAAATATTTTGACCCCTAAGAAATATAGTTTCCAAATAATAAAATAATTTTCTAAATATTTATCTAAATTATATTTTTTTTATCTAAATATTTTATTTTCCAATTTAGGTTTTTTTAGCCTAAAAATATTTTAGAATTTTAATATTTATCTAAATCTATTTTAACTACCAAAAATATATTTTTAGGTATTTTAAAAATAGTACAAAGTATCTTTCTCCAATTGTTTTTCCATTATTATCAAGGTTGATCATGACTAAATCGTGCTTTCTTATTTTCCCGCAACTTCGAACCCTTCACGTCAACCATGTCTATTGGACAAAATAGGACTTGACGGATCATCGTACCACACTAGATGTTACACCAGGCAAGATACCTTGCCATTAGCTGATTATTTTACTTTAGTTCATATTCATGCATTTATTTATTATTTATTTTTTGGTAAAATAAACTGTGATACATGGCACAAGTAGATAAACTTTTACTGTGTAGTTCTATTTTCTGCTATGTACTATTTTCTTATGCATTGAACTTAGAGTTAATAGACCACCCTTTGTGTGTTGCATTCATAGGCCTTGACACATTTTTACCACGGAGTTGCGAGTCGCATATAGAACTCGGACATGCGTGACTGGCTGGCCACCGGTGCGTATAAGCCGTGCGATAGGAATAACCGCTAATAGATGTTGCATGCTTAGTTTGACTTAGCGGTTAATAGAGGTTTTGTGTTGTGGATACAACATAGTAGGCATTGGACGGGAAGCACAATACCTTAGCGTATAGGCTACTATGCACTTTCCCTTTTGTAACCCGTGAGCTTCTCCGGAGACGCGGGTAAGATTACCCATGATTATTGATGGCCGCTGACGTTCTGCGGAACATTATGCTCTTATTGATTGGGCCTCTGGTGCCCCAAGGGGGGACCATGCCGATCCCATTTTAGCCAGGGCCCATGCGTTGAAGGATGTTCTTAAAAACTGTATACACTTAGATTGGTTAGGCACCCTTATCTGTTAGGTACGAGTACTCTTGGTTTGGGTCCTTGTATCTGACCGTGGCTTGGATAATAACTTGTCGCAGACTAGTTTGCCACATCTTGTCCCTGTTTGGTTATAGGTGTGGCTCACTGCTCCGATGAGAAGGTATTGAACCTTTTTGGGGGTCCGGATACCATTATTGGATTCATGACTTGGAAAGATACTTCATCGTAGGTTAGTGTGCCATCTCCTGTCTTTGTTTGGTTGGAGGGATTGTACGCTAATCCAAAGGGTAAGGTATTGGACCATGTTATGATCCGATCTTACTTATTATTATTGAGCAGTATTTATTCAGTTTATATGGCATGATATTATGTATTTTATTACGTCCCTCTGAGGACCTGGTTATCTCCCCAGGTATGTGTTCGTGTCTTCCGCAGGTATTCTAGTCAAGATCGTGGTCTTCTCTACTTATTCGAGGATGACGTGTCTTGGATCTATCCTGCTACCTTCGTCATTTCTTAAATCATGTACCTCTTCCTTTTATTTTGTTGGTAGTGAATGTGTCTCCACCCAAAATATTGTATCAAGACAATTCATTATCATTATATGATATCTTTATTTTCATTTATTTTCTGTGGATGAGATTAGTTTGTTGTAGTTTAATGCATTTTACAGCTTATGTATCCATACGAGGCCATGTACTTCGTATGAATACAGCTAGCATGTCTACGTTTATAGTCCTACGTATTTTGGGACTGGGGCGTTACACATCATAACCCCCAAACATCATCTCCTTCACTCTGAATAATGCCTTGTGTGCATTCCAATATGAGACTTTCACTGTAAACATAGCCCACATCTGCTTCTGAACATCCTTTGATTTCCATGAACTGTGGTGTGCCTTAATGTCCTCTTCTAACACTTGAGAGATGAATTTGCTATTAGTCATTTTGTTCTGCAGCTTCGAGGAGTGCTTGCAAGTGTGTTCTTCATTAAGTTGTCTCAGTATACGAGTAGTCTTATCTGGTGAGATCCTCATCCTGCACATCCATGGACAAGTTTCCTCTTGACACACACCCCATATCCTCTTCCCTCCATTCTTTACATATTTAATTTCAAACCTCTTCTTTATAGCATACGACCTTAAATACATTCTGCATTCACTTGGATTCATCCACTGCTGGCCTAGGTAGAGATCATTCACCCTGGAACTCTGTATTCCTCCTTATCCATCTCATCATCAGTGTACAAGTCATCAAATTCATCCCCAGCTTGTTCAAAATCAGTTGAGTCACATCTTTGGTATTCTTCTTCATCATCAAGTTCATCAATTGCAACTGTTCTTCTTCTCTGCAGCTCTTCCCTCTGGAACTTTGTTTCTTTCCCCCATTCTTCCACATCTGGTTCTAGAATGTGAACATTTTTTGATATTATTTCATCATCTGGAATTGATGGTACATACTCCTCTTCATCATCTGTTTCTTCAACCTATACTCCTTCCTCACCCTGTCTGTCTACTGCTTCCTCACCCTGTGTGCCAAAGTCTTCCTCACCCTGGGGTTCATCTCCATGAAGTTGTGTCTCAGCCTGTGTGCCATATTCTTCCTCACCCTCTGTTTGCGTAGGAGCTACTTGGTCAGACCCTCCAGCAACATCATCTAATCCACCAGTGAAGAGCCTTGAGGGCATTTGATCAAACTCCTCCTCAGGAAGGTCCAAATCACTGTCAATAGGTAGTGGATCCAACTGCTCATCATGAAGACCCTTGACATGTTTTCTAACTAGTTTGTGGGCTAATTTCTGAATCCTCCGAGTCTTTCTTGGTGTTAATAACTCAGTAGGATGTTGCTCTTGACTTGCAGGGTTGCCATATTCTTCTAAGAATATGTGTATCTCTCCATTCTTGTCAGGAAGTTGTTTACTAAACATGTCCAACAATCCAGCATCAATGAGGATCTCCACTGTTTCCCCATTCTTCAAGTCATCAATCCAGTAATACTTATAAACTCCCTCCAAATGGTTACTTTCAACTGTATAAGGTAAATCCAACAGACTAATAAAGTCTGGATCCACTTCAACAGCAACTGAACTACCCTTAAAATGGACCCTAAGCATGTACTTCCTGTATAATACAAATACCCTTAAACTAGCCTATACACTACACCAAATCAGGGCATTTACGGCTTCTCATTTATGGCGTGCAATGGATGCAAGCCATAAAAGATATAAAATTACGGCACGTTTGAAATGTGAGCCGTAAATTCTATTTTTTCGCTCTTTATTACGACGCATTTTTTTAGCGTCCTGAAAGTTTATAAATTATGGCCTACATTTATGCAAGCCATAAATTATAGGATTCTTACGGCCTACGTAGAAGGCCATAAATTGTGAATTATTTTTATTGCTCATTTATGGCAGGTCGTAAATTATAATGATAAGGCCACCCAAATAATTAATCCAAAAAGTCTCATTCCCAAACCATTTGTACCCGCTCTCTCACCTTACGCTGCCCGCGTAAGGGAAAATTTTCCTCAAAAAATTCCACCGCTCTTTCACCAATTCATAAAACCAAAAAATTAGGGTTCCCTCTCCAATTTCTATTGTCGCTCTCTCACGAGTGTCATTGCCTCTCGGAATCCTTAGACCCCAGAAATTAGGGTTCGAGTTCTCTCAACAAATCAAAAAATCTGGAGTCTCATCTCCTCATGCCGGCCTATCTTTCCTCACGAAACTTCACGGTGAAGTGCTTCGATCCCCCACCTCCTCCTCTTCCTTTATCTCACCGCCTCCTCCGGCCATCTTACAATCGTTGTAAGTTTTATTTTATTTTTTCCTCTTTTTCTTAGCAATTTGTGAAAAGGGGATATTATTCATGGTTTCTTTTGATTTCTTTATAGATATATTGAAAATTTTCATGGATTTGAAAGAGGGAAGAAATCCTGAATCAAACAATTTCATAGATTTGAAAGAGGGAACAAGTAATTTTAGGATTTCTTCCTAACAATTTTAGGATTTAAAAAATAGGGAAATTGTTTGATTCAGGATTTCTTCCCTCTTTCAAACCCACAAGTAGCCTATATGCTTTCTTCTAGTGCAGCTTGCTGCTATGTTGTAATTGTTTGATTCAATTTATATGTTTAACATAAATTATCTATTCGGACTATATGGTATGTTCTTATATTTTTTTTATGTACTTCATCTCCAATTCACATACAGTTTTGAGTGAGACCTATCATCTATTCTCTAATCTAATTCTTCATCTGGACTAATGATTTACTACAAGTTTCTATAGATGTTTTGTTGCTTGATTTTGTTTCTAAACTTAAAGACTGTTTCCAGACCCTTGGATCTCTTGGATAACTTATACACGAGTGGTATAACCAAGCAATAGTCTACATATTATTGTTAGTCTACAAAATTTGCTAGAGGCATTCTCAATGCATATTTTGGCAAATAATCTTGGATACCATTTGCAAACAATAATCATTTTCCTATAGATTATTGTTAATCTATAAATTTTCATAATTCTTAATCAACAATCTTTCATTTCTTTATGTTTTCCGGCTTGTTCTAACATAATGCAGCTGTCTCCTACAGGAATTATATAATCAATGGAAATCGATTCCTAAATAGTGTAAGTATACTTCAATTCCTAAGATGCATTCCTGTGAAGCTTTGGTTTATTCTTTAGTCTTATATATATCTAGTTTTATTTCCCATCTGCACTATATTCTATATATTCTACTGATCATGAACAAATATACATGATATATAATGAGCTAAATGACAAACATATGCTCATGATGCAATAGTCTTTGGGTTGCTTGGCTCACCAACATTTCTTTTTTCTTATTGTCCAAGTAGTGGTTCCTTCTGTTGTCAAATAAGAAAGCATATAGGCTACTTGTTGTTGTTTAACTAGACATCCTTTTAGTCCAGATAGTAACAGTTGTTGATACGGTCCGATACTAACATTGTGAGTCTCTTTTTCGGTAAATTTTGCTAAGAAATTTTTGAGATCAACTCAATGTCCTTTTATCTCTTTGGCATAGTGTTTCATAGATATTAATGCAATACCCAATAGCAAGACAAAAACTAGCACATAGAAAATTGAGCATCCAGTATTAGCCAAAAAAATCTTTCCTTCATACAATAGTTAAGTCTATTAGAGTATAGAGAGAACGTGTATAAAATATCCAAAGATTGAGGACAAATCACCAAAGACAAAATGAACAGTGTCCAAAGCTTGCTTCCTGGTATTTCCTTAAATTTTTTTTTTATCATTTCAGTTAAATCACCTAATATATTTTGGAGTGTCTGGATTGTGTCCGACCCAACCCTACGCTGCCCAGAATCTGGAGTGTATGTGCTTCCTAGAGGCTGAGACTACATATGGTAATTTGACAGATTTCTGAGATAGGTTTAATGAGATGTTTTTTTAGCAAAATATAAAAGAATAAGTTGATGTCACTTGTAAAAGAGCCATAAAAGAGTGGCCTTATGAAGTAATTCTAATGTTTGTGATAGGCACCATGTTAAAATTCTTTGGCTGTATATTTAAGAATATTTTTCCAAGGGTTGCATTGATGTGCTTATGCCTGCATGGGTCGCTACAAGTGCCTTGGTGTAGGCTTGTTAATTGTTTTTTAATATGTATCATTCCTATTCTACCTTATTGACTTTTACTGATGTTAGTTTCTCATGCACCTGGCACTTAACCATACTACACATAATTTTCCTCTTATCTTTTACATCATATTTTGCAAATCTATCGCCTAGTTACTTGTTTCCCTTGCTGACAATATCCTCTATTTCATTTTTTGGCTGATTGGCATCGTAAAAGAGACATTGAGCAGCTGTTTGATACCATCAAAAGCTACAGTATGTATATCAAGTCTTTGGACTTGTGTGTTTGTTTCATGATCTTTTTCATTGTGTATCTGATGTTACTATTTTTCTTACTTATTATTAACTAATATTTTCTTATTTATTTTAGAGTACTAACATAGCATGCCAATGTGTATGAGGAACAAATCTTCTTCTAGTATTGTCAGTTTAGTAATGTTGGTCCAGGACTTGTGTGTTTGTTCCATACACTTTAGTCTGTTAGTATATAGTTCATTTTCTCACAATATAGCTTTTTTGTCATTTATACTGCATTCCTGTTGTCAAAACTGCTCTACAGATATTTGGTCAAGTAATTCTGATAGTTTATGATCATTTTAAATATAATAGCTGAAAGTGCACTAATCTCATCAAACTCCAAATTTAATTGTCACTTTCTATACGAAGGTTATCTTAACTTGATTATTTCTCATGTCACAGAGTGATTTTTCAGTGTGGTATTAAAAGAAATATTTTATTGTCTCTATGCAGAGCCTTTATGTATCGTGATCAACCGAGTAGCTGCATATATCCACATCATGTAATTTGGAAATATAGGTGTTCTAAATGTGACTGCCAAATCATTTTGAGCAAGTGTTGATGTTCTTTGTGGACTATATTCGGTTAATATATAGTTCATTTTCTCACAATATGATTTTCTTGTTATTTATTTCGCATTTCTGTTGTCAGAACTGTTCATACTGATACTTAGTGAAGTAATTCTAATAGTTTATGATCCTTGTGGAGTATAATAGGTGAAAAAGTATTAATCTCATCAAACTAATTTTAATTGCCACTTTCTGTACAATATTATATTAACATCATCCCTTGGATAATTGTAGATGATGGCACCTTTTACTTTGATGAGAAACATTTTGATATGAAAGATTACAAGGGCCCACTCATATCTACCTCTTCGGTAGTATGTGGCCTAACTGCATTTGCTTCAGTTTCTTCAGGAAAGCCAAATGTAAGTGAACAATGCTCCAAACCGTGTGTTCTTTAATTTATTTTTGTATGGATCTTTTTGTTTCTTACATGGACTTCTTGAATCTTTATTTGCAGATTCCAGGTGATAAGATATTAGGCTTGGCAAAATTCTTTCTCATTGTTGGAATTTTTAGCAGCACCAAAGACTTGTTCAACCAGATGGACTCAGTGTCGTGCTTGGAAAATAATAGGCAAGTAACAATAATACAATCCTAATTGATTGTTAATTATCATGGTCTTTCCACCTATGTCCTTGTCATAAATGCTTGTCATAAATGTACTCTCTCTTGGTGTTAGGAAGACATGCTAGGTTTTAGTTTCATATTTTTGTTTCAGGCATAATTATGTTAAAATTTCATTTTTTTTGGGGTTATATTAAGACCCTATTTGGTATTGTTGTTGCTTTCAAAAACAGAAGCAGAAACATATTTTGGAAGTACTATCTTCCATGCTTTCACAAGCTTCCTAAAAATGAACTAGCTTATCAAAAAAAAGGAGTTAATATCCTTTGCCTATCAATGTAGATCAAGGCTTAGATTCATTTATCCTATGACTTCTGGTTCACATTACAGATATTTATATTGGATAGGGGTATTGGGTTTGAGGCCTTATTCAGTATTGAGTCTTGAACTACCAATGGTGAGCTTATTAGCTTCACAAATTAGGGGATCACATTCCGATTAGCTTAGGATACCATGGGATTCATTTTCATGTGAGTACCAAATGTTGCAACATTTTTCCCTTCTACATTTTCATTGTTTAATCACTTGTCGCTTGTGCCTGCCTATCTTTCAAGTTTTAATTCTTTGATGTGAAGATCAATGGTCTTAACAGCGTCCTTAAAAAGTGGCCTTAAAAGTAAGGGACGCGATCAGAGGATGCCACAATTTCATCTTCTGAAAGAATCTTGGGTCTGTTAGGTAAATTCTGAGTAAGTGCAATATGGATTAAGAGTTCTTTGCTAGTTTGCAACTAAATATCCTGAACTTATTTTTTATTTTTATTTTCTTTCAAATTTGCATCCCCTACACCATTAACAATGATATCATTACTATTTTCATTACTATCTCCAAACAAATATGCTTGGTAATGCTTTTTTTTGTCACATGAAGTGAGGCCACATGAATGGCTGCTTTATGTTCTTGAACTCCATTTTTTTATATAGATTTCTTCACATAATTAGATATTTCACATCTTTTGTACAGAATAAATGAGGATTTGAAGAGTCGTCGTCCTTTCAATTGATCATAATATTCTCATTATCATTTACTTTATGAAAACCCAGTTGAAAGGAATAGATTTCTAATAGTTTGTTTTCTTTGTTGTATTTATGAAGGTGATGAAGAAGTTGAGGGAGGTGATAGTTCAACATGTGGCCTTGAACCTCCAGTTGTTTTGATGTAACTCTTTTGATGTAACTCTTCATTCAAGTTTCTGCTTTATGAAATTTTCATCCAGTTGGACAGAAATCTTTCACCAGGAGACACCTCTTGTTACTCTATTGCGTTATCTCCGAGATGGCTTGTTGTATGACTGCTTTTTTACTGATAATTCCAGAAGGGATAAAAAGAATGAAAATTGAGTGTATTTGGACCGCATAATTATTATTTTTCCTGATGGAAAACTTTGCTATCAGAAGATGTTTTATGACCATATCTACTAACAAAATCATTGCGTCCTTTAAACATGAGTTACTTGAATATGACCACATGCTTTTTCTAAATAATGATATAGCAGGTCATAGGGTTCAGTACCACAAGTTGCTGCATTCTGCGGCTGATACTTTTTATTGTGTTAGTTATCATCTAACTTTTATTTCAGTACTTGGCAGAAAGGAAAAAGAGGGAACTCGAGGATAGGCGTATAAAGCAGAAGAAAGAGCGTGAAGATTTCATGAAAATGTTAGAAGTATGTTTTGCTTTGAGGAAGCCCTTCCCTAATTGTTTACTTGTTTCATTAGTAATTAATCCATTTTCTTTTCATGGTTTCTTGCAGGAGTCTCAAGAACTTGCATCATCTACCAAATGGAGGTCTCTACTTCATACTATGCATGTTAATATGGGTGCACTAACAGCTTTTTCTGTCGCTTTTCAGAAAAAAGTAATAGAAAAGAAAGCAGAAGGCTAACTTAACAACATCAAACCCAGTAAGATGAGATCCTAGGCTCCTAGCGTCTCCTTTACATATTTGCTCATAGGTTATGTTGCAATGGCACATGTACTACATAACATGATACATACATGATGCATGGACAAGATTCTATTTTGAGACGGTCTAGTGTATTTTGGATTGTGAACGGAGTTAAGGTTCGTGTTACTAAAATGTTTCCGTAGGCCCCTTTAGATACTAATCCGTTTTTTTGTATACTTGGACTATCTGTATTGACATTTTCTCTTGCGTGCTTGTGTTTATTGGCTATTCTCGTGTTTACTCATTACCGTAGTAGCAAGGGTTTTTACTTTGGAACCATAGCTGACTCATTTTTATAACTATAGTTTGTGTTAATATTGTTTTTTTTCCAGATAAAGCTTAAAGTAGAGGGGAAGCATGTAGAAATCGAGTTTGTGAGATTAAAGACTTGGGAATCGTTGAAGCCCTTGAAGTGTCCAGTTGTAGTGAGAAAGTGACTTTTGCTTTTGTAGTAAGAGAGTAACTTTTGATTTGTGCTTAAAGCTTTGAGTCTTGTAGTAAGAAATTGACTTTGATATTGGAAATCTTGTTTAAATACTTTTACTTTGTGTTAAGATTCTATCATGTTGTGTCAACTTATTAATATTTGTGGATTTAGTCCAACTTGTTGGAAGAAAATACTCTTGTGCAATTAGTTTGATTTCTGTTGGAAATACTGTGGGAACCATATTATATTCATATTTGATTTTGGTTGATTAATTTATATTTGTAGCTACAAATCTGGATTTATTTATTTTTTTATAAAAAAAATCATAATTACGGCACGCGTTGCGAGTCATAAACATATAGCTTTTACGACCTGCTTTGCAGGGCCATTAAAGTGAGATTTGTATGTTTTATTTTGAGTATTTACGGCTTGCTATGTGTGCCATAAATTGAATACTTTAATGGCCATCACTTCGAGTCGTAAAACATTAGTATTTACAGCCTACATTATGGGCCATAAATAAGATCCGAAGTTTTCCAGCAACTTCATTTACGGCGTGTATTTACCTTCCTTACGGCCTATTTTTGTACGCCGTAAATACTCATAGCCTTTTACGGCTGGAGCTTTTACGGCATGACCCTGTGAGCCGTAAATTTAGTTTTACGGCACATATTGCGAGCCGTAAAAGACCATATTTGGTGTAGTGATAATAGCATACAATAGCAACTGAACTACGCTAACAATAGCCTACAAGTGCATACAATATCATACAATAGCATACAATTCAAATACACATAATTATAGCATATATTAGCATATAATAACAACTGAACTTCCCTCAAAATGAACCCTAATTTCACATATAACAATACAAATACACATATAATAGCATACAAATACACATACAATAGCCCAGTATGAACCCTAATTTCATGCCACTATCTGAACCCTAATTTCAAAACATAGTTCGTGCCCTAATTTCATAGATTGAACCCTAATTTAATTGCATATAAATACTCATACAATAGCCCAATATAAACCCAAATTTCATGCCACTATCTTAACCTTAATTTCAGAACAATATTCGTGCCCTAATTTCATAGATTGGAACCCTAATTTCATGCCACTGTTTGAACAAAATGATTCCAGTGTACAAATTAAAGGAAAATCCTAAAAATGTAACCTAAAAAACGATTAAATTCATACATTAAAGGAAAACCAAATAATTCCAGTGTATAATTTTAGGGAAAACCGTAATTACGAAACCCAAAAAAGATTACTTTCATACATTAAAGAAAAACAAACAATTTCCAGTGTACAATTTATGGAAAATCCTTAAAAATGAAATATAAATACGAATAATTTCATACATTATAGGGAAAAGATAGAAAACAAAAAAAATTTGTACCTGGGTGTTTGGTTCGCCATGGAATCTCGAGGATGCTTCGACTTACAAAAATCTGAAAGAAAGGGAAAAGATTGATACTTCAGTGTGGATCGAAAATTCTTATGCGAAAGAGAGAGAAGAGAGAGGGTGGTTTCATACCTGGGTGTTTGCTAGGACAACGGAGTACGGTGACGAGGGGAATTTTGATGGGAGAGAAGAGGGAGTGGAAGAGAGAGGTGGGTTTGGAATTGAGTTTCTGTAGGGAAGAGAGAGGGAGGGAAGAGAGAGGGTCGTTCAAAGAAGATAGGGTCGTATAGGGTTTTCCCACTTTTAGTTCAGTGCTCTGAGCACGTGAGGGTTATTTTGGTCACAAATTACACCTAAAAGCGGTCAATTGTTAGTCTTGGACGAAAAACGTCTTAAGTGGGGGGGGGGGGGGGGGGGGGGGTCATACATTCATGTAAACTTGTGGGGTGCACCTTAAATAAGCGTAAAAAAGTAGGGTGCCACTCAAATTTTCTCATTTTAAAAACTATATGAAAAGTAATTTCTCTATAGAATCTTGGTATCTATATTATAAACATAGGTACACCAACATAGGTATATATTTTATATATACATTGTATATTCATAGTACAAAATATCCTTATATATATTTATATATCTATTTCCTAAATATAATAATCCTAAAAATTTTAATAATAAAATTATGTATACTCTAAATATATTTTTAACCAAATAATTTGTGAAAATATTTTTATCACATATATCTAAGTAATATAACAAAATATTTTATTTAAACACCTTTACTATATATGTATACACACACACACACACACACACACACACACACACACACACACATATATATATATATATATATATATATATATATATATATATATATATATATATATATATATAATCAATCTAGTAAAAATATATATAATCAATCTAGTAATAGGATAAAATGACATCTAGAGGTTTATTATGTATAACTTAATTTATACAGTATATAAATAAAATAAAAAAATATTAAAAATTAATACTGAGAAATAAAAATGAAATAAAATATTAGTACAAATTTAGGGGAGGGGGTTTACAGATCGAGCTCGGCTAGTTTTAGCGTACGAGTTTAGACGAACACTAACTGAGCCCGAGCCAAAGCCCTATTTAATTTGTAGTACAAGTTTGGTTTGGTTCGATGCGTTTGGTTTGACCCAAATGTGCACACCCATAAATCTAATGATCACGTGGAAAATTTTAAAATTAAAATTAAATTAAAAATTAAAATTTGATTTAAAATTAAATTTAAATTTAAATTTATAAATAAAAAATACTTAAAATTTAAATATGAAAAATCCTTTGTACAAGTAAGAAAGTGAATATTAATATTATCATGATTACTTTTACATTAATATTGAAACTAATATTAATATTAACATTAATGTTACGAGACCATTTATTCTATTGATAGCCCATCGGTTCAGACTCATATAGTTCGATGTGCCGGTTTGACCCATATATGCTAAACCTCCTAATTCAATTGATCAAATCAACAAGTTTTTATTTCAATATATTCTCTGATTAATAACTACAATTAACATGTATCATTGTTACATGCTAGTTCGTACTCAAAAATGATGTTTGAACTCGGTTCTATTACACACGTGAAATGATCGAGCTCGACTAGTTTTAGCGTACGAGTTTAGACGAACAGTAATCGAGCCCGAGCCAAAGCCCCATTTAATTTGTGGTGCAAGTTTGGTTTGGTTCGATGCAGTTGATTTGACCCATATGTGCACACCCCTAAATCCAATTGATCACGTGGTAAATTTTAAAATTAAAATTAAAATTAAATTTAAGATAAAGATTAAATTTTGATTTAAAATTAAATTTAAATTTAAATTTAAATTTAAATTTACAACTAAAAAATAGTTAAAATTTAAATAAAAATTACATTAATATTGAAACTAATATTAAAATTAACATTAGAATTATCATCAATGTTACCAAACCATCGGTTCGAATAATAGCCGATCGGTTCGGATTGATATGGTTCGATGCGGTACAGGTTGGTTTGACCCAAATATACAAAAATCCTTTGTAAAAATAAAAAAGTGAATATTAATATTATCATAATTTCTTTTACAATAATATTGAAACTAATATTAATATTAACATTAATGTTACGAGACCATCTGTTCGATTGATAGCCCATAGGTTCGGATTGATATAGTTCGATACGGTCGGTTTGACCCATATCTGCAAAACCCCATAAATTAGTTGATCAAATAAACAAGTTTTTATTTTTATAGTTTCTTTTATTAATAACTACTATTAACACGTATCATTGTTACATGCTAGTACGTACTAAAAAATGGTTGAACTCGGTTCGATTACACACGCGAAATGATCGAGCTCGACTAGTTTTAGCGTACGATTTTAGACGAACACTAACCAAGCTCGAGCCAAAGCCCCATTTAATTTGTGGTCCAAATTTGGTTTGGTTCGATGCGGTTGATTTGACCCATATGTGCACACCCCTAAATCCAATTGATCACATGGCAAATTATAAATTATAAACTTAAATTTAAATTTAAAATCTAAATTAAATTTTGATTTAAAATTAAATTAAAATTTACAACTAAAAAAATAGTAAAAATTTAAATAAAATAATCCATTATAGAAATAAAAAAGTGAATATTAATATTATCATGATTTCTTTTAGTACCCATAATTCCTATTGATCACATGGCAAATTTTAAAATTAAAATTAAAATTAAAATTTTAAAAGTTATAATTAACATTTATTTTCCAATTTAAATTAAACTTTTAATCTAAAAATTTACTTATACGAATATGTAACTTCAAAAATTCAAAACTTTTAATCTTAATTAACTTCCAAAATTATAAAATAAAACACATTATAACCCAACCTCAGTTAGAGGAGAAGAAGAGTAGCAATGGATCGAATAAGGGGTGGGCCCCAGTGTGATCACGTCGGGGGATTCGAAGCGAATGGGGATGCGTGGCTACAGGCAGCACACGGTCACACCCTCCACGAGTGGGTTAAATAGCTTTTTCTATTAAGAAAAGAACCCAACCGACTATAAAGAAACAAATGAGAGAAGAAGAAGAACACAACCGAGTATAGAGAAACAAAGGAGAGAAGAAAAAGAGTTACAATAGAGAGGAACAAGAGCAAGATCAACAGCAACAGATGGGCCGTCATCCCTACGGAGATTCTCTCGATGATACTGGTACAGTTGGGGATGCCGATGGACGAGATCATGTGCAACGTGGTCTCAATCTGCCGTTCGTGGTGGAAGGTGCTCAATGGTTCCTACTATTGGTCCAACATAGACTTGGATCAGTGGTGCCGCAGGGACCACCAAACCGCAGAAATTGGTTTGATCGTAAAGAAGTCGTGGCTTGCAGCACAAGAACTCTACGGTCCTTCTCCGCATACAAGCTCGATGAAGTCGCCTTCTCTTTTGCATGTTATAGGCATGTACAAAAATTTGTTTTATCTTCTTCTAATACTTTATTTTTCTAATTAAAATTTTTTATGTATACTTGGTTAATTTTTATTGATCTTATGCATAAAGTTATGAATTAAGATATTTTTCCTTTTTTATAATACAGATGGAAATTTCTAAGGAAGCTGCGCATTCGGAAGTACGACGTGAGTAATGAAACTTTTGTAACACATTTGGAGTTTCTTCCGGTGCTGGAAGAATTCGACATTAGCTACTGCCTATATATCACGTCGACAGGAATATTTTTTGTCGGCAAGTATTGCCAGTGTCTGGTCAAGCTAAGGAGGAACATGCCCCTCCATATTTCATGATCAGGAACAGATTCATGCTGAACACGTTCAACGAGACGACGGGAAAGGCCGTGGCCGATTCGATGCCGCATCTCGAGTACCTCGAGATGGGCTCAGGCATGTTCAACGGAGACATATTACAATCTATCATATGCAACTGCAAGGGTCTTCGCATGCTCAACATATGTGGGTGCTTCAACGTGTATCTCAACAACGACCTCAGGAATATTTCTGATTTAATATAGACGTTTAAACGACCCTTTGACCATGTAATCCAAGGGAAACATGCATACGAGATTTATAGTGGTTTAGATCTCATCAATCAGTCCTGGGGTGAATGGTTCTTCTGATATTAGCATGCATTTCTTTATATTTTTCATATTTATATGATATCAGTATGTTATCCTCAATGCAATGGGTTATTAATGTTAAAGTGTTATTAATGTTTTTAGTCTGGGTATTATTTGAGCTATTGTTATCCTTCATTTTAGAGAAATTGCAAAAATTATCCAAATTATGTGACATTATGGGATTATGATGCCAAACTCGATTCCTTTCGATAGCTACCTCGATCATTTACGGTAACTGGTTGTCGGTTGCCTACGGCTATTACCAATCCGAACATGTCGCTTATGGTAGGACCATACCAATCCGACTACTAAAGACGTCTTTTGTCCCATAACCCAAGACCATGTGAAGACAAATTTTTGCGGTGCAATACAAAGTGAGGAATTTTGGCAGTACAAATAGTACTGATACTGACTGTATCAGTGCTTAACATTAATACAACATCAGTGTAATCATATCCAAGAGATTTGAACGTTTTTCCACATAATGATGACATTTTACCTTCTTCAAGATGAATTTTAGCGGAACAAATACCGGCGATACTGACTGTATCAGTGCCATTCACCCTAATTAATGGTGATAGACATTTACAAGAGAAGGGGCTCGGGGAAGATACAAGAAAATTGATTTCTTTTTCACAACCCTTCAAAATCTACTTATACAGCTAAACAGTCAAACTATTCATCTTCACCACCCTTCAAAACTAATTTATATAGATTCAAAACCAAACTAAACAGCCAAACTATTTATATTCACAACCCATCTCAATGGAGAAGAGGAAAACCAATATCTGCGAATGGGCCGCCATCCCCAAGGAGATCCTAGCAATGGTTTTGGTACTAGTGGAGATGTCATTTTAGGAGGTCGTCTGCTTGTCTTTCGTTTGTCGGTCATGGTGGAAGAGGCTCTACTGTCCCTACTTCTGGTCGGACGTCAAGTTGACTCAGTGGTACCGCAGGGTTAACCTAACCTCGAAACTTGACGAGACAGTAAACAAGCTAGTGGCACACAGTAAGGGAAGTCTAACCTCCCTCTTTGTTTACAAACTTGGCAAAGAGGCCTTCTCCTTTACTTCCTCAAGGCCAGTACACGATATTTTTAATCTATTTTGTTTCATAAGTTATAAGTTGTTAATTTTGATTTTTGTTTTCCTGGTTGTGCCACTATTTATAATACAGTGGTAAATTTTTAAGGGTCCTGCAAATGTCGACAAGCAACGTGAGTGATAAAATATTGGAGAAACATTTAGAGTTTTTTTTTGGTTCTGACAGAACTCGACATTAGCTATTGCCTCCACATTATGTCTAAGAGCATCGAACTCCTCGGAAGTCATTGCCAGCGTCTAGTTAAGCTGAGGAGGAACATGGCACCTCTACAGTTCATGATCATGAACGGATTCAAGAATGAAACCTTCGACAAGTCATAGGCCATGGCCTCTTCGATGCCGTGTCTCAAGCACCTGGAGGTAAAATTTGGCATGTTCGATGAGAAGGGGCTGAGAGCTATCATGACGGAGTGCACGGATCTTCGCGTACTCGACCTAAGAGGATGCTGGAATATGCAGCTAGATGGGGACCTCGAGTAGATACATGGTTTGGTAGATTTTTGTAATCCCACTTCCCAAATTTTTTATTTTTTTAATTTTATTTGTTTATGATTAATTTTATGGTCATTGTGAGTCATGCCAAAGCTTGTAAGTGGGCTATGACCATATTAAGGTCATATGACCTCTAGATAGCCTATATATGTATTATTTAGCTATTTTTTATTTTTTACAATTTTTGGATATTTTTAGGTATTTAATATTTAAGGTTTTATTATTTTTAAGGACTTTCAGGATTTACTGTAAGGTCATACGGGGGTATTTCTAGAACAAATATTTTTATTTGGGCTCTAAATGACTAAACATATTTTCTAGAATATGTTAGAAATTTTTTAGATTTTTTTAGAATTTTTGGGAATTTTTATATAATTAAAACATATAGAATTTATATTTTATAGGTTTTTAGAATTTACTACGAGGTCACACGATGATATTTTGTGTTAAAATATTTTATTTATATTCTAAACACTTAGAAATATTTTTTAGAATTTTTTAAAATTTTTCTAGATTTTTCTGCAATTTATTTTGATTTATTTGGACTTAAAATAATTTTTAAATAATTTTTTGAATTAAATAAATAAATACCCAGAAATCTACCCGGAGGGCCCACCTGTCGGCGCCAACTGCTACAGTGACCGCCTCTCTCTCTCCTATATATATTATTATATTCGCCCACCCTAATTAAATTTCAGCAGCCTTTTGTGGGAGAACTCATCTAGGGTTTCCGACTTCCCGAAGCGATTTCTGCCAACTCCGACGTGTTTTTAGCGTGCAATTTTTTTTGGAAGCGTATTGAGGTATATTTTCTAAATATGTAATTTATTTTCTTAATTTCTGAACCTAAATTTTTGGAAAATTCGTAGAGTGCTAGTTGTCCAAAACTTGACACGTTTTGGAGTTTTCGAGATTTTCGGAGGACCGGAGATCGAAATCTCAAATCGTTTGAAGTTTCAGAAAGCAAACACAGATCTCTACGACATATATTTTTCCCAGAAATTATTTCATTCATCTAGTATTTTAGTTATTCTGTTGAACTCATAATTGATCGATTGATTACCGTTTTGGTCACGATTAGCCATAACAGCGATATCTTTTGAACAAAGAGTGAATTTGCGGCATGGTTGATTCCAGCGCACTCATGGCACTGAAATCTACTAAGGTGCACTTTCAAAATCAAGAGTTCATAGTGTTTGACAATATAGTCAATGGCACGCCTCGATTTGCGTGTTATGGTTTTCAAAATTGGAAACATGACTTTTGAAGGCCAAACTTGCATGTTTAGATTATTATTAGATTAAATAATATTTTTAAGTAATTTATTCCAAAATTAACTATTATTAGATTAGTAACCCAACTAGCCACTATCCCATGAATTTAGAACTAGAATATTAGAATTTATTTGTGGTTTTTGTGCATGGCCCGCCGGAATCCAACTTTGGACATACGGTTGGGTTCGTATCGAAAAAGCAGACCTGTTGACATATAGTTTGACGACTTTAGAGACCATATACTCTGGCACGCTTTTCGGTGCAAAGTGGGTCCAACGACCGACACCGTTTTGACCTAAAATTACCGTTTTGCCCCTGTATCCAGAATTGGACTTAAGGACAGGAAATCCTAGCTAATTTGACTATTCTAAAAATGTTGGTAATATTTATTTCAGCATCCGGAGACTTTTGCATGTGTTGACTGATTGTGGCTCTTTGAGTGGTATAGTATTATCGGTTTCACCAGCACAGGACCTCAGGCGAGTACATCTCCGATAGTTTTTATATTTGATTATCTCTATACTTCCTGTATTTAATAGTGTTTTACATTGATATTATGTTGATTCTTGACACGCTTGTCACACGACATAGTAGTTATGGATTCTTGCATGTTGTTCGTGACCAATATATTTTCGTGTTCGTGACCTGTTTGAATCTATGGGTACTAGCCGGGTGGGGAATTACATTAGTAGACATGTAAACATACCCAAAAATATCCCAAAATGTCTATTTTTGCCTGATAGCAGTCGCACAACTCACGTGCGGGGTGCCGGATTTACCCCTTAGCCGTTTATATGTCGAAAGTGTATTTCAAATCACTTTTTAAATATAGTCTTGCTACATTACAGTTTCTTGTCATTGCTTGTCTTGTGTACCATGTTTTCCTACTTTTACTCGTATGATTCCTACCATGATTTTCTGTTTACCCTTATCATGTATCTCAGTATTATTACAGATTTATGGATTTTGTCATTTATTGATTTTGTTGTGAGATTGTACTCGTTCCATTCTTGACTGGAAATCAATATTTTTAGGTTTAGCCGTGATCACTCTTAGCACTAAGAAGGCATGGGTATGCTGAGGTCAACCTAGATAGTTGAATTAGCTGTCTTTTCTATTTTGTGAGGCATTGTATTTTTCAGCAAATGTGAAGTTGTGAAACCTTGTAATTTGCAAAAAATTGATTTAATAATGTGATTGAGCAATAAGTTGTTATTTTGTGATTTGAGCATCTTAGCTGTGACATCGTTCTACTGCCGACACTGCGGCGTAGGCTAGCTTGGACACGTCTCGTATCCGAAAAGTGGGTGCAGGTCATGACAAGTTTTTGTGGTGGCCCATGCAGGTCAGTCTTCGTAAATTGTGCAAACTTGTGATAGTACCAATATAGTCGTACTACTGCAAGCCGACGACTATAAAAATGCTCATTCACAACTAGGACTAATTTAATTTTAGAGAATGACTAGGACTAGGAGTCCCTTATTCAATTTGACCCTTGGGTAGTTAAGATTGCTAATTAGGCCATGTGATTTAGCCAATAATTTACTAAATTCTAAACCCTATCAGATATTTGATACGATGTTAGAATCAAAGGTGGGTAGACTATTCGCTTGGTAAGTTAGGCCTTCATAGAATTCAATTCCTAATTTTGATCATTTGTGCCATTTTATCTTCTGCCTTCTCTAAACCTTGTTTTATTTTTAAAACTATTTTGCGATCGTTTTATTTTTAAAACTGATACTTTTATTCAAAGACAGATACTTACATTTTTTATCATGATCGACTTGCTTGAATTTATAGAAGTTCCTTTGAAATTCTTATGGATATACTTGAAACAATTTTCGATGATTTACAATGGTAAGGCAGATGCGCACTGTCCCCATTTATTTGAATTATGGAGACTGCGGGTTCACTGCAGCCAGCAGCGCACTGTCATTGCATGACCCCTAAGTTGAAATAATTTCAAGTAAGCGTATCTTTTCAAATGTTACTAAAGCTATATCATAGTTACATTATTTGATCCTTTGATTTATTATGTCAACATTGGGTAGAGTTGATAAAGTGTTCGATAACATATTATACTTGAGTCATACTGGCGAGGCATGGATTCTCGGTTAAATGACTTCGGATATACTTATGATTTTCGAATATCATAGCGACTGTATCTTTTATTGGCATACGACTATTAATTTTTTTTCTTTTTTATTTTTTTCTTTCAAATTTATTTGATGTCTTATTTCTTGTTACCACCTTCTTTACAACTAGTAGTTCTTTATTTCTCTCATATTTTTTCTATTTTCGAATTGTCATCTTTTAAATCTATTTTGATTACATTCCACTATATTTCTAAAACGTATTTAGATTTTTATTCTATATACCTGATCAATTTCGATCATTTATCACATTATTTTCTTGATTATAATCTTTGTCGTGCTTATTTGTATCGATTGGTCATGTCATATTTTGATGATATTTTTTGTTGTGCCTATTTGTATCTTTTGAAATTTTGAGGACAAATTTTTTTAAGGTGGGTAGATTTGTAAGCCCACTTCCCAAATTTTCAATTTTTTAAAATTTTATTTGTTTATGATTAATTTTGTGGTCATTGTGAGTCATGCCAAAGCTTGTAGGTGGGCTATGACCATATTAAGGTCATATGACCTATAGATAGCCTATATATGTATTATTTAGCTATTTTTTATTTTTCTACAATTTTTGGATATTTTTAGGTATTTAATATTTAAGGTTCTATTATTTTTAAGGACTTTCAGGATTTACTGTAAGGTCAAACGGGGGTATTTCTGGACCAAATATTTTTATTTAGGCTATAAAAGACTAAAAATATTTTCTAGAATATGTTAGAAATTTTTTGAATTTTTTTAGAATTTTTGGGAATTTTTATATAATTAAAACATATAAAATTTATATTTTATAGGTTTTTGGAATTTAATGCGAGGTCACACGATGATATTTTATGTTAAAATATTTTATTTATATTCTATACACTTAGAAATATTTTTTAGAATTTTTTTAGAATTTTTCTGGATTTTTCTGCAATTTATTTTGATTTATTTGGACTTAAAATAATTTTTAAATAATTTTTTGAATTAAATAAATAAATATCCAGAAAACCACCCAGGGGGCCCACCTGTCGGTGCCAACTGCAACAGTGACCGCCTCTCTCTCTCCTATATATATTATTATATTCGCCCACCCTAATTAAATTCCAGTAGCCTTTTGTGGGAGAACTCATCTAGGGTTTCCGACTTCCCGAAGCGATTTCCGCCAACTCCGTCGTGTTTTGTTCATGTTGTTTTTTTTTGGAAGCGTATTGAGGTATAGTTTCCGAATATGTAATTTATTTTCGTAATTTCTGAACCTAAATTTTTGAAAAATTCGTACAGTTGTCCGAAACTTGACATGTTTCGGTGTTTTCGAGATTCCGGAAGGACCGGAGATCGAATTCTCGAACCGTTTGAAGTTTCGGAAATCTGACACAGAGATCTAAGACATATTTTCCGAGAAATTATTTCATTCATCTAGTATTTTAGTTATTCTGTTGAACTCAGAATTGATCGGTTGATCGCCGTTTTGGTCACGATTAGCCATAACAGCGATATCTTTTAACCAAAGTGTGATTTTGCGGCACGGTTGATTCCATCACACTTGTGGTACTGAAATCTACTAAGGTGCACTTTCAAAATCTAGAGTTCATAGTGTTTGACCAGATAGTCAATGGCACGCCTCGATTTGCGTGTTATGGTTTCCAAAATTGGAAACATAACTTTTGATGGCCAAACTTAAATGTTTAGATTATATTTAGATTATTATTAGGTTAAATAATATTTTTAAGTAATTTATTCCAAAATTAACTATTATTAGATTAGTAACCCAACTAGCCACTATTCTATGAATTTAGAACTAGAACATTAGAATTGATTTGTGGTTTTCGTGCACGGCCCGCCGAAATCCAACTTTGGACATACGGTTTGGTTCATATCGGAAAACCGAACATGTTGGCATATAGTTTGACGAATTTAGAGACTGTAGACTCTGGCACGCTTTTCGGTGCAAAACGGGTCCAACGGTAGACACCGTTTTGACCCAAAATTACCGTTTTGCCCCTGAGTCCAGAATTGGACTTAAGGACAGGCAATCCTAGCTAATTTGACTATTATAAAAAAGTTGGTAATATTTATTTCAGCATCCAGAGACTTCTGTATGTGTTGACTGATTTGTGGCTCTTTGAGTGGTATAGTATTATCGGTTTCACCAGCACCGGACCTCAGGCGAGTACATCTCCGATAGTTTTTATATTTGATTATCTCTATACTTCCTGTATTTAATAGTATTTTACATTGATATTATGTTGATTCTTGACACGCTTGTCACACGAGATAGTAGTTATGGATTCTTGTATGTTGTTCGTGACCAATATATTTTCGTGTTCGTGACCTGTTTGAATCCATGGGTACTAGCTGGGCAAAGAAGTACATTTGTAGACATGTAAATATACTCAAAAATATTTCCAAAATATCTATTCTTGCCTGATAGCAATCGCACAACTCACGTACGGGGTGTCGGATTTATCCCTTAGCCGTTTACCTGTCGAAAGTGTATTTCAAATCACTTGTTAGATATAGTCTTGCTACATTACAGTTTCTTGTCATTGCTTGTCTTGTGTACCATGTCTTCCTATTTTTACTCGCATGATTCCTACCATGATTTCCTGTTTACCCTTATCATGTATCTCAGTATTATTACAGATTTATGGACTTCATCATTTATTGATTCTGTTGTGATATTTTACTCGTTCCATTCCTGACTGAAAACCAACATTTTTCAGGTTAGCCACAATCACTCTTATCACTGGGAAGGCATGGGTATGCTGAGGTCAACCTAGATAGTTGAACTAGCTGTCTTTTCTATTTTGTGAGACATTGTATTTTCCAGCAAATGTGAAGTTGTGAAACCTTGTAATTTACAAAAAATTGATTTAATAATGTGATTGAGTAATAAGTTGTTATTTTGTGATTTGAGCATCTTGGCCGTGACAGCGTTCTACCGCCGACTCTGCGGCGTAGACTGGCTTGGACATGTCTCGTATCCGAAAAGCGGGTGCGGGTCGTGACAATTTTGTAAGGGATCCCTTCGAGGATCAGAACCCATGGGAGGGTGTGAACCACATCTGGAAGGAGGAGAATGATGATTTACTTGACATCGGGGATAAACCGTAGTTGGATTACGAAATGTCATATGATTGTTCTGACTATTAATATTAAATGATTGTTATTCATTGCAAGGCTCTCTGTGTTCTAAATTATAAGACTATATGGGATTATTATTGAACCTAATATTTCTTTACAGCGTCATAAATGTTTATGAGGCGCGCTAAATATGTTGGCTAAAATCGAAAAATGTGTTGCCACATTTTTAATATGGTTCTTGCATTACTATGTTAATTATTTTCCAATACATGTTAAATATGTATAATTATTATGAAATAATATGTATAATTATTATAAAAATTTTATGAACTACAATATATATAATTATATTATTAACTACAATATATATATATATATATATATATATATATATATATATTTTATATATATATATATATATATATATATATATATATATATATAATATATATATATATATATATATATATTATATATTTAATATATATATATATTAAATATATATATATATATATATATATATATATATATTAAATATATATAATTAAAATATATATATATATTTATATATATATATATACACACACCATAATATATATAATCTTTTTTCCTCAGGCATGGTCTCCCCATCCCCTTTCTCCCCGTCGGAATGGAGCTCTCCCCGGCGGATATAGCCGCCGCTTGCTCCCCCGTCTCCTCCATGTCTCGCCCTCCTCCGTCTTTCCCTCCGTTGTGGCTGGTAGCCGCGGCAGCTGCGCATGGTTGCCAGATCTCAGCGTCGAAACGCGCTTACCGGCGTCCTCCGAGGCGCGCTCGGGACTGTCCCCGTCCTCCTCCTCCTCCTTCCCCCCGGCCGTCGCGTCGCCCCGCCGCCCGTTGCTTCCCCCACCCTCCTCCCCCTCCCCCTCCGTCTCAGCGCCCAGGATGGACCGGTGGATCAGCTTAGGCTGATTGATCGCAGTCGCGTGGCCTCGTCCGCCGCTCCTGCTGCCCTTTTCCTCCCCCCGCCCGGCTGCAGCTCCGCCGCCCGCTGCAGGCTGCGGATACGGCGGCCTCCGCCCGGAGGGACTGCCCCCCCTCCTTCCCTCCGCCCCTGCCTCGGGGCTCGTTGCTCACTCTGACCCCCTCCCGCCCTCGGGAGCCGGGGCGCTCGTGGCCCCTTGGGATGCTGGTCTGCTCGAGGCTCCAGCTGTCTACTGTCCCTCCTCGGGACCTGTGCGTGGCGCTGGGGAGCTCGAGACCCCTTTGGGTGCTGGGCAGCTCATGGCTCCAGCTGTCCCTGGCCCCCCCTCGGGGCCTGTGCTTATATTCGGCGCAGTCCAGGATCTCTTGCGCAGTCCAGAGGGCCCCCACCCCCTGATGGCGCTTCTCCTGTGCGCAGTCCAGAGGGCCCCCCTGATGGTGAACCTCCTGTGCGCAGTCCAGAGGGCCCCCCCTGAAGCCGCGTCTCCTGTGCGCAGTCCTGAGGGCCCCCCTGCTGGTGCTTCTCCTGTGCGCAATCCTGGCATTGGCGCTCTTCCCAGTACGGGCCCCCCACCTTGCGCTCCCCAGGCCAAGGACCCCCTCGTGCGCAGTCTGAGTGCACCCCCCGCGTCCGGTTGGCGCATCCCGTCGAGGCATCCTCCCCCCTTTGCGCCTTTTGGCCTCCCTTCCCCTCGCCTGCTGGCGCCTCCCGGGGTCTCTTCCCCTCACTATTCTGCGCCCCTTGGTGCTTTCCCCTCCTAGCCTCTTGGCACCCCTCAAGGTTTCTCCCCCATGCTCTTCGGCGCAACCCGGGCCTGCGCATTCCGGGCCTCCTTTCGTGTCTGCGCAGTCTAGCGCTACCCCTTTGGTTCAGCCCCCTGCCTCGTCCCTCCCCGGCTCCGCGGCCGGCATCTCCTACGCCGAGGCCCTTAGACCGGATCGGAGGCCCCGCTCTCCTGCAGCTTCGATAGAGATTCTCCTCCCGGACCTCGACATCCCACCTTCTTCCGACGGTGCTCCCATCCGGGTTTCCTTCGCCTCGTCTGAGATCCATTCCCTATCCTCCTCCTTTTCCAAGTCGTTCATTCTCAAATTCGGTTCCGGATGCCCGAAGATCCCCATTGTCTCTGCTGCGGTCGCAGGGTGGGGCCTCTCCGCTGACTTCCGGGTAGCCCCTCTCGACCCCAAGCATATGCTCCTCCACCTCTCTTCCGAATCGGACTTCGCGATTGCGCGGGCTAAAGGCACTGTCAGAATGGGCTCACTGATCGCTAAAGTGGTCAAATGGTCTCCCGATTTCAACCCAAAATTTGACTCAACTATCATCTCTACCTGGATCACCCTCCCCAACCTCCCCCTGGTCTGCTTCCCCGCAGCCGCACTCAAACGTATCGCCAGCTCCTTCGGAACCTTGGTTGCCATTACGGAAGAAACTCGCAACCTCTCCAAGTGCAACTACGCGAAGATCTGCGTGGAGTTAGACCTTTCTAACGACCCACCCAAACTCATAGAGATCGAGCTCGGAGACACATCCCACAGTCAGGAGCTGATTTACGACAACAACATTATCTTCTGTAAATACTGTCAGATGAGTGGACATCTCATGCAGCACTGCTTCCGCGCTCATCCCGAACTAAAGAAGAATATCCCGCGCACCCCACGTGCGACCACTGCTCAAAATCACTCCGTCACCACTACCCACAAATCGAATCCCGTTCCCCCCTTCAGAGCGATGGTCAGACTCCCCCCCACCCCCCGACGAATGCCACTACCAGTCGGGCTATCGTCCCTTTCAATCCCTCCTCCCTCGCACTCTACAATTCGTTCGAACTCCTCTCAGGCACCCCCTCCGATGAAGCTTCCAGAGAGCTCTGCATTCCCCCCATCACCAACGGTCAACAAGATTCCCCTAAGAACAGCGGGCACCCAAACACCGACCACACCCAGACCACCCAAACTCAACCTGAGATCACCTCACCTCCCTCCCTAGAGACCTACCATCCCACCATACATCCAAATAACCGCTCACTACAACCGGGAAAGGTCTCGTCGATTAGCAGCTCAGAGCAGTTCGAGGCTATTCGGACAGACCCAGAACCTCCTTATCCCACTGAGGTCGCTCTGACCTCTCACACCCACATCCTAACCGGCAGATTCTGGTAGGCCAAGGAAGCAGGGTTTTTAGATCGCAACAACCCCTTTTACGCTCTGGAAGATCAGAACCACGACTCACTCATCGACGCGGTCGCTGAAGAGAGCAGTGATCAAGATCGGCCAACCATCGAATCAGGAAGTAACGGACCCAAGAGAAATACTTCAAAGAAGCACAAAAACAAACAAAAGCATATGACGGCTAGGACTACCAGGTCTGCCTCGAAGCTCAACCATCCACCCCCCTTCTCCATCTGATGATTAACATCATCTCCTGGAATGTCAGAGGGCTCGGGAACAAATCGACCATGAACATAATTCTCAGCCTCAAGAAGATTCACCGTATTGACCTCCTTATCATTATCGAACCTAAAATCCTGCAAAAAAGACTTAAAGCCACTCAACTCAAGTTAGGCTTCCCGCACGCCATCTCGGACGGGAACGACATCTGGATTTTTCTTGCTCAAGACTTCCAATTTGGCACTATCCATGATTCCCCCCAAGCTCTTACTTGCTGGGTTGAACACCTGGATCTCATGTCCCGCTCCGTCATCTCCGCTGTTCATGGCAGTTGCGACATCCCCATGCGCCGACAGCTCTGGGCAGACCTCTTGAGGATTCTTCCGCTGGGTCTGCCGTAGCTTTGCATCGGAGATTTCAACACGGTTGCCTGCATCGAGGAGAAGTCCGGCGGCCGTCCCCCCTCCAAGGAAGCTATGGATGATTTTAACAACTTTACCTTTCACGGGAACCTCATCCTATCCCCTTCCTAGGCAGCGCTTTCACCTGGTGCAACATGCAAGAAGGCCGCAGGCGACAGTATTCCCGACTCGATCGGGCGCTGATCAACGACGGATGGTCCGACATGGGCCTGATCACCGATCTTTCCCACCTCAACTCCACCGAATCGGATCATTCCCCCCTCCTTGTTCAAATCAGAAGCAATCAATCCGGGAACAAGAAAGCTTTTCGCTTCTTCAACTTTTGGCGACATCACCCTCAATTTCAGAACATTGTTGCTTCGGCTTGGAGTTCCGTCTCGGACATTGACCCCATGACCCGGATGGCGTCCAAGCTCAAAGCCACTCGCAAGGCCCTATCGGCATGGAGCAAAGAGGCATACGGCGACATCTTTCAGGCCATTCGCGAAGCGGAGGACGACGTTACTCGTGCGGAGTCTACTTTTACCATCTCTAACTCCCCGGAGAATCGCTCATCCCTAAACCTAGCCAGAGCTATTCTTAAATCTAGGCTAAAAGTGGAGAATGAATTCTGGAAGCAAAAAGCCAGATTGACCTGGGACACCGTTGGTGACCGCAACTCCAAGTTCTTCCATGCTTGTGTCAAAGGACACAGGAACAAATTAAAATTACACAGGATCCTTGACGACAATGGCAACCTTATCGAAGACCAGGCCGGGATCCAGGTCGCAGCCATGAACTTCTTCTCCAGCCTATTCACCAAGGAGCGGGTCGTTAGAGACGAGACCCTTTTGTCGGTCATCCCATCCCAAATCACCGAGCATGACAACGAGACTTTGCTGGAAGCCATTGATGAGGTGGAAGTCAAAGCTGCGGTCTGGTCCATTAACGAGCACAGTGCCCCGGGGCCTAACGGCTTCAACGGTGTCTTCTTCAGATATTGCTGGGAAATCATTAAAAAGGACCTTGTCGAAGTCACTATTGCCTTTCTTCAAGGGGCCAGATACCCTAACTCCATCTCCTGCGCCAATATCATCCTTATCCCTAAAAAAGACAATCCAGAATCCTTCAAAGACTTTCGTCCGATCAGCCTCTGTACCTTCACCAACAAGATCATATCCAAGATCATCGCCAATCGGATGTCCGATCTCCTCCCCAAGATCATTTTCGAGGAGCAGAGCGGGTTTATTAGAGGCCACAATATTTCTGACAACATCCTTCTTGCGCAAGAGATGATCACGTGCATGAAGTTCCCATCGAGGGGGGGAACGTCGCCATCAAACTTGACATGGAAAAAGCATATGAACGCCTAGACTGGCAATTCATGATCTGGGTGCTCAGGGCCTTTGGCTTCTCCGAAACTTGGATTAACATCATCTTCAGATCTATCAACAATGCGTGGTTCTCCACCGTGATCAACGGCCAGGCGGCGGGCTTCTTCCGTTCTACCCGCGGGGTGAGACAGGGAGACCCGTTCTCTTCTACCATTTTTATCATAGCGGCCGAAGCTCTCAGCAGAAGCCTCAACAGCATGCCCGGCACGCCCGGTTTCAATCACTTCTACACAACCACCGGTTGCCCTCTTATCACTCACCTGGCTTACGCGGACGATATCCTCATCTTCTCCTCTAGAGACAGCGGTTCGATTGAGGTCGTTTTGAGCACGATTGCCAGATACACTAGATGCTCGGGTCAGCGTGTTAACAACAACAAGAGCGTCATCTACACTCATCACAAAGCAGATAGAACACACTCTACTCTGCTCGCCAACAAGACTTCTTTCAGAACGGCATACCCCCCCTTCATTTACCTCGACTGCCCACTGGTGTACGGCAGGGCCAACTCCGGCATTTACGATCACCTAGCTGACAAGATCCGCAAACTCATCTCCGGTTGGCACAACGCTACCCTATCCCCAGGTGGTAAAACGATTCTCATTAAATACGTTTTATCGTCCATCCCGATGTACATTCTGGCCGTCTGCTCCCCCCCCTAAGAAGGTGCTCCTTTCTTTCGAATATCTCTTCGCCAAGTTCTTCTGGGGTCAGAGCGACGGCATAGACAAACATCACTGGGCTGGTTGGGAGATGATGGCAAAACCCACTGGAGAAGGTGGTCTAGGCTTCTGCAGACTCGCCCACATCGTGGATGCTTGCTCCTTTAAACTTTGGTGGAAGTTACGCACCGAGACCTCCTTATGGACGAAGTTCATGAGAGCTAGATACTCCAGATTCTTCCATCTTTCGGAGGCTAACACTAACGACAGATCCTCGTCTTCTTGGCGCTGCATCACTCGGGGCCGTACCACCGCTGAACCTCTGATCCGTCTCTACTTGGGGGACGGCAGCTCCCTGGCCTGTCGGGAGAGGTGGTTAGGAGCAGAAATCATTCAGCCCAACATTCTTACTCCTCAGGGGTACACCATCAGAGACCTTTGGGAGGGCAGTCCCGATTGGAATTGGAGGAAGGTCAGAGATTGGCTTGGTCATCCAGCAGCCACCAGGCTTCGTGCTGCGAATTTGCGAATCTCCGACACGCCCGACACTTGGAGATGGTCCCCTAACCCAGCGGGACTTTCAGTTTGGCTTCCGCCAGACGTATTGCCAGAGGCAGCGGGATGCCGAACTTGGTATACGCCATATTTTGGCAGGGTTGCATCCCCATCAAATGGTCCATCCTCATCTGGCGTGCTCTTCGCCGCAAGATTCCGACGGACGACATCATCAGTTCTTAGAGATTCAGCCTCGCCTCCAGATGCCACTGCTGCGAGAAGCACAATTTGGAATCCGCCGAGCACGTCCTTCTTTCGGGGGAGCTGGCCGCAGGCACTTGGGCCAAACTTCATCAGAGGCTTAATATGGATCAACCGACCGGGGGCTTCTACGATCTCTTGGCATCCTGGTCCCGTTCCCACGGGCATCAGATCGTAGCAGCCGCTGGCATTTGGGTTCTTTGGAAGAACAGGAACAAGTTCTGTTACGAAGGACAACAACTTCCCCCTCCTCAGCTGTTCAGAGAAGTCATCAGACAATGCTTCAAAGTGAGGAGGCGCTGCTCCCATGTCTCCAACTTGTTCTGGGAGACCCTGGCCTAGGCCGCTTCTTTCCCCCTTCTTGTTGGGTTGCGTGTGCACTCCGCGACTCTTGTTTTTGATTTTTTGGCCGCCTCCGCGCGCTTACTTGTATAGGCTTCGGTATTTTGCGCCTATGTTATCAATAAAAGTTTTCTTTCCTTATATATATATATATATATATATATATATATATATATATATATTTTAATATATATATATATATATATATATATATATATATATATATATATATATATATATATATATATATTATGAAAATTTTAATTATTTTAAGATCCTGAATTTTTTGAAGTACTTCCCCACCGTAATACTTGAAATACAAAAACGTCTATATGTTGACTACTAGTAAAAAATTAATTTTATCCCATGGTGTGACCGTCGATCTCGTTTGTCTTTACAAATTATTGGGGAAGGAGGTGCAACATTTAACTTGGGACTTGGGTTTGGTTTGGTTTGGTTTGGTTTGCACACTCCAATAGAATTGATTACACAAAAAATAGTAAAATTAAATGACATATAAAGACAGAGGTATCACGAAAACTTATTAACTAAAAGTAAAAAATCTCATTAACGTTGAAAGTATTTGTTGAATTAACATTACTGTTAACAGACCATATGTTCGACTGAAAGCGATTGGTTCGGCTCGGTATGGTTCGATGAAAAGAGATTAGTTCGGATTGGTAGCAATCGTAGGCAATCGACTGTTAGGGGCTCACAACGATCCGGGGATGACAACTTTTAACGTACGCATTGGGACGAATACTAACACATCCTGAGCCACACTGCTATTTAACTTGAGACTTGGGTTTGGTTTGGTTTGATTTGCTTTGGTTTGCACTCTATAAATTAGACTCAAAATTCCATGATAATTTGGCTTTTATTAAATCTTTACATAGATTAGACTCAAAATTCTATGATAATTTGAACTTGAGTAATATTTTGGTCTATAATTTGTTTACTTTAGATTTATATTGTTTAAATATATTCTAGTACATGTTTAAATTATATAGGCTGCAAAAGAAATGGACTCAAAATTAGTTTAGATTAATCATATTGAGATTTGGTTATGTATTGGACCAGATTAAATTTGATTATAAATATAATTCTTAAATTTTATAAGATTAGGTTGTTAATTTGATTTGCAATACATTAAATCTTTACATAGATTGGACTTAAAATTATAAATTAGGTTTCATATTTTGTATATATATTATATTTAAATTATGGTAGATTATATTTTATTAGAGTTTAATTATATAAATTCGAAACTATGGATTAGATAATATATAAAATAATAAATAAATCTGGCCATTTAATTTAAATTATGGTAGTTGTCTGCTACATAATATGATATCAAATAAGCTTGGTTGTATCGTAAATAATAATTTTTTAAAATAAGTTTGGTTGTAGTGTTATGTAGATTTATTATAATATTTTATGTAGATATCTTAAAAAAATGTTATAAACAATGGTCAAACGTGTTGCTTCCTCCTAGATTATACGACAAATTGGTCGGAGACAGAGAATAAGAGGAGTTACTGGCGGTCATTGAATACCCCCATGTTTACCAATTAGGAATAAAAAGAGTCGGATTAACATGTATATATATACATGGGGGTCCCCATTCATATGGGTAGGTTGTACATTAAATATGGCTCCGAAAGGTAAGGGTTACGCCGCCTGTGCCATCGTGCGGGTTTGCGCACCCTAGAGGAATTTGTGGAGGTCCCTCGCGAGGCTAGTGAGGGGTCTACCTAGACCTCTTTTTTTTCTTTTTCTTTTTCATTTTTTTTCATTTTTTTCTCGCCTTGTATCCCTCGTCGGAGAATGTTCCGACGAAAAAGTTGGGATTTCAATGCAATCTAATATTTTGTTAAGTCAATTTGGTTTGTACTGCCAGCGACTAATTATTTTATCTGTTTTTGAATTAACAGATCTTGTTACATTAAATCCATGTATTTGTGACGATATCCCCATCAAGTCTTGTTACATCAATTTATTTATGCTGCTAGCGACACATTCTTGTCGTCAAATCCATCTATCTATGAATAGTTATTTTATCTATTTTTGAATTAATAATTTTAATTACAACAATCAGTATAAAATATTACTGAAAATGATAAAAAAAATTAAATAAAAAAGCAATCGACTTATTAAGGGGATAACCACTAGCACCCATAGCTTCATCAAGTCTGCCGTCAAATCCATGTATCTGTAACGATATCCCCATCAAGTCTTGTTACATCAATTTTGTTTATGCTGCCAGCGATACGTTCTTGCTGGGATCAAACTTTATTTATAATAATAATAAATTTAATTTTCGAACGTAGTTTTTCAAATTCTGGTTGTCTGGAATGAAAAAATTAAATAATTTAGTTTTTTTTATTAAAATATATACACCAATTAATTTAAGGTTTAGGTCTCCAAAGTGTTACCGAACACTTTGGAGACCTAAACCATAATTTCAATTATTATGTGAGACCCTATTACTAAATATACTAAATAACCTTCAATTTAATTATTTTGGTGAAAATATCATTGGAAATGGGAAAGGAAAAATTAGATACTATAGTAAAAGGGTCCGTTTGCTAAACTTGCATTAAATAATAATAATAAAAATAATATCGGTCATTTTTTTAATTGGAGTAAACATTTTCCCTTTTATTTTCCTCTCATTTCCCTTTTCCATTTTTGTCACACTCACTTTTTAATATAAGGGTATTTTAGTCATTTGATTAATTGTGTGATTTCCTGAATTTAATAAGTAATATTAATTGGTAATTAGACTAACAACTTGTTTAACCTTATTTAGAGGCCCAACATGACTCATGAGACTTAATTTGATAACTAGAAACTTAATTTGGGCTTTCGGCCGAATTAGGAAACTTTTGGAGTTAATTTAAGGGCTTCAGTCAATTGGCCTTTTTGCCATTTGACTAATGGGCTTTTTAACTTAACTTAGAAGTGAATTTGGCCCATGAGCAAACTCTAACCCTAATCTAACTCCCCTTGGCCGGCCATAGCAGCAGCCCTCATCCCTACATAAGCATATGCATGGCTTTGACACCCCTTTACAAACCAAAGTTTCTCAATTTCTCCAAAAACCCTATTTTCTCATCCGACATCCGATTCGCATCAAATGAATTACTTTGTGACCATTGGGAGGAGAGGAACTTGCTGGAGCATTGCTAGCAAGGATTTAGGGACGTTGCTCGGGAGAAACTGGTCATCAAAGTGCTCGGAGATTCACTTTCATTAAGATTCCAACTCTCAATAGGTAAACCTCGTTCTACCATTGTTTCTTCTGAAATTTCTTCATATTAGCATGCATCTAGGTACCCTCGACCTGTAGGTTTAGTTTCGTTCAGTTTCGTGTCCGTTCGATATGCGTATCAGACACGTATCGGATACTTTCAATAGGTGTTCGACATAATTACCCAATTAATTAAAACAGGTTAATTTCTAAAACTATTTATATGTTTTGATATCCCTAGACAAAAGGACCTTCAAACCTTATTTTTTGACACATTTTGGGCTCGTGTCCGTGTCCAAAACGGACACGAACACGCTACACGAGGGGCCGTGCACGAACCGTGCATGCCATGCTGTCTGTGCATCATAACTCGACGCACAAGACTCCGTTTCACGTAAAATTTTATTGACCCGTGGGGGCAACCTCTGTCCATGTGCTCCTAAAATTTCATGATGTTTCGTGGAGCGTGTGCGGAGAAATCTGACGCGCAGGGTTCAGCCCGTACTGTGCACGCGGCTGAAAATTGTCGTTGACATATGGCCTTCGTACGCGAACACAACGCATCGAGAATCCGTTCCAGGAGCATGAGCACGAAGCCCTATAACTAGGCTACCCAGGGACTCGATCCCGAGTTACGACGTGGCTTGTGTCGCGAGCCACGTGGCTCGACACGCGCACACGGGCACGCACACGCGCGCGCACAGGTCACACGGGATCCGCATGTCCTGTGTCGCGTAGACACGGCGTGGTATCGTGTAAGTGTATCCTAGACCTAGCTCGGGACCCTACCAAGCTACGTGCACAAGCACGTGGCTTCTCGCGTTGCGTGCGGCATCCAATCGGGCGAAACGCACGTGCACGTACACGTACACGTTCCGACAGACGTATTTTAGTTTTCTGATACGTACTCCGTGGACACGATACGGACAGGGTTCAAACCTGTGAGTAATCGAGCACGTCACACACAAAGATACCTTAGTGTTTGCCAAGTTTCGCAGGTTCTAGTTGTGTATATTGCGATTTGGGTCTCGAGTTGCATTTCGGGTAATTTTGACATATATATTATTGAGTTGATTTGTCATATTTTGATTTTCTGATATTTTAGTTATAATTTCTGAGTTTATATCATGATAATTTGATTCTGGGCTTGTGGGTAGTAGACTATAGATTTACATCCAAATATTTCTACCATATATGTATATATATATATATATATATATATATATATATATATATATATATATATATATATATATATATATGTTTTGTTGAGTATATGTCGAGATACTTTGGATTCTCAGATCTGAAACTTTGATCTCTTTAGGGATTCACCTTCTTTTTCTTTCCTATGAATATACATACCTATGTTAGTATATATATATATATATATATATATATATATATATATATATATATATATATATATATATATATATATATATATATTTATATTTATATTTATATTTATATTTATATTTATATTTATATTTATATTTATATTTATATATAATATATATATATATATATATATATATATATATATATATATATATATATATATATATATATATATATATATATAGTATTCATATTTGACCCCCTGACATCCCTCACTCGTCACACACACCACACACACACACACACACACACACACACACACACACACACACACAACCTCTTCTTCACAAGCTTAGGTATAAAATATATATATATATATATATATATATATATATATATATATTTTAACCAGCACTCTTTATTAATCCAGGCTTAAAATGCCGAAGCCTGAAAGGAGTACAATGCAAAACGCCAAAAGCCATCAAAAAGGCAGGGGGCAACCGCGCCTGCCAGAACTAATTGAGGAAAGTTTGCCAGAACGCTGGAGGGCTGTGGGAGCACAGTGAGCTCCTTTTGCGACATTGTCTTTGGATTTCCCAAATAAGCTGCTCGGCGGAATATTGGTGACCCTCGTATCTCGCTTTGTTGCGATTCTTCCAAATTACCCAGGTGGCGGCCGCTGCGACGATCTGGTGGCCGTGGGACGCAACTCCCCAGAGGGCCAGGAGATCGTTAAAGCGCCCGTCTCCTGTAATGATGTTGTAGGTGCGGTTGAGGAGGCTCCATATTTTGCCGGGGAGGCATCCCTCCCGGAAGATGTGGTCGATTGTCTCCGTCTGTCTATCAACGCAACAATTACAAGCAGACGCCAGGCTGAACCCGATGGTGGTAAGGATCTCATCGGTAGGCAATCTCTTTCTCGTAGTTCTCCAAAGGAGGAAAGACCATTTCTTGGGGATACACGATTGCCAGTATCGCGCGGTGAAGTGCTCTTGGCCATTCTCGTGGATGACAGCCCTTGCCGATCGCACAAAGAAAACACCGGAAGCTTCCAGCGACCATCTCCACTCGTCCGCGTCGGGGCCTATGGAAAGGCCAAGCTGTTGAAAGTTATCGATAGTTTCGTCGCCGGACCAGGCACGAATCTGGTTCCAGTTCCAGTCGTTATTGGTGGGGTTCCACAGGTCTTTGATCCTGCAGTTGCTGGGAGCTCCAGAAATGTTCGGGATGAGGTTGTCACTGGTCCAACGTTCCAGGAAGAGGTTGGCTCTGCCGTCTCCCAGATGGAGCCTGATCTTCGGCTCAGCCAAATCGCGACCCCGTAAAATACGGCGCCAAGCCGCGGAGGATCTGCTATTAGCACTGGCCATTGCTGGGTGTCTGTGTTTGTAGTATCTGGCCTTCATGAACCTGGTCCATAGGTTTTCGGTCGTGCGTAATTTCCACCACAGTTTCATAGAGAAGGCTTTGACGATGTGATTGAGTTTGGTGAATCCCAGCCCGCCAGTCGCGATCGGGGTGGCTATGGTATCCCAGCTGGCCCAGTGGTGTTTGTCATGGCCCTCATTGTGGCCCCAGAAGAACTTGCAAAAGATCTGCTCGATCGACGCGAGGACCTTTTTAGTTGGGGAGCAAGCTGCTAGGGTGTGGATGGGGATGGAGTTGAGCACATGTTTGATGAGGATAATTTTGCCGCCTGGGGATAGGGTGGCGTTATGCCAACCTTCGATTTTGTTCCTGATTTTGGTGATTAGGTTCTCGAAGATGCTAGCGTTGGATCTCCCGTACACCAGGGGGCAGCCAAGGTAGGTGAAGGGGGGGTGAGCTACCGAGAAGGAGGTGAGGTTGGTAAGATTGGTGGCATTCTCGATGTTGAAGCTATGGTGGGCGTAGATTATGCTCTTGGAATGGTTGATTTTCTGACCAGAGCATCTGGAGTACCGGTTCAGGGTGTTGTGAACCACCTCATCGATCCGATATCCCCAGACGAGAAGATAAGTAAATCGTCAGCAAAGGCCAGGTGGGTGATGATGGGACAGCCGCCGGCGGTGTGATATTGCTGGAAATTCGGGGTGTTGACCATGTTGTTGAGGTTTCTGCTCAGGGCGTCGGCAGGGATGATGAAGATAGTATATATATATATATATATATATATATATATATATATATATATATATATATATATATATATATATATAGTGTATTCATATTTGTATAATATATATCTATCTTGTCTCAGATTTGACCCCCTTGACATCCCTCACTCGTCACACACACACACACACACAGAGACAACCACTTCTTCACAAGCTTATATATGACCAATCCTAAACTGTTCCAATACTCCTAGGTTACACTCAAAGCAACCACTTATATATATATATATATATATATATATATATATATATATAAGTGGTTGCTTTGAGTGTAACCTAGGAGTATTGGAACAGTTTAGGATTGGTCCAATGAGCCTAGATTAGTCGAGTTGACTGGCAAGTTGACCTAGTTGACAAAAGTCAACTTTGGGTCAAACTTGATCCAAATCGACTCAAACGAGCTTAGAATGACTCAATAACTTGTGTTTGACCTAAAAATTAGTAAACGGACTAGTTGACCATGTTTGACCAGAGTTGACCAGGTTTGACCAGAGTTCGGAGGCATGACAGGCCCAATTCGAAGCCAAGTTCGAGGCACAATTCGAAGGAGCAGCAGAAGCAGCTTAATACTCTTCAACAGGTCGTCCAGACAGTTGTGGCCAATAGCAACTATGCCACGATGCATGCTACCATTGAACCTACGGCTCGACCCATTAAAATCGATCCGGAGGAGCCCGTGCCCCAACCGGCAGTACCAAAAAGTTACAACCTTGAGGTGTCAAAATTCAAAAAAGCGTGCCACACATCCTTCAGCGGTGCCGAAGGCCCTTCTATGGCAATTGACTGGTTGGAAGAGTTAGAGGACCACTTCGAGAACCTCAGTATTGAAGAATCCAAGCAAGTCATCTACACACAACTTTAACTACGGTTGAACGTGCACGACTGGTGGGCCGTGCACAAGCGAGCGGTCTGACACGACAACAACTCCGCGCCTATCTATTGTGCCATATTCCACAAAGCCTTATAAGTCGAGTATCTTCCCTCAGTTGTTCGTCAGGAGAAGGATAATGAATTCATACAATTGACGCAAAGGAAAATGACAGTGTAATAATATGTGGCAGAGTTCAATAAATTGTCCAAATTTGTTGGAGCGTTTCTACTTACAGAGGACATTCATGGTCGAAGATTCGAAGTGGGTCTGCGGCCCTCTATCTATTCCCATGTGTTGGTGCCAGAATACAAGACCATGGGAGAGTCTCTGAATCACGCTCGCCGCCTTGAGTGCTAATATCCTCCAACCATTGCCGGTGTTGTGCATCACTCCAATCATAAATGCCCAAGCTATGTTGGAGGCAACAACGCTCCAAAGCATCCAAACAATAGCGGCTACCAAGGGCAGAACCCAAGACCGCGTTGCACCAAATGCAACTATACTGGGCACCATACCAGTGAATGTCGTACCGTGAACATAGACTGCCACTTTTGAAGGAAAATAGGCACATCGCAAAAGATTATTTTGCCCAAAAATGAAATCAAGACGCACATCCGCAACCAAGTCATCAGAATCGAGGCCCGTTACTGCGACCTCCCCCGCCAACATAGCAAAATGGCCAAGACCGTCGCCCTAATGCGCAAGGATGCATCTATGCCATAACTCGAAATAAGGCTATCGCCTTAGATACAGTTGTGACAGGTATAGTACTCTACAATAATAAACCTGCTCGTGTACTATTTGATTCAGGTGCCACACATAGCTTTATATCGGTAGATTCGTCGCTGAACACAAATTTCGTATGTTACCGCTAGGCCTTAATCTTAGTATTAACATACCGTCGGACACGTCACTACTTGCACATTTAGCCTGAAGAGATGGAATCATCTTTATCGAAGGTAAACAGGTGTATCTTGATGCGATAGTTTTAGATATTAAAGACTACAACATTATACTGGAAATGGATTAGTTCGGCGCTTGCAATTCTATAATTGAGTGCACAGAAAAGAGCGTCACCTTCCGTCTACCTGAAGAGACCGAATTCTGCTACTCATGTGGTGATGCATCAACGTTGTGCATGGTGATCTCAGTATTTTTTACTCGAAGGATGCTGTATTTCGGCTGTGAATTATACTTGGTGTTCGTTAATGATACGAGACAAACTGACGTTATGGAAGAATTCTCTGACGAGTTCCCATACGAGCTATCCGGTATGCCATCCGATCGAGAAATTGAATTCACCATCGGTACCTTTCCTAACACCAAATCGATTTTTAAGGCTCTATACAGAATGACACCTACAGAGCTGAAGGAACTCAAGATCCAATTGCAAGAATTGCTCGATAAGGGATTCATTCGAGGAACTAAAACCTTGTGTACAAGTTGTCCATGACCACGCACCTACGAGAACATCTAGTCTCAACGTAAATGGATGGCCTAACTGACAGTACGACTCAAACCTTTCTTATTTTAACATTTCAACTCTCCACAGCTCCCAAGCCAGGGACTGTCTCGATGACCCACGGTTGCAAAAACTTTCCATTTTATACCTATGAAACCTAAGAATGGCTACTGGATAGCCTTTTTGCCAAATTGAATTAACCCATTTTCTCATCTCAGCTCAGGAATGACTATTTGATAGCCCTCCTACTTAACTTAAACAAATCATATTCTACAAAGTGTCTCAAACCATGTCATACTCTATATGACACGGATTGAACCAGAGTGAATGTTTATACTTGGATATCAAATCGATAGTCCGTGGGACAATATAAGGAAAATCTCTTTTACGCAATATGTGAAATCAATAAGACGAGTGCCAGTTTGAAAAACCAAGGTAAAGCGATATGTAGGCACCAAGTTCAACATTTTCAAGTTCTATACAAATCTGATACATAACGGGATTAATATTCCCTTAACCATGTGGGTTCGTCTATTTTATTAACATAAATGCTTACTGCGTAAGAAAATATTCAATTTATTTCGTGTGTAGGTAAAGCAGAGACGAGTTCATCAAAGCCACCTACCTAAACGAGGAGTTGCCTCGACCGAACGACACTTCGAGCAAGCCGTTGCACAACCAAGTCTGAACGTTATTGTGTATGATTTATCCTATTGAACTGAGTGGGGCGGGATACTACATAATACACCACTCAGAAAAAAGTTTCGTTCTCGAAACTTCTTGAGTACACACTCAACAAATTTTATTACCCTATACTCAAATTAAATGCACCTAGCATACATCAAAGATCTCTTGAACACATTTCCTGTAGTGCCCCGTCCCAACATCGTGTCTTTTTTCTTGTTGCGACACGAAGAGCGCGGTTAAGAAACTTTGTCGCTATCGATTGGTCGGGACAGATTGAATCAAGATCCTTTTCTCATTATGGATTCACTTCTTTAGAATCAAGTTCCATATTCATCGGGCTGCGTTTCGAAGAAAGACTCTGCAGCTGCGTCGGAAGAGACCTCCCGTTGCTCTATTTTTATACCACATTTGCTTCTTTGGCTTTGGTTTTATGAATGCATTTTCGTGAATGATTCGATGGATTTCATTGCTGTGTTTTCAAACTTTGCATTTCATATCGAACTCGAAATAGAAGAGTAGAGTGTTGATTCATTGCTTATACGATATTAGGTGATCACGTAGGCACCTAGCGCAACCAACATTTTTCCCTCTTGCCTCAAACAATCAAAGTGAGTGGCTTGACCCTTCTCTCCCCTGACCCTCATGTTTCTAATCGATCAATAAAATGTTAAATGTAGATGCACGAACACAAAGTCTTGTTTTTATAGAACTTCTAGTTATAGAACTGTTGCATGCTTAATATTGAGTACCTGCTATAGAACTGCTTTATTATAGAACTGCTACATGCTTACTATGTCATGCTTGTTATAGAACTGTGTTAAGTAAAGTATGAAATAATGAATAAATGTTGCAACGATAAGGCGGGACACGTTGAAAATGGTTAAATTCTAATGTTAGACCATATTTGAGTAACTAGTTTAGTCTTATACGGTCATTGACAACTTGTGCACATGGTTTCGCTTCCTCGAATGGTAACTCGGGGCCATAGGACCGATTTAATCTAAGAGGAGAGCGAGTTAGATGTGCTAGATGCGAGCATGGGTTAATCGAAAACTTTTGTAAGGCTCGCTGCCTACGCTGAAATGGTCGCCGTCTAAACCAAGCTATACGTCCAGGATAGCTTGAATTGCCAGTGACCCCCACCCATACGTTGTTTTAGCTATTGGTATAAATCTGACAGGGAAGAACATGGTAAGTTTACACTGCGACAACATGCTCTTCCTTAGGTAAATTCTATCATAGATTATTTTCTTGACTGCTTACATGAAATCCACTAGGATGGCTAGAAAATCCACTAAAAGTAATGCATGTTTCAACATAACATCTTGAACCAAATGAGTGCATGGAATATTGTCTCCCACCAGTACATGGCAATATACTGATCCTAGCTCTTCACAGATATTGCAAATTAGGAGGAGTGTGCCATATAGCTGACGGCAGCGCCTAGAACATTTTGAAGCCTCGCTCGTATGTCAAAGGCTTGCATCAACTCTTTTGAAAGCTCCACACTAGTCAAATAGAAATGACTCGACTATCCCTTATACAAGGTGTTTGTGATATTTTGATTATAAAAGGGGGGTGTAATGTATGGAACAACTATATCATTGTTCACAATGAACAAAAGTTATACAAACTTTTTGCATTTCAAATAAGATAAGTACAAAAGATTTCTAAACAGGAAATCTAAGTATAATTTTGATTCTGGAAAAGTGTGACGAGTGAGATCGGGCACTGTAGTAGTTTCTTTACTCCGTTGACGATCTGACGACGAGAAAAACTTGCTCTACCTCTCTAAATGCTTTTAAATGGTGAATGAGGACTTCTTCTATTTATAGGCAGACACATATACGATGTGTACATGGGTTGTTGGTGCGCAGGAGTGCTGTGCGCATGAAAAAATAGTTGAATCTGCTGTAACTGCACCGTTGGAGCTACTGTTGGGCTGACACTTGGCAGTTGATGAGATTTGCCTATTGCTGAGGTATTGGGTGGTTAGCACCCGTTCATAAATATGACTGAGTCAATGCCACATGTCGTGTGTACATCACTCGAAGATCTCGTTCAGTTTAAACAAAATAGATTTGATAGTATCTAAAGAGATACGGCCTGGCCTTATTTTGTTAAATGCCACAACGTGAAGGAGCTGTGCGCCGTGGGGCTGCGCTTTGGATATCACGGAGGCTATGCTTCTAGATATCATTGAGGTTGCGCTTATGGACGTCTTTGAGGATGTACTTTTGGACGTCTCTAAGGCTGCGCTTTGTGTAGTCGTGTTGGGAGACGTACCTTTGACTGACAGCTACCAACTACTATTTGACAACTGACAACTCAATAGCTATCAATAGTTGTCTTCTGACACTTTGTTTGGTGTGCCGTTAATACTGAAGTGATGGCATAGTGTATGTGTCTTGTTCTGAGTGCTGCACTTCTGGGTCTCCAGGGTACTACGCTTTTGGGGAGATGAAGGCACTACATTTTTTGAGGCGTGGAGACACTAGGGCGACGAGTCCCTACCCAAGCGATATCCTCAATCATTCTGAATCGAAACAAAGTCGGTCACTCATCATCTCCTAGTAGAAAACCAATGTTACCCCTTAACAAAATCCTGATAATCCTCAAGTCTTCATCTTAATTCCTAACTAATCCATCAAACCTGACTGTATTAATGCCTCTATCACAATCATATGTATCGATACTCAAATCGTGCCAACCAAAATTTTAATATATTTTAAAGTCATCATTTGCATCGTCTACATTCTATCTTCCAAAATTTCCTGAACCTATGGAACAACCAATGATAATTCGAATCTCTCATTATGCACATTTAGAATACACTCTTCCAAACACAATCTTAATTCCCGTAATATCGTTTTAAATCCGACCAAGTAAACTTTTATTTCATTCGATCCTCAAGAATACTTTTGATTTCATAAAAACTCTAATTCATGTTCAATCACCAACTTTTTTGAATACTAGAAAAATCAAATCCAACATATTCGATTCATTTTCTCAATCAACGACAATTCTTCCGATCAATCCTTACAACATCAACGTCAACTTCCAAGTATCCAACGTATGCAAATTCAATATGTTTACCTCGAACCAGATTGATCAAATCTAAGTTTATCTCAATTTAATGGTCGCACTTCCATCAACTTCCTTCGAACACACAATTTTAGAACCACTTATCAACTCATCATCAATGTTTCATTACATTTACTCGAACAACACTAATATGGTAAACTGCCAATATGCAATCGATCACACTAATCCTCAATACCATCCCCTTTTTTTATTACAAACCATCTATTCATCAAAAGAACAATGTTCAAATGTCATAGTCCATTTCGATTTCTATCATTCATCAAAATTTTTAACAACACTTGTCCAATTCCATGTCTTAATTCTACAAACTAGCTACTCCAGTTCTATAATCTACCCAGGCAACTCTCACTGAGGTCAATCGCACCAACTGTATATCTCTCAACATAAGGACATTTGCCTATCCACTAGGCTAACTCACAAGGCTAAAGTCAAAGTCATGATTGTAGGACCGATATGCAGCAATATATACGCTAGAAGGTGGGGGGTGAATAGAGTGTACAGTGGAATATTAGCAGTTAAAAAATTAAGCACTAATATATCACTATCGTGTCTCAATGGCTATGTCATAAATAGATATAAGCAGTAAATAAGAGGGACAGAGAGCAAACGCAAACACAACGATGTATCCTGGTTTCTCTCTTTTAAGGACTAGTCCAGGCCGGAGGACTCTTGCTCCGAGTTGGAATCTACTATTGGAAACACAAACGATAATCGAGTGTTGTCGCTCTTACAACATCGAGCTTTAAATTCGAAGTGCTCGACTTGAATTCAATTGTGAAGTATGAACTTCTTGATCAAGCTTTACAACTCTTTAAAACTTCTAGACCGTACCGTACTGGCAAGTAGACTGGAGGTTGTAAAACCGGCTTGGAATTTGAAATTGAAAGTTTTGAATAGCTTAGAAAGCTTAAGAGAAGAGAAGATAGAAAGTGAATGAGTGATTAGAATGAAAAACTCTTCTCTATTTATAGGATTGCTAAAAATCGAGTTCTAGACGAATTTGGATGCTAAACATTCAAAAATTTGACCGTTGCAGCTGAGCCTGCAGGAAGAACAGGTTTACAGGGTTTACTAAATCAGGTACCCGAGTTCGTGTCGAACTCTGGTCTTTTATTTAGGTCAGAAATCTAAGGTCTAAAACTTGTTTTTGGTTTTTGGAACTATTCGGCTTTTTGGACTGTTTTTCAAATACATGTTTTTGGATTTATTTAAAAACAGATAGCTTTGAAAAACAAGTTGGGTAGTTTGAAAAATATTTTTTGATCAAGCCAATTTGCCAGTACGACACAATTTACATTGTTTTCTAGACTCAATAAAATAGTAAAAATATATTTGAGAAGAAAAATAAAAACAGACGCGGCGACTGTGCAAATCTCGAACGGTAACAGTACTGGTTGTCGTAGCCCATATGAGTAGCCCTTATATTGAGTTCGTGTCTAGACGATTATCAAAGTCGGTTCAACCTTGATCATGGGCCAACAATCTCCGGCTTTTTATAATTGAAAAACCTTGACCGATATAACATCTTGTTCAAAAGAATTTCTTCAAAGTATTCAAAGTTATAGTTATACCCTCTTCATTTGACAAGTGTTGTATTTTCTCCCCCGTTGTCATTTACCAAAATGCTCCCTCGCAATTTATGCGTACAAAAAGACCAACATGAAGAAAAAGAGATAACAACAATGAAACATATATGTCACAATGCATTTAAATATAAGAAGCTGTATTTAAGCTAAACTATGAAATATGTGATTTGTGCATATTGCCAAAAAGAGATAAATAAACAACTACTAGCTTTCATAAAGAGAATAATCACTTAGTACATATGAAACTGAAAGAGTTTTAATCCATACAGGCAACTAGAAAAATGCATAAACTGATACTACATGTTCTCAGAATGTAAGACATGTCTGCTAAAGATAATGACATCTATATATCATCAATCATCGCCTACATCCTGATCAATAGCATCATCATCACCACCAAAAGTGTGAGCAGGATCACCAGAAGATCTGAACCAATCATACATACCTGCAGGTTCAAAGTACTAGCGTACTTCCTGATCCTCAATACGGTAGCCATAAAAGGTAGGATCTATATGAAAAAACTAGGGCCGCCAGGCTGATGGGACTGAGCAAAGCGGAGATCAGCTAGTGTGTTAGAGATCGCCTGAGTGCGGATGACATCATGGTACTCATAATCTCTCAACCGTTTATTTTATCGAGTTACTAACGCACTAACTCGATCAAGAGTAACCTGATGTTGAGCCCGAGTCAGCTGCATGTGATCTCTCATCATATGGTGGAGACCCTCAATAGTCAGTAAAAAATCAGTGGATGGAGCAGCAGTGGCCGGAGTGGTAGATAATGGAGCAGGAGATGGAGCAACAGGAGTAGCAGTAATCTTAGAATGCCTAGCTGTACTAAGATGTGCAGGTTCAGTAAGAACGTTGACTTGTCTAGGTCAATGTCAAAGTGTCGAAAGACGAGTGACAAGTACATCGCGTAAATAAGATTATCTTGTTCATGCGAGCACGTACCATCATCTCGATCATAGTCTTTGGAAATGAAAAGGTAACCCAAAAGTAAATATGGTAGATGGCAGACAACTCAAGTGTAGTGATATCATCAGTAGAAATTTTCTTTGGAAGGATAACAAAGAAGTAAACCTGTCAATGGATAGTCGAAAATTCGAATCCGATCTGATTTCATATCCGAACTTTCGGATATTTTTTGAAATTTTGGATATCGGATTCGGATATCCAAATATTTTTCGGATATTATCCATTTTCGGATACAAATTCGGATATTAAGGTATTCGAATCCGTTAATATCCGATCCGACTTTAAATTATAAATTTCGGATATCGAATTCGGATATCAAATTTTTTATATATATTATAGTATAATGTATACGTAATATATATTAACTAATAGAGAAGATTAAAGTATTTTATTCTCAACTGACTTTTACATAAATTAATTATAATATAATTTATATATAATAGTAATATATATTAATTACAATTTACAACAGAAGAAGAAATGACTCAAATATGTAGAGAAATTGAATTTGGTTTTCGGATGTTCGGATAATAACTAAATTTTTAATATTTTGGATTTCGGATATTCGAATATTAGCATTCATATTTTTTAGCTAATCGGATCGAATATTATCCGATATCCGTTAAACTAGATGGATACGAATTCGGAGTGTCAAAAGAGATATCCGTTCGGATATCGGATCAGATTCGGATATTACAAAAAAAAATCGGATATGGAGGTTGTAGAAATACAAACTAATGTGTTTGGCCTTAAGTTTGCCGACATGACAAGGTCCGGGATGGCAAATAGAAGCTTTGAGAGTGTTCAAAGACATGTCAGAAGGAAAGACAAACTTGGAGAGGTTGGTTAGCGCTTCTCCTTCGTTGGGTGCACGAAGGATTGCGGCTAAATCGTCCGCATCAAACTTAATATCAATTCCTCCAATACGGAAAGAAATAACACCAGTCATAAGTCAAATTTTAGTAATACAACCTAATAGCATTAAGATAGATAGGGAACGAAGTTGCTGTTAAGTCATTGAGTTGTAACAATTGAAAAGCATTAAGATGGTTCAGAAAAATATTAAAATTTATCAGGATGCCAGCACAGACGATGCGGTCATAAAAATTACTAAACCATTCTATGAATTGGTCTAGCGTTGCGAATGAGAACCCGCAAAATGATCCGTCGTCCTGTTGGACCTAAAAAATAGAAGGTTATTGAGAGGATGATGATCCTTCATCACTCTTCTTTCTCTTTCTAAAGAACTTAGGAGCCATTACAAAGAAATATTTCTAGAAATTGAAATAGGAGATGGAAGCAAATTAGAGATTATATCTTCCAGAAATTGAGTATGATGTAGATAATGAACCCGAGATCCCGAATCAGAAGTTTGGAGCCAAAAAAAACAAGTAAATAGGGAGAAAAATTGAACTAGGGTTAGGGTTTTAGTAGATTCAGAGCTACTCTCGAAGAAGTTGAAGATGGATGATAAATAGGAGAAGTGGGGCCCACTGGGTCTGCTGTAACTTAGCCACGCAAGTTTGGTCCGAGTTTGGGCCGAACTCGGCCAGAACTCTATTGAACTCTGTTTGGACTGTTTTACACCCAAAAAAATCCACTTATCCTATTTATGAAATTCTTTCAACTATTTAATTCAAAAAATTATTAATTTAAAATCTCAATTAATATAATTAAAATTATTTAACAAATTAATTCTGATACAAATTGATTGTCTCAGGTTAGCTATAAGGATACTATCCCAGCTAGCGGACATCCACATGGGATGCTTAAGTTCCATTTTGCTTAAGCTCTTATTGCCTTGGTGACAGACAGATCCTTTATAATCTTATCTCTAAAATAATTGCTACATATTAGAATTAATTCAATAAATAAAATTAATTAATATTATTGATATTTAGATTTTCTAATTTTTGACGTAAATAGTTGAATCTATCTTCTGCCAAAATTTTAGTAAAGATATCTGTCGGCCTCAAAAATATAGTCACGCTGAGTTAATACAGCCTATCAAGAAAATGTCTAAAAGACACGCTGAGTTCTATCAAATCATTTCCTCAAAAGTACGCAAAGTTCAAAATAGTACTCAAAGACAGCTCACCATTTTTCAGATTGTAATTATGACTGACAGCACGACAGTCAATAAACGTCTCCTCGTATGCCACGTATGCACGGGATTCAAGAGATCTCAGCCGACTATTGCGTGATTTTTTGAAATCTTCTTCAACAAGATTCGGTCTTCATCAAGTTGGCGTACCAAAAAAGGGCTTATCATCATTTAATGTGACTGACAAAGCAATCAATGTCAGAGATTTTGTGTCAGTCGAGGCACGTCGAATCAAGACAGATGGCCTTCTGACTCAAGTCTGCGTGCATTTTGAACTTCAGTGCTCCTGCCTCAAGTTTGCGTGTATTCTGAGCCTTCTGCCTCAAGTTTGCGTGTATTCTGAGCCCTCTGCCTCAAGTTTGCGTATATTTTGAGCCTAAGTATTTTTGCTGTAAGTCAGCGTGGATTTTTCATCTCAACAGGGATTTCATCCTCAACCAATTAGCGGATTATCATCTCAAATTATCAAATTGGAGTATGTGGCAGACATGCCACAGATCTCTCGTATACGTGCCCCAGTAACTTGCACACGACTCATGCATGATTGCCATGTGTCCAACAGTTATGGGCCACGTCCAGTAACTGCTCATCAACCTTGCGTACGATTGAGTCCTGCGTGATTATCAACTATGCATAGGTTATGAAGACAGTTATCTTTTTAGTTATTTTTACTCTATAAATAGAGTTCTTTTCTCATTCATTGTACAGATATACAGAATATCTAAATTGCTGTCGAATTCTTGAGAGCTTTTCTTCTTCGCATCGTCCAAGGGATAAAGCGATCGTCTTCTAGATCGGATTCCTACAGTTGTATTTTCCCAGAATCAAAATAAATAAAGTAAATTTATTTATGGAAAACAAATCGGCGACTCTGCTGGGAAAACCCATCTCCTCTTCTGAGATGGCCACAACTCAATGCGACGCTTCGTCGGTCGGATCGACGAAGAAGGTGATATCGATTCAGTTCAATCAACTCGCCTATGAAGAAATGCAGTGGGCTAAGGGTGGCAAGCACACTTCAGCCTCTATCACCACCGCCAAATCAAAGGGACGATCTGTCTACGTCCCTAAGAATCTGTTGACGACCAAAGATGGTGAAGTTTCTGCCACAGTGTCCATTACTAACACTGGCAAGAACTCCACTGCAGGCACGCATACTCCTGTGTGCTCGAAAATGATAGCATCCAAAGGATACGCTAACAGTGATGGCTCTTTAGCCAAATCTGTTTCCGTAGTCACACAGTCCAAAAGTCACGCTAACAGCACTGGCTCTTTAGCCAAACCTGTTCTAACATGCATTTCCAAACCCAAAAATCACGCTAACAGCACTGGTTCTTTAACCAAGCCTGTCTCAGCGTGTATTCCGCACGCATCATCCACCAAGTTAGTTCTCCCTGACTCAGCATGCGTACCGAAATCTAGCTTTTTAGCCAAAACTTCATATGCTAACAGCACTGGCTCCTTAGCCAAATTGTCACCAGCATATTCTAAGAAGAATAGCTCTTTAGCTATTTCTTTCTCCTTGCCAAGTTCTGCTAGAACTGGGGGTAGTCTTGCTATGGCTCCTCCACAAATGGCTCACAAAGTCCCTTCGAATAGGAACAACTCTTTGGTTGTTTCTTCTGCTCCTGTAGTGTTTACTTCAGGAACAGCTTTGGCTGACAGTTTTGTTAGTCAAAGAAAAGGAAATAGTCTTTTGACTACTCTTCCTTCTAGACATTCTATGTCTCAAAACTTGAACAAGTCTAAAAAGAAACATTCCTTAATGTCTTCTTCTACGACTTCTTCAAATTGGGCACAGAACTTGTCTCTACAAAATGGTTTGTTACCAACTCCTAATCAAGGGGATGGTTCAACTCTTCCTTCTCTGCAAATATCCAGATCAATGGAAGGAAAAATTCAAGTATCAAAGACCAATGTTTTACATCCAACAGATCTAAGAACGAAACTTAATCAATCCCGTTTGGGAAGCACTTCTGGTGTTAAGAAACCATACCAATCGGGAATGAAAGTAAGAGATCCGGATGCAGAATATGCCAAAAATTATGTTGCTCAGATTAATCACTCTTTGTATAATCAAGAGCCGGCAAAATCCAAGGACAAGAAATACGTTCCTAATAAACAAAGATTGTTCTCAAATATACCTCAATCTTCACATACAGATTTGCGAGAACATCTTCAACAAAAGAGGAGAAATAATTCTCTGTCAAGGGATTATGACCATACTGATCATGATTGTGACTTCCAACCTAGGGTCATAATTCAATGTAGATGTCAAACTAAACGACAGTCTGTCTTTAATCGGATCCAATGTGAACCTATGTCTGATGAAGATGAACCTCTTTTCGCCTCTATCAACATGGCCTCTCGGGATACTGGGGGTAGAACTGATAATCAACATGGGGTATATAGAGGCACCAGATCAAGAGTCCTGGCTTCTAATCAAAGAACTTCGATTTCTGAAGATTATTCTGAATTCCTTGGAGAATCCAACTTCCCACCTCGTTCTACTGGGGTAGTTCTTCTACGACTGATTTTGATACACAAAGCAATGATTCAGAACAAACAGTATCATCAACAATCCCTCGTATAGTCACAACTTATATGGTGGATGGGAATACTGAATTAAACAATGAACCTTCTTCTTCGATGACTCCCCAAGACCAAAGAATTGCTTCTTTGGAACAACAGATGAAATCTATGGCTGATACTATGAAGTCAATGTATGAACTTATGGCAACCCAGCTGCAAAATCAACAGACTGTACCTGACGCCATACCAATTGACACTGGTGTAAATCCAGTGCATGTTCCTCCAGCAGTACAATCCCATATCCCTGGGCAAGCTCAACCAATTCCTAGCCATTCGGGAGCTGGGGGTAGCGCTTATAATGCTGTCCCTCCTCCTAACTATTCTCTACAAGCTACAACTCCACAATCTTCCGGAGTCGTTACTGAAGAATTGAGGAATCTCCGAACCCAATTTGAGGCATTCAAACAGAAAGACGGTTTACAAAGGTTAGGTATCAAGCAACCTTATCCAATAGAATGGAAGCAAGTATCATATCCTCCTAAATACAAGCCTCCTACTATCTCATTCTTTGATGGGACCACCTTCCCAAGTCAGTTCATCAATCACTTTGAAGTGATGACTGATCAGTTGCAACCGAGCGACGCCCTCCTTACTCGGGTGTTTGTCGGATGTCTCAAGGGAACGGCTTATGAATGGTATAGAAGTCTTCCTGATGGGTGTATTACCTCATTTGCCGGCTTCAAACAAATGTTTCTTGAACGGTTCTATGAAGGGCTCAATGACATGACTATGTCTGCTCTTATAAGAATCAAACAGAAAAATAATAAAACTACTGAGGATTTTATTGAACGGTTTCGAAGAGAAGCTCTGAAGATGCCTCTTGGAACTCCTGATGCTGTCACCATTGACACATGTAAATCGAATCTGTTACCAATCATCAGCATGTGGACAGGATCTACTCAATTTCAAGATTGGCCTTCCTTCATAGTTAGTGCTAAAGCCGCAGAAATTAGTGCTGAAACTTTCAAAGGTTTAGGAGTGCACATGACTCCCAAAGAAACAGGTCAAAGTACTAGCAATAGTGCTAAATCCAATACTCGCAAAGGAAAAGAAACCCTTGAAGTTAATCTCCAGAGCAAAAATCAAGAGGTAATATCTGCCCAAGCTACCCCAGCTCCAACAAATCAACAACCAAGAGCACCTCGCCCCAAAGAAGAATACTCTTTTGACGACGATGACGTCCTTGGTATCTTTGAATGTCTACTTAAAGGTAATAAAATACAATTACCTGACATCAAGAAACCCGATAAAGCTGGTAAAACAGATCATCCTAAATACTGCCCATACCATAGAATGTTGGGTCACACAGCTCGTACATGTTTTGTACTGAAAGGAAAAATCCAAGAAATGATCAAATCTGGAGCTGTCACTCTCACTCCGAAAGAAAAGACCGTCACCTCCAACGTTGTCTCTATGCAATTCGGAGATTTTCCTCCTCAACTCTTTGAAAGCGGGATCGTTCCTATTCCCAAGGCAACTCTTAAAATCGTAAATATTCCCTCCCCCCCCCACAGTTTGAAGGATTAGTACCGATCACTATTGAAACAGGAGAAATCATATGGATTCATCCCGATCTAGTGGCAGATTTTGAATCTCCTCCCCTTCAAAAGACTACTTCCCTAAAATCTAAGAAGGCTGAAAAAACTAAGTCATGTCATATGACTTCTTTCGGATCTACTTCCGACACAGAACCAAAAGATAAAGTAGAAGCACTTGCTGGTGCTACTAGAACAGAGAAACATTATCTAAAGGATTATTCCAAGAGTCCAGAAGATACTCCTGATATCTCTCCAGCTGACAAAGATACTCCTGATGTTCCTCGTGAGGAAGAATCATCCACTGCACCTGTTCCTTCAACTACACCGGTTGTACCTATTCCTTCCAAGCCCACAGCACTTGAGAAAGGCAAACAACAAGCTCGCTTCGATAAACCAATCAGGAAGTCCCCTCCCCTTGGACTTCAGAAGCCTTATAACTTTGACATTTTAGCTCAACTCGCTAGTACTCCAGCTAGAATGTCCCTCTTTGAACTTCTACGTCTTTCTAAAGAGACTCGGGAGACATTAAGTGAATCACTTCTTCAGGCTGACTCTTCTCTCGCACAATTAAAGAAGCCAGATGAAGAACCTGTTACTTGCTTACATTGCAATAGTGTATTGGAGATCATCCCGAATATCATCTTTACACAAGATGACATGTTATTGGAGGATAATCGACATGATCGGCCTCTCTACTACACCGGTTATATCGATACGATGAAGATAGATCGTATTCTTATTGATCCAAGGTCTGCTTTAAGCATAATGCCAAAGAGTCTGCTGGATGAATTAAAAATCCCTCTTCACAAACTTTCCAAGACGGTTACTACTATATTGGGATTCAATCAAAGCTGAAGCAAGCCGTTGGAAAAGATTCATCTGAAACTTCAAATAGGCGATTTCAGATCCAAAGTCACTTTCTATGTGATCGAGATCGTGGGATCTTATAATCTTCTCCTGGGAAGACCCTTCCTTCATGAAAATAATGTGGTGCCTTCTACTCTTCATCAGTGCTTCAAATATATTGACAACGATGGAAAGGTACAAAAAGAAGTTGTTGATATAAATCCTTTCCGTGGGGTTGAAGCTTATTTCAGTGATTCCAGGATGTACAAAGAGGAGTATACAAAAATAGTACAAGCTATGGAAAAAGAAGATCCGCAAAGTGAGACCTTGATAATTCCTGTTAAAGGTCGAACTACTCAGCAACAGTCTCCTAAACCCTCTGGAGAAGGTCCTTTCATTATTCCAGTGAGCGGACGTATCTCTCCATTACCTCAATCATCTACCCAAGAGACACTGACCATTCCTGTCAGTGGGCGTACTACATTTCCTGTATCTTTACCTATAAAACAGGACACTCTGGTAATCCCTGTTGGTGGGCAAATTACTTTTCCATCCCAAGCTTCAAGGAAGCTCACCTCTTCTGAGCCATTTGTGATCGATCTTAATCGAAACAAAACTCCTTCTCGTTCTTCTTCTCCCCCTTTAGTCATTGATTTGGCTAAGATTTCTAAGGTTCAACCTTCTTCTAATGTAAATACTACTACTTTTGAATTTAATGAAATATCTCCATCTTTGCAGTATATCGATGTTTGTAATCATGTTCATAGTTATTTGCATTTGTTAGATGACTTGAAAACAATAACCATAGGAGTTGTACAGACTTTTCATACAGAAGTATCCTTAGAATCAGTACAAGATTCATGCTTTCTAGTACCTAGCAGAAAACCAGGGGACATTCCAATATTCTTCTACAAAGGACCAAAAAAACCCTATCAACCTTGAAGATGATGATAGAAATGATAATTCTGGAAGATTACAGTTGCGTCGTTACAGCCAGCAATCTAAAGATATTATCAAAAATATGGGCTATGACTTCAGAACTGGCCTCAATAGTGGGAAAGGAAGAAGAATGCCTGTTCGGATTCATTCTCTAAAATATGGAAGGACAAAATGCGGATTGGGTTATATTGCTCCTACTTCCTTCATCAATATCATCCATGAAGATCCCGAATCTGACGAAGATAAAAGATCTGATTCTTCTAGTTCCTCCTCTTGGGATTCTGATACAAGTATCGGTGACTTCCACCGTAACATTCTGTCTTCCAATATGGTTTCCGTTGACGGTCCTGAAGGAAATAACGAAGATGAATTTGAAATCTCATCCGAATCAGAACAATGGGCCCAAAGGTTAGATAATCAATGGGAGTTTAGATTCGAGCAAAGAGAACCTCCGACTGAAGATAAACTCGTTCAAATAGATGTTGGTGAAGAGGGATCCCCCAAACCAATATTCATTAGTGAAAGTCTTTCAGAAATTGACAAGCAAGACATGATCAAACTTATTCGCGAATACATCGACGTCTTCGCTTGGAGCTATGAAGATATGGCAGGACTTGATCCACAGATTGTAACTCACAAACTCAATATCATGCCAAATGCAAAACCGGTCAAGCAACAACAGCGACGATTCCGTCCAGATATTATGGATGCAATTGAAGCCGAAGTTAATAAACTCATGGCTTCTGGGTTTATCAGAGAGGAACAACATCCTGATTGGGTGGCTAATATAGTTCATGTCCTTAAAAAGACTGGCAAGATCAGAGTATGCATAGACTATCGTGATCTCAATACGGCATGTCCTAAAGACGAGTTTCCTCTACCAATTACTGATGTTATGATCGATAATACCTGTGGTTTTGAACGGATGTCATTCATGGATGGGTATTCTGGATACAATCAAATTAAAATGTTTCCAGATGACGAGAAACACACTTCCTTCAGAACGCCGATCGGTACATACAGTTATACAGTGATGCCATTCGGTCTCAAGAATGCAGGAGCAACCTATCAATAAGCCATGAGCACTATATTCCGTGAACATTTACGGAAAACAGTCGAATGCTATGTTGATGATATTGCAGTCAAAAGTCGACAAAAGGAGGATCACATCCAAGATTTAAAAACTATATTTGATCTAATGCGTCAACATCAATTAAGGATGAACCCTACTAAGTCCTTCTTGGGTGTCTCTAGTGGCAAATTTCTCGGCTTCGTCATTACCTCGAAAGGTATATACGTAGATCCCGAGAAGATCAAAGCCATCCAAGAGATGCGTCCTCCACGCACCTTAAAAGAGCTACGAGGATTTCAAGGAAGGATCGCTTATATCAGGAGATTCATCTCTAATCTTTCAGGACGCTGCAGACCATTCAATAAACTTTTGAAAAAAGGTGTTTCTTTCGTCTGGACTGACGAATGTCAGAAAGCATTTGATGACATAAAACAATATCTGATGAGCCCCCCAGTATTGGTACCTTCCATCTCAGGAATACTGTTCCTTCTATATACCCGAGTAATGAGTCATTCATTGGGTGCGCTGCTCGCTCAAAAGAATAAAAATGGTCATGAACAAGCCATTTACTACCTCAGTCGTACCATGACCGAAGCTGAACCTCGATATTCACCGGTCGAAAAAGAATGTCTAGCCCTTATGTTCGCTGTCCAAAAGACACGACATTATATCATTGGCCAGACCATTCATGTCATTTCCAGGATCAATCCTATACGAGTTATGATGAAGAAACCAAGTGTTTTAAATTCTCGATTGGCTAACTGGGGAATTTTACTTGCTCAGTATGATATGCACTATATCCCTCAGAAATTGGTTAAAGGACAAGCTTTAGCTGATTTTCTGGCTGCTCATTCAATTCCAGAAAATTCCAAACTCTACGATGAAATCCCAGATGAAGTCCTAGACTCAAACCAAATTGCTGAAGAAGATCCTACTTGGCATCTATTCTTTGACGGAGCTTCAAGAATAGGTCCTAATGGTGACATTATCGATGGGGTTGGAATCGTTCTTGTATCGCCAGAAGGTCATGCTATACAAAGAGCTTATTCTCTCGATCAACCATGTTCGAACAACGTAGCTGAGTACAATGCATTGCTTATTGGTCTTCAACTCGCTAAACATCTGAATATTCAACATTTGGAAGCTTATGGAGATTCTAAACTCATCGTCAATCAGATAAGAGGTACTTATGAAGTTCGTCATCAAGATCTGGTTCCTTACCATAGATTGGCCATATCTATGGCTTCTTCATTTGAAGGATTCTTTATCGAGCATATTAGGCGAGCATGTAATACAGAAGCTGATGCTCTTGCTAATCTTGCGGCAGTTTTAGCTATTCCGGTTAGACGTCAACAAATGATTGTTGTTTACAATCGAAAATTATTTCATCTTGAGAACAATCTAACTCTAGGACTTCCAGTTGATATTGAAGAATCAACATCTCATGATGTCAATACAACAAGAGGATTCGGTATTGATTTAGAGTTCGACAGATTAAATCGTAAATCATCTTCATCTGATTCTGATTCTAGTATGGAATTCATCTTCAGTAATTCAGCTGAGACTCAGAACACTGATAAAGATTGGAGACATCCTTTCTTAGATTTCGTATTATATGATATCCTTCCAGATAATCCGAGTGAGGCAGCATCTATCAGACGACGATCACTCAGATTTTATTACAATCATACTACAAAAACCTTATATCGTCGAGCTTATGATGGTTTACTTCTTCGATGTATTGCCGGTGATGAGGCCCAACAAATTATCCGCGAAGCACATGATGGAATTTGTGGAGCACATCAGCCTGGGCCTAAACTTCAAGACCGTATTCGATGCATGGGTTATTATTGGCCTACTATGGTAAATGATGCTATTCAATATGCCCGTAAGTGTAAAGCTTGTCAAATCCATGAGGATTTTATCCATCAATCTTCAGAATTTCTACACCCAACAGCAGCATCATGGCCCTTCGAAGCTTGGGGCATGGATATTATCGGCCCAATCAATCCGCCATCATCAAAAGGTCATCGGTTTATTCTCGCAATAACCGATTATTTCTCCAAATGGGCTGAAGCTATTCCCTTATCTGAAGTCAAAACTTCCAACGTCATCAACTTTATCAAGCATCATGTCATCTACAGATTTGGTGTTCCCCGACGCATTATTCATGATAATGGACTACAGTTTGTCAGCCAGAAGTTTACTCGATTCTGTGACGATCATCGGATCAACAATTTTGCTTCTACCGCATATAATCCAGCAGCTAACGGATTAGCAGAAGCTTTCAACAAAACCATCATCAAACTCTTAAAGAAGTTTGTTTCTGCCAACAAACGTAATTGAAGTAAGAAACTCGGTGAATGTTTGTGGGCTTACCGCACTACAGTTCGTAATGCCACCAGATGTACACCTTTCTCTCTGGTGTATGGATGCGAAGCTGTTCTTCCATTAGAGATTCAAATTCCTTCTTTAAGGATAGCAATCGCTAATGAACTTACCACTGAGAATAATGATCGTCTTCGACTTCAGGAATTAGAAGCTCTAGATAAAAAGCGGTTATATGCTCAACAGAATATCGAATTCTATCAAGCTAGAATCTCAAGAGCTTTTAACAAGAAAGTCAGAGTTCGAGTATATCGAAAAGGGGAACTTGTTATTGCAGTCAGACGTCCGATGACTATGACACATATGAGTAAAGGCAAGTTCGATGCAAAATGAGAAGGTCCATTCATTGTGAATAAAGTATTTTCTAATGGGGCATATCAGCTTACCACCATGGATGGTAAAGTTACTATGATGCCCATTAATGGCAAATTCTTGAAGAAATATTATGTGTAATATTTCGATATCTTTTATCCCCAGTGGAAATAGATATTCAAATTTGTATCATTTTCTTAGTGAATTTGATATCTAGAAAATCACGTCCATATTACCTCTGAATTTTCTATCTCAGTATCATATTTTCTATTTTACGAAAATGATATCTAGTCTTTTGATTTTCGAGTCCAAAGATCATGGAAAATCGAGTTCAAAGATATTTTTATATCTGAATTCTATTTTTTCTAATCAGTATTAAACTAAAATTATCTTTGGTTTAATATCATCTGATAGAATTACAAAGTTTATTTGTATATTCTATTCTAATGAAATATGTCATGGATTATTTACTTCTGAACATATTTTCTATAGATACATCATTATCAAAACAACAAAGTCAAAAATCAGATCAAAGTTCTCATTTTCTCCATTCAAGATCAAAGTGCTGATTACAAGTGAATGCCAAAAAAATTCAAAATATGAGAAGCTTGAAAAATTTATTGAGTAGTAGGAGTTATTAACTCCTGAATACGATCAAGTACAGTGTTCATCTTCTCCTCATGAGTTTTACGGACTCGTTCTGCTGCCTCAACTGCGACTACTTGTTGATCAAAAATAACAATAGCATAATGGCGACGGTTAGCTTCTTCTATCTGCTCGGCATGCATCTGTTCTCGCTCTTGTTGAAGAGTTTGATAGCGTGCAGCTTCGGTTGTACGAGCAGTGATAATCTCAGATTGCTCCTTTTCTATGGATGCAATACGCTCCTGAAGACGAGCCAATTCCTCTTTCAACTTCAGAAGTTCTTCAGCTTTAGATGTTTCATATTTCTCCAGATGTTCTACTCTCTGACGAGTTGTTAATATTTCTTCATCCTTCTCTATTAACTTCTCAGATGAAGAAGCAAGAAATTCTTCTAAAGCAGCTTGCTGAGCTTGGGCTTCATGTTCCAATTGAGCGATCTCAGCCACAGTCAAAGATTTAATATCTTCCTTCTTGATCTCCCAGTATTTTTGGATAGTTGTCTCCAATTCATCAAGGAGATGTTCAAAGAAGATACATTGAGTCTCACAGCCAGCATGTCGTAGTGCCAGAAGCGGGAAATTAATCACCGTTCGGAGTTCGGAGAAAGGCATAGTTTCGTCTTTCATGAATCGCCTGGAGAACGTATCCATATATGAATAGATAATATCTGAATACATTGCCAGGGTCCTTGCCAATCCCGTTTCAAAATTGGGAGTTGCTGTCATTATTGAGGAAGAAGCCTGGATGTTCTCTATTCTGAGAATAGAAGTATGTGCTTTCGGAGAAGTCGGTAGATGTGAACTTCCTTCATCAACATCAGTCTGAACAGGTGGAGCATGAGTCGAGCTCATCGCTGCAGCAGTTCCTATTAGTCAAAGGAAAAATAATCAGCATATAAAGAAAAAGAAACAGTAAAAAACAAAATTAAAATAAAACTCTACCCGGTTGAGGTTCATATTCTATATGCTTGGGAAGTCTCGCATCTTCTCGCAGTCGGTCCATAACGGTGTCTGACACCTGCTTTATATGACTACTTCTAGCTTCAGAATTACTGGGTACTGGAGCATTGTCAGGAGATCGAACAGGTTCAGGATTAAGCTCCATTCTATTCTCTCTGATCTTGTCTTCATCGTAATGAGTAGAAGTATCAGGGTGCCAATCCTCTTCAACTTCTTCTTCTTCCTCAAAATGTTCTTCTTCAGAACTCCTTTTGTCAGATTCATTTCTTTCTTCAGATTCTCCTTGATCCTCAGCTTCGTGATGAGTCTCTGATCCAGAATCTAAGATGTTTTCATCAACTCCTTGAGAGTGATGAATCTCAGGAACAGCAGCAACAGTATTAGTAAGCTCAGGTTCTTGAGCTTCAATCTCCATAGACTCAGCATTGACTGCAGAAATGTATAGAGGCTGAGTTTCAACAACAGTTTCTTCTCCCATCGCAGCTTGGGTAGATTCAATCTCTTTTGGAATACTAGTTTGAAGAATGATATCTTTACAAACATTCTTCAGTAATTCATCAGCAGTTAATAGCTCAGACGTTTGCACATCTTCATCGCCTCTGGCCGAAGGAATGTTCTCTTCAACCTGAGTTTCTTCAACTGGATTAGTTTTCTCTACAGGTTGAAAAGATGGAGCTTCTGGTTGTTCCCTGACTTCTGTCCTGGCTGCTGATTCCTCTTCCGAATCTTCAATTTGATCATCCAACGCCTGAATGACACCCACTTTCATGTGCTCAAAGGGGATGTTAATATCCTCTCTCCTTATCTCTGGAGTGGTACCTAACCCAAGATCGAATGTGGGTTCTGTAGCTACTCCACTAGTCGTTGGGACAGTCGTTTCCTGAAATCGAGTTGATTCTACCTCAATTGGTTCAGCGGAAGTTACCGGAATATGAGCGTGATCAGATTCTGTTCTTTCAGTGGAAACTGCTTCTTCGATTTCTGGCAATATACCTCCGCTCATAATGGTTTCCAGAAGTTCATTGCCCTTCAGTTTTCCGACAGTCCTCTTGACGAGTCTGGCTCTCGATTTCCTTTTTATTAAAGGAGCATCATCTTTATCCGTCTCTTCATCTTTATCAGCAGCATCATCTTCATCAACTGAGAGACCACCTAGAGATGAAGTGGCAGTTATTAAAATCCCTTTCTTCTTAGAAGTCTGAGATTTAGTGCTCTTTTTAGAGACCGTCTCAGATTCATCACTCCGTTTTCTCTTGAAGATGGACACAAATATTGGAGGAAGAACTTCATCAGGAAATATTTGCTCTTTGGATACTTCATATAAAGGCTCGACCTCCGTAGTCTCATCCTCAGGGTCCAGGGTAAATTGTGAAGTGATAATTTTCTTCTTCGATCTCTTTGACGGAGCTGGGTCGTCCTCTGCGACAAAAGTCTTCAAATGGAAATTTGGCATAAAAGTGCTCGATGAAACATAAAAACGGGCATATGTGTAGAGCATTTTTGTTCCCGTCTTGGATAAAGGATTCGGCATGGAGAATTCAGCCTTTGTATCTCTAGCTGTGAAATATCTCCATGCCCGAGCACCATCGATAAGTCCTCCACGAACAGAGAGGCAAGTAGTGGCATTCCCAACATGAAGTTGATCATATCCGAACTGTCGAGCAAATCGACTCGGCAAATATGGTTCTAAATACGTCATTTCCTCATGACGATATACTAAATGAGATGGTCGAATTCGTTGCAACCACTGAAAAGCTACATCACTTAGCCTGTGACCTTTCTCTCCATCTATCATATTCACAGGCATACTCTCATAACCTGGTGGTGGAGGAACACATTGAATTGACCAATGTGACGCTCGGTTCAAAATGTTTATGCATTCTGGAAGTGTATGAACTTTCCAGAAAGTTTCTCTAGCATATTTCTCTAAAAAGAGACTGCTGCTCCCTCCCGCTTCCGGAGGTATCAAACCGTCATGATGAAGAAGAAGCCAACCATACAAATAAGTATATGGCATCTCTATTTTCGGGAAAGGATCGATCATATTCCTTTGATCAGACATCATGGTGGTTACAAAGTTTCGAAGACCTGCATTCAGCCTGCAAGTCATCGCTGATAACAAATCTATCTTGTAACCGTACATGAGGCACACTGCTGCAAAAATGACGCCTCTATGTATCCTATCCAAAGAGCAAGAGCCAGGAACAATAAATCTTCCTATCCAGAGGGAGAGGAATCCAGCTAATTGACCTTTCTTTGATAAAGGTTTTCCACTTTGTCTAACATATGACTTGAAAGTGGTTCCAGCTTTAAATTCATACCAATCTTCATTGATTGTAAAATCTTTACAATCATACTTCTCCAACAGATTGGTAATCTCACTTTCAGAAAGGGGTTTGAAGGAATTGATCTGATACTTCCTCTTTTCATTTATCTTCTTCTCGTCTTTGTCACGATTCATGAACAGATAAGACATCCACTTCTGGATATGGCAGCCGGCTTCATCCTTATTATTTTTATAATAAAGAGTACATGTGCCGAAATGGCACATCATTTCTTCGAATAGATACACCATTTTCGAGTTCTTCTGCGACAGAAAATTTAGTTCCTCTGTTGTAGGTACATATTCTTCATATGGCAATGTGCCTGTGGGTAGATGAGAGATGTATTCCATCTCGTGAAGAGCAAAACCCATCTCCCCTTTGGGAGTCATAAAGGTTCCTGTCCGGTGATTATATCTCTCAACCAAGGCCAGGAATAAAAATGGATTGGGTTTGAAGCCGTAAGAAGAATTGACGATCGCATCATAAAGATTTATCTGCTTCAAATCATTCTCATATTTGTCCAGAACCCAGTGGACTAGAGTCTTCCACCTCATGTTCTCCTGATTCATTAAGCCTATCATCCTCGGCGTTGAGTCAGTGGGATAAAATGCCTTATCATTCGCCATGAATTCATTTATGAAGATAGGTGTTCTGAATGGTATCAACAGAGACGAGTCTTCTGGTGGCACACATCCCGGCTTTAAACCACGAAATAAAGATACATGATTCTCTGGAGGACTATAAAATCCGTCTTTCTTATAGATAATTTGGCTCACCTTCGCTTGTTGATTTTCTGTTAGATGCCATGACATTCTTCTTGGATAACTGGCGTGCATGAATCGCATTATGGATAAACCCCTAGACACTTTTGGCCAGTACATGGCTTTCCTCGTATCACCTTCAAAATAGAAACAAACTTTCTCCCTGATTCCTTTGGGTTGTGATTTGTGTGCTATGGCGTCCCCAAACAGAAAGGCCGGTTTCTTATGAAATACCAAATCAGAAATCTGGAGTGGTTCACCATTTATCAGACAGAGCAGAGTTGTGTGGTCTTGATTCTTCAATAAAACCAATCTGGTTTCAGGAGTGTCAAATTGAGGAAACTTTACATGAGACAAGTCATGTTTGAATAAAAAGCTCGTATATCCTTCATATTCAGCCTCTTCACTTCGGATGTCCACTACAGAAAAGAAAAGATCAGATATGTTTTGTCACGCAGACTTCAGAAAAATCTACGTATATGAGCCTTATGCGTGCTTAGCAGTGTTCAAAGAAAATTTCATAAGGCATGCATAAATCAGACAGATACGCTGTCAGAATTACACAAAGATCAAATAATCACGCATGTGATTAATTCACGCAAAGTCTAGACAGATTAGAATGAAAGTCACGCATCATTGCCAGAATCACACTGAAGTGAAAATGACAAAAATATGCTGACAAATCAAGACTAATCTATCCAGAGGATGGCTCTCAGAAGTCTGCGTGAATAATTCAACATCGACATCTCTGCCAACATATAAAAAATCACGCAGAGTCATGAGATCCATGCTCATTTGCGTAAAACACAGAGCTTCATAAACACGAAGATGTGAAGTATAGCCGACCCTAAAAAGGGGGTATACTTTATTAAATATCCTTTGCCCTAAGAAGGGGGGATATATTTTGAAAGTTCAGCATCATTTTTCTTAAAATCCTAAAGAGATTTCTACGTGGAGTTTATCTTCTTGAATTCATATCCCCATCATCAGCATGCTTACGTTGCATGGGGGGATGAGTGGCTTCACGACGAGGAAGTCGATCGGAGGTGGCACGCGAGGACGTTGCAGGGGCCTTGCCCTTAACTTGAGCATCGATCTTGGGAGCCATGGTTAAGAAAGAAGAAGGAGAAGACGGGGAAGACTATGAAGAGTTCTGTGGAGTTCTTTCTCTAAAAGCGAGTAAAAGAAATAATGGTGGTGTATGGCCTTTTTATAGGCTCGCAAAGAAGTCCAAACGGCAAAATCCTTAATCATTTGCCTCGATATAGGGTTTTTCACGGGATCCTAAACCTCACAGAATCCCAACGGCCCAATCATTTCGGAAAAAATCTCTCTTTGTATCATTTGAGCGTGACTAAATTCATTTTTTCGTCTCGATTTCAAAGTATTTCGAAACAATTTATCATTTTTCGAAAACTTTGAAGGGGGTTTTGTAGGCCTCAAAAATATAGTCACGTTGAGTTAATACAGCCTATCAAGAAAATGTCTAAAAGACACGCTGAGTTCTATCAAATCATTTCCTCAAAAGTACGCAAAGTTCAAAATAGTACTCAAAGACAGCTCACCATTTTTTAGATTGTAATTATGACTGACAGCACGACAGTCAATAAACGTCTCCCCGTATGTCACGTATGCACGGGATTCAAGAGATCTCAGCCGACTATTGCGTGATTTTTTGAAATCTTCTTCAACAAGATTCGGTCTTCATCAAGTTGGCGTACCAAAAAAGGGCTTATCATCATTTAATGTGACTGATAAAGCAATCAATGCCAGAGATTTTGTGTCAGTCGAGGCACGTCGAATCAAGATAGCTGGCCTTCTGACTTAAGTCTGCGTGCATTTTGAACTTCAGTGTTCCTGCCTCAAGTTTGCGTGTATTCTGAGCCTTCTGCCTCAAGTTTGCGTGTATTCTGAGCCCTCTGCCTCAAGTTTGCATATATTTTGAGCCTAAGTATTTCTGCTGTAAGTCAGCGTGGATTTTTCATCTCAACAGGGATTTTATCCTCAACCAGTTAGCGGATTATCATCTCAAATTATCAAATTGGAGTATGTGGCAGACATGCCACGGATCTCTCGTATACGTGCCCCAGTAACTTGTACACGACTCATGCATGATTGCCATGTGTCCAACAGTTATGGGCCACGTCCAGTAACTGCTCATCAACCTTGTGTACGATTGAGTCCTGCGTGATTATCAACTATGCATAGGTTATGAAGACAGTTATCTTTTTAGTTATTTTTTACTCTATAAATATAGTTCTTTTCTCATTCATTGTACAGATATACAGAATATCTAAATTGCTGTCGAATTCTTGAGAGCTTTTCTTCTTCGCATCGTCCAAGGGATAAAGCGATCGTCTTCTAGATCGGATTCCTACAGTTGTACTTTCCCAGAATCAAAATAAATAAAGTGAATTTATTTATGGAAATATCAGCTAGTTGGTGTTCTATATTAATATATTCTAAATTAATGTCTCTATTTGACTGATGATCTCTAAGAAAGTGATATTGTATCTCAATATTCTTGGTGCGTGAGTGACATATAGGATTCTTTGTCAAATTGATCATACTAGTGTTGTCACAAAATATGGGAATATATGAATAATAAAAATTGTAGTCATCTACAGTTTGCTTTATCCACAAAATTTGTGCACAACAACATCCTACGGCGATATACTTAGCCTCTGTAGTTGATAATGCAAGAGAATTTTATTTCTTACTAAACCAAGAGATAAAGCTTTGCCTAGGAAATGATATGTTCCGCTGATACTTTTTCTATCTATTTTGTATCCTGAAAAATCAGCATCCGAATAACTGGTTAGGTCAAAAATATGTAGTTTTGAGATACCACAAGCCGACATAATAAGTGCTCTTAAGGTATCGAAATATACGCTTAATAGCACACAAGTGTGATTCCTTAGGGTTAGCTTGGAATCGTGCACATAAGAAAACACTAAACATTATATCGGGACAACTAGCAGTTAGATACAGTAAACTACTGATCATACCATGATACTTACGTATGTCAACTGGTTTGCCTTGTTCATCTATGTCAAGCTTAGTTGAAGTTGCCATCGGAGTTCCAAGTGGTTTGGCTGACTCCAGATCGAACTTATTTAGCAGATCCTTTGTGTATTTGTCTTGATTAATAAACGTCCCATTTGTGGTTTGCTTAATTTGCAGTCCAAGAAAGAACTTCTACTCCCCCATCATGCTCATCTCAAACTCACTCTGCATATACTTAAAAAAGTCTTGACAAATAGATTCATTAGTAGAACCGAAAATAATATCATCAACATAAATTTGTACCAACAAAATATTACTATTCAAAGATTTTATAAAAAGTGTTGTATCTGCCTTGCATTTTAAAAAAACCCTTTCCAAGTAAAAATGAGCTTAGACGGTCATACCAAGCACGAGGGGTTTGTTTCAGTCCTTATAAGGCTTTCTTCAACTTGAAAATATATTCAAGATTTTTGAAATCAGTAAAACTAGGTGGTTGAGCAACCTAAACTTATTCTTTTATAAAAACATTAAAGAAAGTACTTTTAACATCCATTTGAAATAATTTAAAATCATGAAAATAGACAAAAGAAAATAACATTCGAATGGATTCTAAATGCACAACTGGGGCATATGTCTCATCGTAGTCGATACCTTCCTCTTGGTTGTATCCTTGAGCTACGAGTCGAGCCTTGTTACGTGTGATTAAACCATTCTTGTTAAGTATTTCGGAATACCCAACGGGTGATAATCATCGGATGATCAATGGGCTTAGGAACAAGTCCCCAAACTTGATTCTGGTCAAATTGGTTCAATTTCATTTGCATAGCATCTAACCAATAAATATCATTATAAGCTTCTTCTAGGCTCTAACTATGAAATAAATGCTACATTAGAAACTATATCTCTAGTTGAGGAATGATTACTTACAACTTTGTGATCTCACCTATTACCAAGTCCTTGGGATGGGCAGCCACGAATTTAGTCTCTTGGCATACTCTTCAAGTAGCTGGTTTCGGGTTCCGCTTCAGTAGGTGTTTTACTTATACCGTGGTCTTCATCGTCACTATCGTTGTTCATCTGACTGTTTATCTCATTGAAGGTGACGTTGATTGATTCTTAAACTGACATAGATTTCTTGTTGAAGACTCTGTAACCTTTGCTCTTGGTCACATAACCTAGAAAATTTCTTCATCGGTGTCACGACGGGCACCCACTTTTCGGGCGCAAGCTCGTGAACAAGCCAGCTACGTATCGAGCAGACTCCAGCCTGACTCGAGTATGTATAAGCTGTCAAGATCATGGTATCCTGGCTAATATGGTAATCTACAATATATCTTAATCCACAGGAATATATAAGACAAGAATGAACATGTATGGGTCGTGGTCTGCAGCCCACTAGCATATATGTCCGATTAGACTCCAAGAATAATATGAGTATAAATCTAAGCTGATAAGAAGAATATATTATAAAAGCACGAGAAGGATAGTAAATCAATAACACTAATAAAATACCTGAATCATGCAGATGAAATCAACTACCACATGCTCAGCTAACTAACTCCGTGCAATCAGCTACCTGAAGAGATCATCAGGTCCTCAGAGGACTAGCAAGATACATAAAACATGCCTACTAATATGACAGTAAATAACATGTATGGAGGATACGAACACTGCAGGAAGAATATCTAAGGACGACGAGTCGTGTGGAAATGTAATACTAAACTTGGCTAACTATCAATCAGAACTCCTATAGCTTGTAGTACAATGCAAGATACTCCCAATATATAGTGTTTCAATTGACGTACAAGCAGGATACTCTCAGTCGAGATTAGCCAATTCTAGTATCGATCTCCTCTCCTAAAGGATACAAGGTCAAGCAAACACCTATAAATCGTAGTACAATGCAAGATACTCCCAATTCATAGTGTCGCAAATCAAGTCAATCAATCAATCAATATATGCTATAGGTCGTAGTATAATGTAAGATACTCCCAATCTATAGTATGTCTCAAGTCAAGTCAATCAAGCAATATCAAGATAAAAGAATCGGCTATAGGTCGTAGTACAATATAAGATACTCCCAATCTAAAGTAAATCTCAACTGTAGTACAATGCAAGATACTCCTAGTCAAGAATAGTCAAGTCAAGAACAGGATATATAAACTGACAACTCAATCACGAGACAAGGTAACACGAAAAGACCGATAATCTAGCAATGTCAAATATCCTACACGTGCACGTAATCTAGAACAAGTAAAGCAATCAAGGACAAATCAATCAGAATATGGAATCATGTGATAATATGAAAAGGAATACAATAAAAAAAAGAGAAAATAATGTAAATATTGTATATGTTCGGCAAGGTATACTTGCCTGAGGGTTGCACGGAAAACTAACAATATATCTCCAATCAACAAGTCAGAAAGTCCAAGTCTCACAACTGCCTCCAGAAGCTGAAACATACATTGCCAACATTCTCAGAATAGTCAAATTAGCTAGGATTGCTTATCCTTAAGTCCAATTCTGGATACAGGGGCAAAACGGTAATTTTGGATCAAAACGATGTCCGCCGTTGGATCCGCTTTGCACCGAAAAGCGTACCAAAGTCAATGGTCTCTAAAGTCGTCAAACTACATGGCTACAGATTTATTTTAATGATAAAAACCTAACGGTATGTCCAGTTTTGGATTCCGGCAGGCCATGCACAAAATTGCCAGTTGAATCGGATCATGGGGCCCGCGAAATGGTGATCTGATCAACTGTCTCAGAATTGGACCAAACTTGGCATACATGACCAAAAAAATGATACAATCATGTTGGAGTAAGTTTTGTTTCGATCTGACGAACGTGCATAAAGTAATTAGAGAATTTCGAAAAGGCCGATACGGTGAATTTCGACGGATACACATCAAATTCGTCGCGCACACGCAACCAATTTGAATTCCGTCAAAGTCCACATGTCCGCAAAATCGATACACATATTTCGATGCTTTCGGTTCGCGACAACGTCGCTCGAATTGGCGGCAAGCACGTTGTATCGGGAAATTTTATAATTTTTGAAAACAGTTAGGTTTTTCCCGATTTTTTGAATCGAATAACTCTACACCTACTTAATGAAATTGGAATCTATAAAAAGGGTTTCACTGCCGTATATGTTGTCTATGACCGTCTTCAAGTACAACTTCGAAACTGTTACAAGATCGATCGAAATCAGTCTTCGAACATGGATGTTTGGACTGCGAAGATGTTCAATTTTGAATAAGATTTTCACCAACTTTGGGCTCAACTTACGACGCATATAATACAATCTAAATTAACCTATTTGAAAGGAATCAGGGAGGGTTACGTTGTCGACATACCAGAGAAATCGGTATGCAAAACGATCGAACGTGGCGGCGGAAAACTACTCGCGAAGTCGACGCTTCATTGCAAGTTGTTGCTGTCCTATTTTACGCTGCGCATGCATGCGCGGCGGCCCTCAGTGACGCTGCGGTGGCGCACGGCCTCCTGGAGGTCGGGGGTGGTAGTGCGGCGTTAGGGTTTTGTCTTTTTCGAAAGAATTTCCTCCCTCTCCCTCTCGGGTTCTCAGTATATGTATATCGATTGATATGGGGGGGGCGCACGGTCTGGGAATATAACTTGGTTTAGGCTGGGCTGGGCTTGGTCGTTTTAGGGATGGCTGGGCCGGCTCTCGTTTGTTCCTTTTATTTCATTTCTCTTTTTTTTTAGCAACAACTAAATATATAAATATATTCATATATATATATACACACATATATGTATACGTACTACTATGTATATTTATATATATACACATACGCACGTATATATATATATATATATATATATATATATATATATATATATATATATATATATATATATTTTATACACATATACGCCTATATATATTTGTACATACATGCACATATACACCTTTATATATGTATATATACATACAAATGTACATATATATATATGTACATACAAATGTACATATATATATATATATATATATATTATAACCCTTATTTGACAAAAATAATATAACCGATAATAATATAATATTATATAATAATAACCTCAATAAAATAATAATAATAATAATAATAATAATAATAATAATAATGAAATTTAATAAACCAATAATGGTGTATATATTATTATGTACAGTCTAATAATTCCAAAAACGTACAAGGACCTATTTTATACAAATATCATTAATTATCAACTAATAATGATATTTATAATACTTAATTAAGAATACTTAGAAAATATTCATTAGATCATTAAAATGGAATACGACACCATCATACCAAAATACATCAACACGAATGTCATTGGACGTCCCGTATAACTACATGGGCTTGGCTTGGTTCGGGTCCAGTCCAGGCTAGTTTGGTACAACCGGGTCACTTAAACGTTAAATAATATTAATAATGAATAATTAAACTATTTATAGAGATTAAGTCGCAACTTGGCCAGGTTTTCCTAGTTAGGACATCATTATGGCTCGACCTTCCATACCAGGGCTAATACACTAGTCAAAGCACGCCACTACACTATCCGTGCCATGATTCCTAGTCATCTTGTACTTCAAAACTCAATCATGGCTAAAGTCATCTACAGTAATAATTAATTAAATAATTATTTATAAAAAGAAATTTTAAAAATCACCATTTAAATCAAATAAATAAATAAATAAAATATTTCAAAAACTTTCGGGAAGGGAAGCTACAATCGGCTTTTGAGTCAAATTTGCCCAAATTATCTTTTGTATTCAAAATAGTAAAGAGGGGGTCCTATTGAACCATACTTCATAGGGAATCATTTTTTATTTCGGTCAAATCAGAACCCTATTCAGAACATAGCATGCTGTATTGACACCTTTAGCCCAAAACTATTTAGGCCAGCTAAATCGGTTTAGCATAAATCTAGCCATTTTTCTAAGAGTTATGTTCTTACGTTCCACAACGCCATTTTGTTGCGGATTCCTGGGATACGAAAATTTTGCAAATATTCGTGTCACAAATTTCTCAAAGTCAGCATTCTCAAATTCGCCACCATGAACACTTCGAATAAGAGTGATCATGAAGCCTTTCTTATTTTGTACCTTTTTACTAAATGTGACAAATTCTAAGAGTGCGTCATTCTTATGAGTTAGAAAATATACCCACGTGTATCTGGAGTAATCATCTACAATTACAAAGTCATATAGCTTACCATTTAGACTAGCAACTCTGCTGGGTCGAAATAGATCCTTATGTAACAATTGTAGAGGTCGAGTAGTACTTACAGCATTGATCGACTTAAAAGTTGATTTAGTAGCTTTGTTTTTTTCACAATTGTTACATACCATGTCTTTCTTGAAAACGATCTCTGGTAAGCCTTGTACCAATTTCTTTGTGGATAATCTCACAATTGTGTCCATGTTTGTATGACCTAGTCTCATGTGCCATAGTTGACTCTAATCATTTTTGGCGCATAGGCATCTACCTACAGTGTTAGTATTCTCTAAAAGATAGAAAATATAAATATTATTTTCCCTATTACCTTCAAAAATAGTACTACCAGTTGAGCTATCAACTACAGTACATTTATCTTTAACAAACTTAATACCATAACCATGATAAGCTAAATGGCTTATGCTGAGTAGGTTATGCTTTAATTCTATTACAAGACATACATCTTTAATAATGGGATAGAGAGCCTTACTAATGTTACCAATACCTATAATGTATCCTTTTAAGTTGTTTCTGAAGGAGACATATCCTTCTTTCTTCTTCACATTGTTGTAAACAAAGATGCATCGCCGATCATGTGCCGTGAGCAACCGCTGTCGAGGATCCACTTGCTTCTAGAATGGGTTAGATGTTCCACCTACAAAAAAATTTATAGATGAAACTTTTGGTATCCTTTTCTTATAGGGCCGGACATGTTATTTTTTGGTACCCAAGTACAAATATTCAAATCTATTAATCTTCTAACTCTATATACAGAAGAAATATGACCAGGAGTACCACAGTAGTGATATTTAGCATGTACATGAATGTTAGATGAAGTGTTGGTCTTGTTTACTTGTTTGGTAGTCCAATGGGCTTTAAGAGGATACTTATAATAAATAGGAAGTCTAAGATTTCTATACCTCTTGGGTTTGTCAGTCTTTGGTTCAGTGTTCCTTTTGGGTAAGTGACACGTGTTAGGAGAGGAATAAGTCAATATCGACTATTTTCCTAGTCTAATTTTCAAATTTTTGGATATGTCAAATAATATATGTTAGGGCATCATTCCTAATCAGTGCATTGATACTCTTCTTCTTCTCAATTTGATAGTAAGCACCTGAGCTATGGTCTTGTCCATTTCTTCAAGAGTGTGTGATGCTTCATGTAATTGTAACTTGTATTTGCTTAGCAATTTCCTATGGTCTTCTAGGAGGTCACTAAAGGCATCACTTAGCTCATAAAAAGTGAAGTCTTCATATAGAGGGTTAGTAGTTACCTGATCGAACGCCATTAGGCACACATTTGCAGCGTCTTGAGAACTGTCGTCTTTGAGTTGCTGGCTTCGCTTTCGTGCCATGTGCTCGTGTTTGCATATTTTTTGAGGTTGATTTCTTCGTGTAACATTTTTCATATTTGTTACCCTTCTTGGTCGATGATGCTGACGGATAGTCTTTCTTGATGTGATATCCTTTCTTTTTTGCATCTATAACATATTTGTTCTTCACCTCATTGTTGTTGTTGATCTTCTTGTTCCGACGATTGAACTTCAGGAACTTTTTAAAATTTCTTACCATGAGAGCTTGCTCTTCTCCATCTGAGTCACCATCTTCAGACTCCTCTTCAACAATTCTTTTGTGTTGTGCCTTGAAAGTAATTGATTTCTCCTTGGGTATCGATTCTTCAAAATCTTGCAGATCTAGCTCGTGTGTCATCAGTTTCCCCATGAGTGTTTTAAGTGGCATTGCTGTGAGGACGTTTCCTTCAACGATTGTTGTAGCCTTAGGGATCCAGTTCTTTACGAGACCCCTCAGTACTTTGCAAATCTTCTCATGATTATTGTACTCTATATCGAGAGAAGACAATTGATTTACGATGTCAAGGAAATTAGTGAACATCTGAGTAATCATCTCATTTGGCTTCATCGTAAATGCCTCGTATTCTTGCGTTAATCTGCTGGTCTTTGATTCCTTGACTTGAGTCGTGCCTTCAAGAGTCACCTCTAGAAGCTTCCCTACTTCATGTAATGTTGTGCAAGTGGACACCCTGTTAAATTTAGTCCTATCTACAGCACAAAATAGCACGTTAATAGCACGAGCGTCAAGACTAGCTTGTTTCTTTTCATTATCAGTGTACTTGTCATGTGGTTTATGAATAAGTGTACCATCAACAACTATACGTGCTGGCTTTTTATAGCCATCAGTAACGATAGACCAAAGGTCAAAATATAATGACTTCAAGTAGAAACTGATTTGTTTTTTTTTTCCAATAAGTGTATTTGGTTCCATAAAACATTAGAGGTCTGTTGGTAGATTGTCCTTCACGTGCTTTGGCCATGTGATAGTGTCTCTAAAGAGTATATGCAAATAAATGACAGGAACGGTTAACTAGTAAACAAATAATTGCCAATTAACCTGCTCTGATATCAATTGTAGGACTGATATGCAGCAATATATACTCTAAGGGGGTGAATAGAGTGTGCAATAGAATAATAGCCGTTAAAAAAATTTAAATACTACTATATCACTATCAGGTCGCAGTGGCTATGTCACAAATAGATATAAGTAGTAAGTAAGAGGTACAGAGCAAACGCAAACGAATGATGTATCCTGGTTTTCCTCTTGTGAGGACTATTCCAGGCCGGAGGACTCTTGCTCCAAGTTTAAATCCATAATTGGAGACATAAGCGATAATTGAGCGTTTGATGCTCTTACAACACCGAGCTTTAAATTCGAAGTGCTCGACCGACTTCAATTATGAAGTGTGAACTTTTGGATCAAGCCTCTGATTACAACGCTCTAAAATTTCTAGACCGTGCCGTACTGGCAAGTAGACTAGAGGTTGTAAAACAGGCTTGGAATTTGAAATTGAAAGTTTTGAATAACTTAGAAAGCTTAAGAGAAGAGCAAATAGAAAGTGAATGAGTGATTAGAATGAAAAACTCTTCTCTATTTATAGGATTACTAAAAATCGAGTTCTAACAGAATTCGAATGCCAAACGTTCAAAAATTTGATCGCTGCAGCCTAGTCTGCATGAAGAACAGGTTTACAGGGTTTACCATATCAGGTACCCGAGTTTGGGTTAAGTTCGGGCCGAACTCTGTTCTTCTGTTTAGGCAGAATCCAGGGTCCAAAAGTTGGTTTTGGGCTTTTTTGAACTGTTCAACTTTTGGAACTATTTTTCAAACACAAGTTTTTGGGTTTGTTTAAACTAATAGGAAGCTTTGAGAAACAAGTTGGGTAGTTTGAAAAATATTTTTGGTTCAAGCTTATTTGCCAGTATGACGAAATTTATATTATTTTCTAGACTGAATAAAATAGTAAAAAATATATTTGAGAAAGAAAATAAAGACAGTCGCGATAACTGTGTAAATCTCGAACGATAGCAGTACTGGTTGTGGTAGCCCATTATGAGTAGCCCTTATATCGATTCAGAGTTTAGACGATTATCAAAATTGGTTCGACCATGACCAATGGGCCGGCCAACAATGATCACCATTCCACGCAAACAATATCAAAACACCCCTAATCCTAAGGTCAAACCATAATCGACAGTACCCAAGCTCGTCTCACTCTGTTTACTAAACAACAAGCATAGATGATCAAACTTGTATCTGCAACATTCATTTCAAGGGGTCTGAATCGTTCAACAAAGCCATTCCTAGGATAAATCCACTCAAATCAAAATCTTCGATATAATATGATCGACAACATCAATCTGAACCATTCTCCTAGTCTAAGTACTCAAACCTATGCGATATAATCCCCCAATTCAAACTTATATACCTTAACTATAAAATCACAAGTCATAACCATCGATTCCAATTTTGAGCCATATCATATCCATCCTAAATTCGTTAATCATAATTTACCTCAAATTTTAATCCTACTAGTCCTCAATTTGTGCATTTATTTCGTCGCAAAATTACAAGATCGCCTAATAAATTTTCTGAATCGTAACAATCCTCGTATCCCAGAACATACAAATCCAATTCAACCGAATCACGTCGACTCATTCATCCTCTACATTCGTATACATTTTTATTTCGCATAGTCGTCCTAACATCTATTTATGTACACTTCACCAAATTAAGTCATCCAAACATTAAGTACTTCAAATTCTCAAAATATAGACTTCGCACAAATAATAACATTTGGTACGATCATCTTTCATCGAATCAGAGTACCTACGAGTTATTGCATATCGATCTTTGATACGTCTCAATACCATCAATGATATATACAACCTGATGATCTTCCTTTTGCAACGAACTCAGAGTCGTGCAACCGATGCCATCATCCGAAGTGGATATACAATCAACTATAGCTATCTCCGAAACTTATTACATGATTAACTCATCCAAACTTAGAATCATATCTGTCTATCTATCTATCTATCTATCTATCTATCTATCTATCTTCGTTCATCGTGCGTCAAAATTCTTTAATAATATCTTTCTATACTACCTCCAAAACATTGATACCGTATCTATTCATCAAATTTCAAATTCATCAACTATACTCTAACTCAAATCATCGAGCAATTCTATCTCAAATCTTTAGAGTCAAACTCGTGCTTCCGAATCAAACTTTCATGTGTGCTATCTTCAAATCGTGTTAACTTTCCTTTTTCAATCTGAAACTCAATTCCATTCAATCCAGTACTAACATTTTCGTATAAGATCCATTTTAATTCCCTCGACTGAGTCATCCATTCTGTTGCACATTAATTTCTCTTTGATTAATCTACATATTCTATCGTTTTGCATTTCATAACCAACGTAATCCCAAATTTGATACACATATTTTCTCGTTCGTTTGAATCAAACTCATACTAGATATCTAAAGTCACAACTAACTTTGAAATACTCATTCTAAAGTTATACATAATCCCGTTGCTTGCTGATAAACTCAATGGTACCCCGATCCTCAATCAATCAGACATCCATAAGGCTATCTACAACGTTCATGGATGGAATCACATAATAATTCCTCGAAATTAATTTTGAATCAAAATTGATACACTTTGAATCTCTAAACGATCCATTCCTCAAATATTCAAGTACGATCCACCTATATCGCATCGATGATATCATCTTTCGATAGCACCTCTATTGTTAACTACCCAACATCTCATGAATCAAGTCCAACTCATCCTCAAACGAACATATTTTGATCCCACATGCAACTTGCTAGCATCGACAAGCCTTGGTGTGTATTGCCAAGCACAACTGTCAACAAGGCCCTACGTGAAACTATCCTTGTTCAACCAAAAGTACTTGTGCGAGATTCTACAAAATATCTAGACTTATTGTATGGAACATCCCCGAGAGCATTATAGACGTCGAGTACGAAAACAACATTAGAGTTTAAAAGAATTCAATCAAGAATCCAAGGACGTAAAGCCGTACTCTGATACCACTTCGTCATGTCCCAATTTTGCAGAACGTCCTCGCTAGGGCATGATGTCGTACGAGCATAAGTTGTGTCCGTGCAAGGCAAATACAAAACGACTGATTGAGCGGCTTAGCGACGAGATCGTCGCACAGAAGTGCCGGACAGAAAAGTTAAATAACATAAGTTTGTATAGAAATAAAATCTTTTTACTGATAATGTAGCAGAAATAACAAACGGCTCAAGGCCAAGATTACAATTGCTCAAGCCCTATCTCTCTGAAATACAATCACTCAGCTCTCTCTTATCTTTCAATATAAAAGATCATCCCTTAGGCTTACAACTTGAAGAAATGATATCTATACATTATGTCCTGTATAAGTTCCAATAAAGCTGCACGTCTCGAAACGCCAAGAAATGCCATGCCTCGATGCATCCAAGCGAGTTTTGCACCGAACGAGTTACTACCTGGAACCTCCAAACAAACTGTGAGGACATTAGTACATTGAATGCACTGGTGGGGAGGCCTTTCTCCCACCCATACAAAACCATTACATAATTTTAGTGAGTACGGACTATTCTTTTGTGGTCATTCTAATCTTGTCTTAGGACCAGTTACATAACATATAATACTAGCCTACTTATGTCACAACATCGTGATCGTGCTACGCAACTGAATCAGACTTACCCTTACTTACCTTACGGGCTTCCCTATTTCAATATACGATAAAGTGATATCACAACGACTTAGTGCCATACTATTGAACCATAACTCTATATATTGTGCCGAAGCACAAGTCTTTGCTGAAGCCAAATCTTAGGCTTGATAGTTGTTTTGCATATTGTGTCTCTACTTCTTTACTCATCTGGGCTGTGCATGCAGATTGTCGCTAGCACGTTTGACTAAATCTATATGAAAGGTCACTAAAAATTCAAGCCATCTTGGACCTAGCTAGGATAGACGACGATCCCTTCAGTGTAAGGTAGCTAGCCTACTGAAGGCTCCTGAATCTCTTACATAGCAATCTCTTGTTCCTCCTAGGTCGATATGATCCCGGTGCCCCGACGATTCATTCAAGAGATTAAAATCTTGTGCACAAGTTGTCCTTGATCATACACCTACGAGAACATCTACACTCAGCGTAAATGCATGGCCTAACTGACAGTATGACTCAAACCTTTCTCGTCTCAATATTCTAGCTCTGTGCAAGTCCCATGCCAGGGACTACCTCGATGACCCATGCTTGAGAGAACTTTTCATATTACACCTCTGAAACCCAAGAATGGTTACTGGATAACCTTCCCGCCAAACTGAATTAACTCATTTCCTTATCTCAACTCAGGAACGACTATTTGATAGCCCTCCAACTTAACTTGAACAAACTGTGTTCCATAAAGTGCCTCAAACTATGTCATACTCTATATGGCACGCATTGAACCCGTCCGAATGTGTATACTAGGACATTGAGTTGATAGTCCATGGGTCAACATAATAAAACTCTCTTTTATGCAATACGTAAAATTAATAGGGCGAGTGCCAGCTCAAAAACCCAACGAGAAGTGCTATCTAGGCATCATGTTCAATATTTTTAAGTTTAACACTAATATGATATATAATAGGATTATTCCCTTAAATATGTGGGTTCGTCTCTTCTATTAGCATACCTACTCCGGGCATAAGAAAATATCCAATTTATTATGTGTGAAGGCTAAGCAGTGTCGAGTACACCAAAGCTACTTACATAAACGAGGAGTTGCCTCGACCGAGCGGAACTTCGAGCAAGCCGCTGCTTGGCCAAGTCAAAACGTCGTTGCTTTGATTGATTCATCTTGTTGAACTGAGCTGGGTGGGGAACTACACTACTACTTCAGCACAATCCTTGTTTCTACCTTGGACAAATCGGGCTTGTAGCCCCGAAGTATCGTTCAAGGAATTAAATCTTGTGCACAAGTTGTCCATGAGTATGCATGCATATGCAGCTTAGCTATAAAAAAAACATATTATGAATGATAATAGAAAATTTTAATAGATATGCCACAGTTCTTATTTGTCCTGCCATATTATCTTGAGTCATAGCCCGCAATACCAACTACCTATTTTAGGAACTTTTCTGCCCAATCTAGGGACTTATCATTTGTGTTACCATATATCCTTCGATCCGTTGGTCGACATACTCATTGCCCAAATCTTGAACTTTTCTTCACCTGCCCAATATTTTGTACAATGATATACAATTCATCACTAGATCTACTACAGTCTACTAGCAATATGATTACTTATCTTGCATTATCATTCTGAGCTCTTACTAGGTATTATTGATTAGTACTATACACAAAAACAAGTCATCATTTGTTAAGCGTAATAGTTGATCGTCGAAGGACCAAAGCCACTCACTTATTGGTGAATTGTCGAGAGAAGAACTTTCATGCGATGTCAAGCTCCACTCACTTGTTCACCTACATTCGTACCAACAACAATTCTGAATTCTTCTTCACTTTCTCTCAGTAATTCAATATGAATGCGAAGACAGTAAAAGTAAGCCATAAAAAATTTATTGTAAACAACCACAAAAATGTATCATAAAAACCAGCATCGAAAGAGGCATCGAAACCAATAGTATTAGGGTTTGAGGCAGTGACTCTAATATAGAAATCTTTTCCCAAGACACAATCCACTGCATGTTGAGCACAATTTTTAAAGCATCCAGTCCATAACGAGGAAAGGGTCTTAATTCATTGTCCCGATCAATTGATACCGACAAGGTTTTCTTATTATTTTATTTTAACTTGGCCCTTCTAGCCACTAACGCTCTCCTGCTATATAATGAGAATGAGGCAGTTCATTTTAATATACTAATAGAAAGGTTTATCCCTGAAACTTAAACAAAACCTACCTATATCGAATAAAGATGAAAACTTTTCCTTCATATCCGCTTCAAGATCCCAAGTCGATTACTCGACCAAATGATTCTGCCAAAGCACTTGAACCAAAAAATATCACGATTTCATAAAAGTTTTTCCTTTCTATCCAAAATCAGACATGCTCCTCCACATAAGACAAGTTAGCTTGCTTTCCTAACTGACTGAAGTCCACTACATGACTTGGATTATACATATATTTTAGTAGTTGAGAAACCTAAAAAATATTATGCACATCAGCCAACGTCGGTGGTAGCACAATTTGATATACGTTTGGAGCAATTCCTTTAAGGATCACAATGGACCAACATATCTCGAGCTCAACTTACCTTTCGTTCTAAATCAGGTAAGTACTCACATCGATGATACCTTTAAAAACACATGGTCGCCAACCACAAATCGATTAAGTTTAATAGTATTATATCACTAGTATTCATGTAATCACTATATTGTCGATACCCAAACTTAGCATTATCCTAAATGTTTATTAAATATATCATACTATTTTGTTCGCCTAATATGTATTTACAGACAAGCAGTAAGCAAGATCTAACTTGGACATATTCGTTAAAGAACTCACGACGGGCCAAAGACATCATTATGGTAGAAGATTTCAATAAACAACCCAATGAAATCTCCGGGGCCTCATTCTCGGGGGTTCTGTTGTACGGTCAATGGACGGGGGTCGATGGGACAGCACCCTGCGTGGGGGTTCTGGGGTAAAGCCTCTGAAACGTATTCATATTTTTGGATTTGTTTATCTTTGGACGATTGTCGTTAAAGGAAATAATATTTTATTATGTATTTTCTATTTGTTTATGGGACCAAATGTACATCAGGTTCGCAATTGAAACTATGAAGCTTAACCAATCTAAGTCCACTCAAAATCAGCCTAAACCCAAACCGAAAATATTTTGGAAATAAATAATCGAACTCGGACTGAGTTCTTCCAGAACTCTGCCCGAACGCGATCTGGGTAAAACCTAATTCCTTGGTCAGCCTCCTATTCCTGAAAATTAGGCTCTAACGTTCGAATTTTGAACGTTAGGGGACAGAACTCTACCCAAACTCGATCTCCAATAAACCTACATAAATGTAGATACCAATTGTAAGAATGAGATGTAAAGCACTATACTCTAGAGGGGGTGACTAGAGTGGGTAGCAAAAAATTAGCTATTAAAAATGTTAGTAGCAAGATCACATAATATATATATATATATATATATATATATATATATATATATATATATAATATATATATCACAGATATACAAATGAAAAGTAGGGAGCAGAGAGCAAACGCAAATACAATGATGTATACTGGTTTCCCTCTTATGAGTATTAGTCCAGTCGGAAGAACTCTAGCTTTCAGTTGAATCTACTATAGAAAAATGCCCCAAGTTTTCATCCAAAGTCGTTGAAACTTTTACAACACGATCTTTGATCTGGAGTATTCGACCAACTTCAATTGTGAAGTGTCATTCTTCTTTCAAGCCTTTGACTACAATTTCTTTGAAACTTCTAGACCGTATCGTACAGGCAAAATCGACTAGAGTATTGTAACTGGCTTGGGATTTGAAAATGAATAGCTCAGAACACTTTAAAAAAAAACGTATTTAGGCTTAAAGAGAAGAGAAGAGAAAGGTGTGTTGAAATAAGGAAATTTTTTCTCTATTTATGGTTTTCCATAGGGATAATTCAGACAAAATTCAGACAAAATTCTTTGAAAGAATCTCGACAGATAGCCGTTGCATCCGTAACTATGGGAAGACCAAGTTCAAAATCTAATGGGCACTAACCGAACTCGGAAAGAATGCGGTTCAAATTCTGTTGGTCTGAAATTGGTTGGTTCAGGGTTTTGTAAATCAGGTTTTGGGCTTTTTGAAAGGTTAGGAAGTAGTTTGGGCTTTTGTAAGTGGGCTTGTTTTCAAAATTGAAGGATATTTTGAAAACATTTCTTGGGTAGCCTATTTGTCAGTACGACGTAGTGTACATCGTATTTCTAGAATCAATAAAATATGAAAAATACATTAATAAAATAGGAAAACAATAGCCATTTGATAACGTCATTCTTTTGATATTTGAGCAGACCTGAAGACATATTTTTTATTGACGACGGTCGTCCAAAGATAAACAGAGAAATCTTCTTGTATAACGCCCCGGATAGGTCATTGGACGGTTCAGAGAAAACTCCTTGTATAACGCCGTCTTTGGCCCATTAATAATTAATAATTCTCTATTGCATATATTCTGGTTTGATCATGTTTGATCACGCTTATTGCATGTCTGCAAATACATGTTAGGCAAACAAAGCAGTATGATGTATTATGATACAAACATAACAATATGATGTAGAACATTAGGACAATGCTAAGTTTAAGTAGCAACATGATAGTAATTACATGAATATTAGTGACGTCATTATGTAAACTTAATTGAATAGTCATATTCAAAAATATGATATAATCATTGGGCTAACAATAAAGGCATTGACTTCCCCAATCTTATTCACTTATTAACATTCAATCTTCATATCAATTTAGAGATATAAACCTTCTCCTTTCCCACGATCAACTCCTAGCCTTCTAGTGTGCCAAATTTGTAATCTTGGTTAGAAGTCTGTTCGAGTTGTAAAGCTTAGATTACCAAGTGTTGTTCATTACACTTGTTGTTTGAAGTCGGCAAGCTCACCGTATCAAAATCTTATGGTTGTTAAAGTTTCTCTTTTCACTTGATAGTAAAATTGGTCAACAAAAAGTGAGTACTGATATGAGTGATTTTGGTTGAGGCATTGATACAGTCATATTTGGAAGGATTGGTTGGAAATTCTAATTTGGAGTTTTGGGGATTATTGGAATTGGTCTAAGGGGTTAACACTGGGTTTCGTCTAAAAGATAATAGGAAAACGACTGGGAAATATGTCTGGATTCGAAACAATTGATGATATCGCTTGGGTGGGTTCGCCCTAGAACTATGTTGCACGTATGTGCGGTGAGTTATAACTTACCCTGTGTTTTGAGATGTAGCAGCATGACGCATTACGGACAGAGACATGACTTGATAATTATGTTGCAAAATAGTTTGATTGTAGAATGACTTAGTTATTAAATAAAATTGACTAAGGCTTGGTGCACGACTCTGAGTGATGAAACAAATAGGGAACGGTTTTGGAAAGATTTTAAAGTATACCAGGTGAGTTTGGTTGATTATAAGTGATAAAATTGAGGAGTATGAATTCAGTAAGTTTCAAGGATGAGACTTCTTCTGAGTTGTATATTATGTAATGCTCTATCCCGCTTAGTTCAATAGGATGAATCAGAACGCAACGACATTCAGACTTGGCTATACAACGGTTTGCTCAGAGTCCCGTTCGGTCGAGGCATGTTCTCATTCAGTTGGGTGGCTTCAATGAACTCGTCACATCTTGGCCTTTACACTAATAAATGAAAGTTTTCATATGCATTAAGTAGGCTTGGTAATAAAAGAGATAAATCAACATAGCTAAAAAAATAATCCCATTGTGTCAAATGTGTATAGAACATAAAATCGTTAACTTGTTGCCTAGATATCACTCCATGATAGTATCAAATCTATCTTAGTTCCTTCTAGATAACACTCTACTTGTTCCTCCTATATATCACTCCATGATTGATTACAATTGATGTAATTGAGGAGTGTGAACTCAGTAAATTTTGAGAATGAAACTCTCTGAGCGGTGTATTATGTAATGTCCCTTCCTGTCCAGTTCAACAGGATGAATCGGAATGCAATGACGTTCAGACTTGACTATGCAACGGCTTGCTCGAAATTCCGCTCGGTCGAGGCACGTCCTCGTTCAGCTGGGTGGCTTCGATGAACTTATCTCAGCTTGGCCTTCACACTAATAAATGGAAGTTTTCATATGCACCAATTAGGCTTGGTAATAAATGAGATGAATCCACATACCTAAGAGAATATTCCTATTGTGTTCAAATGTGTATAGAACATATAATTGTTAACTTGTTGCCTATATATCACTCAATAATGGTTTTCGAAGTTGTCACTCGGTCCTTCGACCTACGTATTGAGTTTAGCAAAGTTATGCTATGGACTATCGACTTGGTATCATAGCAGACTTGTTCCTACGAATTTACGGCTTGATGTAGCAATACGTTTCCATGGTACAAAGCTTGTCATATAAAGTATGACTTGGTGGGTAACACTATAAAGAACATGGTGGTTCAAGTTAAGTGGAAGGACTATCAAATAGTTTTTTCCAAGTTGACTTAAGAATGTGAGTCAATTCAGTTGGCAGCAAGGCTATTCAATAGTTGTTATTGGGTTTTCAGAGATGTAACATGGAAAGTCATCGTGATCGTGGGCCACCGAGATTGTCCCTGGCTTGGGATCTATATTGAGTATGGAAAAAAATAGGAGAAACAAAGGTTTAAGCAATATCTTAAACCGGCCATGCATTTATGTTGAGTCTAGTTGTCGTCGTAGGTGTGTGGTCATGGACAACTTATGCAGAAGGATTGAAGAGTTCCTCGAACGAATTATCAGGGCACTGGGATCGTGTCGACCTAGGAGGAACTAAGATAGCAAGTGGCTTATGGAGATTTTAAATCAGAGCTCGCTACCTGACTTGACAGGATCGGCGTCTGACCCGGCTATAATATAGCAAGTGGCTTCAGGAGCTTTCAAATACAACTTATTAATCGATTGAAAGGATCACTATCTAATCCGACTACAGTCTAAGATGGCGTGTCGCTAGTGATCTTTCACATACATGAGTTGGTGTGCTTGCGGCAATCCGCGTCCATGTCTTAGATTGAGTCAAGAATGTATGCACGACACGAATGAGTCAATAAATGTGTACGATGTGCATCACAATTACTAAGCCTAAGATTTGCCTCAATAGAGTCACGTGCTTGGGCAGTATTTGTGGTATTTGGTTGTCGAAGTAGTTTGACATGAAGTTTCCAAGATTTGATTGAGTCAGTTGTATGTAGAAACGTGAATGCCGAAAGGTAAGCTTAGTGTTGTTGTATAGCACGTTCTTAATGATTTGGGTCACGATCACATTATTGCAACATGGGTATACTGGTAATATATGTGCCTTGTAACTGATCCTATGGCAAGATTAGAAAGACCACAAAGAATAAGTTGCACTCACTAAAATAACGTATTCATTTTGTATTGGTGGGCGAGATGCCCCCACCAGTATGATTGTGTACTGACAGCCCACTAGTTTGTATGCAGGTTATAGGTACTTGTTCATTCAAAGCGGAGCTTGCTTGGATGCGTCGAGGCATGGAGTTCCTTGGTATTTTGAGGTGTACGGCCGTACTGAAGACTTCACTTATACGAGACATAATGTATAGACATCACCTTTTTTGAATTGTGCACCTCAAGGAAGGATTTTTTTATTGAAAGATGAGAGAGAGATGAGTAATTGTATTCTGAGAGCATATGAGATTGAGTGAATGTAATCTTGGCTTCGGCACTTTGTAGTTCTGCTGCTTATCAATAAAGATATGATTTTGTTTTCTTGTATTTGTGTTGCTTAACTTTTTCTGCTACTGACTTCTGTGCGACTCTGTCGCCAAGCTTCTAATCGGCCGTTCCTGGTATTTGTCTTGCACGAGCGCAACCTTTGTTCGCGCAGCATCATACCCTAGCGATGATGATTGGTTTTGCGGAACCCGGGTGTGACATAATGGTACCAGAGCATGGTTTCACGTCATTGGACTTTCGATTAAATTTTTTTCAACTCTGATGTTGTTATTTTCTAAATCGATGTTGTTGGCGCTCTCTCTCAATGTTTCATAGGATGTTCCACACAATAAGTCTAGATATTTTATAAAATCATACATGAGAATTTGGTTGAAAAAAATATAGTTTCATTTGAGACACGGTTGATGAGTTATGTTAGGCAATATATACCTATGTTGCGTCGATGATAGCGAGTCATATGCTGGATCAAAATATTTTCAGACGAGGATGAGTTGGATTCAATTCATGAGATGTTGGGTAGTTTACGATAGGGATACTATCAAACTATGATATCGTCAATGCGATATAGATGAATTGTGCTTAGATTTTGAGGAATGGACTGAATGGATACTCATGTGTATCAGTTGAAATTTGAAATTGGTTTTCAGGATTTATTGAGTGACTTCATCCTTGAGTAGTGTATGGAATAGCCTTGGGGATGTTCGATCGAATTGAGGATCGAGATACCAATGAGTCTATCAGCATGCGATACGATAATACAATGCCATAGATTGAACGATATAGAGTTAACTATGATATTAATGTTTCGGATGAGATCAGTTCGAACGAACAAAAAATGTTGCTCAACGAATTTGGGATTGCATTGCTTATGAAATGCAATATGATAGAGTAGATAGATTATTTAAAAAAAGTTAACGTGTAATAGAATGGATGACTCAGTCGAAAAAATCGATAAAAATTGTATACAAAAATATTAGCACCGGATGGAAATGGAATTGAGTTTCAAATATCGAATAAGTAATGATAGCGCGGTTGGAAGATAGCATGCATGGACGTTTGGATTTGAAGATACGAAAATGACTTAAGGATTTTTGAAGAAATTGCTTGATGACTTGAGTTAGTATAGAACGATGCGATTAAAAGGATATGTTGCACGATGACTAAGATAGATGATAACAAATTCGATTGAGTTTGAACGAATTGATTATGTAACTAGTTCAGAAGATAGCTATAAGGGAATTGATCTTGAATTTGTAAGAGCTGATCATATATCCAGCTCGGATGATAGCATTGGTTGTATGACCCAGAGTTCGTTATAGTGGAAGATCATCAGGTTATGTATAACATTGATGGTATTGAGGCATATTAAATATCATTATGCCATAACTCGGGAGTACTCTGATTCGATGAAAGGTGATCATATCGAATGTTATTCTTTTTACGGGTTATATAATTATGGGAAATTAATGGACTATGTTAACGTATTGAATGTGTGGATGACTTAATTGGTAAACTTGAAGAATACATAAATAGATGTTAGGACGACTATGCAAAATGAAAATGCTAACAGATTTGATGATCATTAAGATGAAGATTATTATGACTCAAAAAATGATAGTAGGAGATGTTATGATTTTATGATGAGATAGATGCACGAGATTAAGGATTAGTAGGATTTGGATTTGAGGAAAGTTATGTTTGATGAAATAATGATTGAGATGTTACGACTTGAGATTTGGATTTGACATTCCGACTTGTGATCGACGGATTAATATGACTTGTAATTTTAGAGTCGAGGTGTAAGAGTTTGGATTGGTAGGTTTATCGAGTGAATCAAAGATACAATTTTGAGAGTTGTGAGTTGGTGTCATTGAACTGTGTTGTGATCGATGATGATCGTAAATGAACTTAACCTAGGAATGGCTTTGCTGAAACGACTAGGACCCCTTGAATGAAATATTGCTGATGCAAGTAGGAAGAATCTATGCTCGATGATTAGAAATCGGCATGAGACGAGCTCGGATAGGAAATCATATACTATCGACTATGGTTTGACCTTAGGATGAGGGGTGAGTGGTTTGATATTGGTTGCATAGAATGGTGATCATGACTTTGACTTTAGCCTTGTGAGTTAGCCTAGTAGTCAGGCATACGTCCCTATGTTGAAAAATAGAATTGGTGCAATTGACCTTAGCAAAAATTGTCTAGATAGATTATAGAGCTGGGGTAGCTAGTTTATAGAGCTTAGGCCTAGAAGTTTGACAGATGTGCTTAGGAGTTTTAATAATTGATAGAATTGGATTGGATGAAATATTGGATATTGGTGTTGGATAGGTAGATGGTTTGCCAATCGAAAGAACAAGATGGCATCGAGGATTAGTCAGATAAGTTGCGTATTGGTGGTTTGCCCCAGTTGTGTCGCAACGTAAAAGTGATGAACGAAACGTTGATTACGAGTTAATAGGAAAATTCGAGGTCATGTGCTCAGAGGAAGTGGAATGGAACAATCTTAGATTTTGATCGAACTGGTTCAAGGTAAACATATTGGATTTGCATACGCTAGATATTTGTGATGTTGACGTTGATGTCGTAAGGATTGAATCGGAAGAATTATTGATTGGTTGATAGAATGAATCAATTATGTTGGATCAAATTTCTAGTACAAAGGAAAGTTGATGATTGAAATGAATTCGTATTTTAATAAAATCGAATGTGTTCATGAGGATGGAATGAAAGTAAACTATACTTGGTCAGATTTGAAATGATATTATCAGGCTTGAGATAGTATTTGGAATAGTGTAATTGAGTTGTGCATAATATTGACAGATTCATATTTGATTGGTTGTGTTAAGGGTTTGGAAAGATAGTAAAATTGGTCTACGAGAATTGAGTATCGATGTGACTTTGGTTGAGGCATTGATGCAGTTAGGTTTGGAAGGATTTATGACCCCTGTTCCCGAAATTTTCAAAAAAATTATTTATTTTCTTTTAGATATTTTGTGTTAGAAAGCATATTTCCGTCTGAACTATATAAAAGTAAACTAGAAGTACTTTTGAAGGGCAAAGAGGTTTGCCGAATTCATTTAAATACGATTTTTATTTATGAAAATGTACTTTTAGAATTATTTGAATTATTGTTGTCAATAATTTTAAGATTTGATTTTGTAAGATTATTCTAAATACTATTCAAAATGTTAGATATTATTTTAAATTATCATTATGGACAAATATGGATTGAGATTTGTTCAATCTAGGATTGAATTAATTTAAAATTTATGAAAAGATTTAATCCTCCACCTATTTAAGGAAGCCTTCCCTTTTGCCTTTTCCAGCAACTCAACACAATTCCTAGCCATCACCATCGTGTCGTCCACCGTGTCACCGTGTCCGCTTCGATCCTTTCCTACCGTTATTTTTTATTTTACATCAACTTGATGTGTCCGACAACACCGGACATGATCTCAATCCTTTTATCCCTATGTCGTACAGGACACACACCATCAAACCGACACATACAACCAAACCATAACCATAATTTGGTCAAACACAAATCGTCGGCCAACTTCCTTTCTAGCTGACCTCGCAGTTTCCACATGACTACCATCATCATCCTACTCCACTTTTTGCCCAACACCACCGAGACAGCCAATTCTAGCGCTCAACTGGAGCCATCCACCTCCATCAGCCGATGGAACCCTAACTCCACCGTCAGGACGCCATTATAATCCCTACAGTCACCAGAGATGCCAGCACCACGGCCGTGTTGGCCTATTCAATCTAAGTCAACATGATTTTGATAGTTAACTATATTATGTCTCTATATGTCGCAAATATGACTCACATGAAGATTCAACTATAATGCGGTGCTTGAAAGTAGTACTTAGTCAAATATGTAATTTTATATTTATTGAGTCTAGGACTCATGCACATCGAGTCACGCTTGGTATCAGAAGTCTACTCAACCACCAGTCCACTTATACAGACCAAAGTCCATCTACAAAAGTCCAACCAATCAAACAAAAATCATGCCAAAACAAGCATTAGAACCTTACCAATTATGCCAACCGAACTCTGGCTAGATGTATCTGGATATTCCAGACAGTTGTGCAATCACATATATTGTGGCACCTAATGTTTGAAAAAATTCAAATATACACCAGAATTCTAGCCGAACTCTGCCACAAAAATCCTACAAATATGCATGGATTTCCACATTCTCACTCACTCATCTCTTCTCACCTTTCCTATCCTATAGTGTGATCTTTGAGCTTTAACCTTCCAATTTCCAAGATAAACTCCCTCATCCTTCTAATTTCAATTACGACCTCGGTTAGAAGTCTGAAAATGAGTTGTACAAGCTTGGTTTATAAAAGCTTATCTCTGCTTCTTTTTAATACTTCACATAATTTTATTCTGTTGGTTGCAGCACTCTGCCTTTACTTTAATTTTCTAATTGGATAGATATTTTCTCTGCACTCAATTCACCCCCTTTAGAGTTGTCTAACGATCCTTCAGTTGGTATTAGAGCAACTTCTCTTTTTATCATACTAATATCCCTAAGAGTTATGGCAACTATTGGATATATCTACACCAACAATGGTGAAGGACAGTCGACAAATAGGCTACCCCTATTTGACAGTACCAGCTACACATACTGGAAGACACGTATGAGCTTCTACTTGAAGTCTCTTGATTTTGATATCTGGGCTGTAGTAATAAATAGGTATCATAAGCCCCTAGAATAGTCATAGATGGCAACTTTACTGAGAAGTCCCATGATAAATACACAGACACAGAAAAGAAACATGCCAGTCTTGATGCTAAAGCTATTAACATATTATTTTGTGCTTTAGATATAACTGAATTAAATAGGATCTCTACTTTTACCACTTCACACAAAATATGGAAGCTTCTTGAGGTTACTCATGAAGGAACCATGCAAGTAAAATAATCAAAGATTAGTCGTCTAACACAAGAATATGAAGAATTCAAGATGAAGCAGAATGATACGACGAACTTAGATGTTCACACGATTCCTATATATCGTCAACCCTCTATCCTCTCTTGGAAAGGAGTACAACAACCACGAGAATATTCGAAAGGTACTCAGAGGACTCACCAAAACTGGAATTCCAAGGCCATAACAATCATTAAGGGAATGATCTGACAACAATGACCCTCAAGATGCTTATGGGGAAGCTTATGACTCACGAGCTAGATCTCAAGGAATTTGAAGAGCCTGTACCAAAGAAAAAGATGATTTCACTCAAGGCACATTATCACAAGAAAGCCTCAAACTATGAATCTGATGATGATGACTCTCAGCGATGATATTGCCTTCATCACCAGAAACTTCAAAAAAATTCTAAAAATTAAGAGATCAAAGGAGTCAAACGAAAATAGTGATGAAGAGCCAATGTGCTCTAACTACAAGAAGCTTAGCCATATAAAAAGGGAATGTCCGATGATAAAGAAAGGAAGCCGAAGTGACCGCCCATCGAGAAGAACTTCATCAAAAAAGTATGTTAACACAAGCATCTGGCATGAGTGCAAAGCAAAAAAGTGAGTCTAAAAAAAGAAGAAAAGACTCGAGACTGTGCAAACCTCTACTTCATGGCAGGTATCAAATAAAACCAACTATGATGATTTCACTTTTGATGAATTAGATGATACCTTTAGTGATCTATTAGAGGAATATAGAAAGCTCAATATTATTCAAGCATTCCAAGAAAGATATTCAATCTTATCAGACTGAGATTAAAAAACTTACATTACTACTCTACTAGGAGAAGTTAAGGATATGTCTTCTTGTAATAATCAAAACGAGATATCCAAACTTAAGATTAGTCTTCATGAGGCTCTTGATTACATTGACAAGAGATCTCAAGAGAATACTAAACTTAATGAGGATCTCGAATCCGAAAAGAAGAAGTATCATATAGCTACTCTTGGAATAGATGCTTTAACTGCTAAGTATGTTGAAATGTGTGCTACATTTAAAATATTAGAGACTAGATTGGATAAAATGATTGAACAACCTATTATCCACCTAACACGAGACAGTAGCCAAGCAAGTGAGCATGCACTATAAAACTTATCCAAGAAAGGATAATAGATCTCATTACTATGCATGTAAATCATAACACACCGCCATAGAATTACGCATTCTACTATAGATATCCTCGTAAATCACAAAGCATGACTTCACATAAAAAGACTTATCACCCCGCACCTAGCACCAACAACCTTGTCATATGTCACTATTGTGGAAGAAAAGGTCATATTTCTAGATTCTTTTGAACTAAAAAATTGGTAGATGCAAATTCTTATGCATGGGTACCAAAAAATAACACAACATAACCCATGAGAAAATGGGTACCAAAGGTTACATCTACAACTTGTTTTGTGGGTAGAACCTCTCTCATGCTAGGAGCAAGTGGATTCTCGATATCGGCTGCTCACGACATATGACCGGTGATGCCAACTTACTTGCAACGCTATCGATGAAGAAGGAAGGATATGTTTCCTTCAGTAACAACCTTAAGGGCTATATCATTGATAATTATAATGTATGTATTCCTTCCTATCCTTTCATCAAGGACATTTGTCTAGTTACAGAATTAAAATATAATCTACTCAGCATAAGCCATCTTGTTGATCACGATTATGGAATTAACTTCATAAAAGATAAATGCTCCATATATGAAAGGACTACCAACAATATCATATTTGAAGGTACAAGAGAAGATAATATATATATTTTATCTGTCAAAAGATACTAACCATGCTGGCAGATGCCTATATGTCAACAAGAATGATAGCTGGCTATGGCATATGCGACTAGGGCACGCAAATATGGACATCATCTCTAGACTATCTACCAAAAAACTAGTAAAAAGACTTTCAGATATTCCCTTCAAGAAGGATATGGTATGTTCTGACTGTGGAAAGAACAAAGCTACCAAATTCCCCTTTAAGTAAATAAACGCTGTAAGTACCTCTAGACCCCTTCAACTTCTGCATATGGACTTATTTGGAGCTAGCAGGGTCGCCAATCTTGGAGCCATACTATATGTATATGTCATTGTGGATGATTTTTCTAGATACTCATGGATTTTCTTTCTTGTAAACAAAAATGAAGCATTTTTTGAGTTTGTCGCTTTTTGTAAAAGTTTCAAAATAAAAAGGGTTTCATGATTACTTGCATCCGAAGTGATCATGGAGGTGAATTCAAAATAGTGAATTCATAAATAGTGATTTCAAAAATAGTGAATTCGTAAATAGTGATTTCAAAAATAGTGAATTCGTAAATAGTGATTTCAAAAACTTCTGCAAAGAAAATAGTTTTTTGCATGAATGTTTTTGTCCTAGAACTCCTCAACAAAATGGTGTTATGGAGCGAAAGAATATAACTCTTGGCGATATTGCTAGAGTTATGTTAAATCAATACAATATTTCAAATATTTTTGGTTTGAAGCTGTAAATACATCATGCCATGTTTTAAATAGAGTGCTTATTCGACCTATATTGAAAAAGACACCCTACGAACTTTGGTTTGATAGAATTCCTAATATAAGTTATTTTAATATTTTTGGTTGTAACTGATTTATTCATAATACTAAAGATAATCGAGAAAAATTTGACTCCAAGGCCGATTAAGGCATTTTTCTAGGTTATGCCGCCAAAAGCAAAGGCTATCGATTTTTCAACAAGAAATCGTTGACCATTGAAGAGTCAATCAACATCACATTCGATGAGCTCAACCAGCAACTAACGCACGAAAATGACGACGATGATGTAATTCAAGCAAATGACAAACCCAAGGATACAAGTACATTAACTCATCTGGACGATCTACCTAAGAGCCTGGGATTCTCTTTAGATCATCCAAAGGAATTGGTAATAGGTGATGCATCCAGAGGTGTAAGTACTCGATCTTCTAATAAATATATCATTCTAATGTTGCTTTGATCTCTAAGATAGAACCTAGGAATATAGGAGAGGCTTTTACTGATGAATTTTAGATTTCTGCTATGCAAGAGGAACCAACAAATTTGATCGTAATCAAGTTTGGGAATTCATTCTCAAACAAAATGATTATCTGATCATTGGCACCAAGTAGATATTCCGAAATAGTATATGAGAATGGTTTATTCATACGTAACAAGGCACATCTCGTAGCTCAAGGCTATAACCAATAGGAAAGTATTGACTACGATGAGATATATGTTCTACTTGCTCGACTAGAATCCATTCGAATTCTTTATACTTTTACTAGCTTTTATAATTTCAATTATTTCAAATAGATGTTAAAAGTGCTTTTCTAACTGTTTTTAATCAAAAAAGAGGTTTTTGTTGAGCAACCCCCTGCTTTTGAATATTTTAAACATCTTGACCACATATTCGAGCTAAGAAAGGCACTATATGGACTTAAACAAGCCCCACGTGCTTGGTACAAGCCCCACATGCTTGGTACAAGCACCTAAGTTCTTTTATACTTTAAAACTATTTTTCAAATAGAAAAGTTGATAGAACCATTTTTATAAGAACTTCTGCTAATTTTATGCTTTAGTACAAATTTATGTTGATATCATATTTGGATCCACTAATGAGATGCTACGTAACGAGTTTGCTAAGTATATGTAGTAAGAATTTGAAATGAGTATGACGGGAGAACTCGACTTCTTCCTCGACAAGCAAACATCACAAGGAACATTCATTAATTAAGCTAAGTATATAAAGGAGTTACTCAAAAAGTTTGACATGGACAATGCCAAACCGATCGGAACTCCGATGGCAACATCAACGAAGCTTAACCTGGACGAAAGTGGCAAACCTACATATATAAGTAAGACGTAAGTATCGAGGTATGATTAGTAGTTTGTTACACCTAACTACTAGATGATCAGATATCATGTTTTTCTATATGTTTATGTGCTAGATATCAGGCTAATCCTAAGGAATCACATCTATGCGCGGTTAAGCGTATCCTCCGGTACCTTAAAGGCACTTTAAGGACCGGTCTATGGTATCCCAAAATCACATCCTATGATCTTATTGGTTATTCAGATGTTGATTTTGCTGGATGCAAGGTCAATCAGAAAAGTACTAGTCGCACATGTCATTTTCTAGAAAAGTCTCTTGTTTCTTGGTTAAGTAATAAGGAAAATTCTGCCGCCTATCAACAATTGAGGCTGAGTACATCGCCATAGGACCTTGTCGTGCACAAAATTTGTAGATAAAAAAACCTAGACAACTTTGATATGCACTATAAGAATATTCCTATATTTTGTGATAACACTAGTACCATTAATCTTATTAAGAATCCAATATGTCACTAACGTACTAAGTACATAGAAATTAGACATCATTTTTTCAAAGGATCATCAACAACATAAAGACATATGTGTACAATTCGTTGACAAAGAGCATCAGTTAGTAGACATCTTTACTAAACCTCTGGCTGAAGATCGCTTCAATTTTATATTTTTACTAAACCTCTTGCTGAAGATCAACTTTATCCGTCGAGAATTAAGCCTTTTTGATTCAGATAAAATGTAAGACTATAACAGTGCTTTAAATTCTTATATCAATCTAATTTGTTAAAAGTTATGACTATTTTGGATACTAGCCGAAAGGGCCCTTTTGTCACAAAGGCATAAATAGCCAAAGCGACACGGTGTCAAGTACATTTGGACTACTGCTAGCTGGGATTCGGCCCCTATAGCTACTCCAAGATTGTCTGTACTTAAAAGCCCATTTGGCACTCATAGATCATATGTTCTATCTAAAACTAGAAAACTAATACCACAAATAAAGTTGACAATAGAAATTATTCTTCATATGCAAACCGAACTCGATTCATAACGGAACTTGGACCGAACTTGGTTCTGCATATATCAGCATCTTTGAAGATTTGGCCGACCCCACTCAATCTTAGGGTTATTGTTGCTAAATATTCATGCATTTTCATGAATTTTGAACAGACCCACGAAATCCTCAAACCAAGCCTTCAAAACCCTAATTTGGGAGTTTGCCTCCTTTTAAAGAATCTATATTCTCTTCCCTCTTCTTCCATCTCAAGATAACTCTAACGGCTCCCCAGAGAAAACTCTCTTTTAATCACCTTTTCTCTCCTATGATGGCAAACATTGAAGAATGCGATGGATTTCTCTTTCAGTCTCTCAAAAATTCTAATAAATGGTTCAATAATTTTTCACATAGACCTATTTGTTCCGGGCACCACATTGATTTTCTCAAATACAATAATTTTCTAGCACTTTTCAAAATCTTCACCTTGAAGAACTAGTTGTAATGCATACTCGTATTTTTATAAATGTTATATGCATGTTTTACTGCAACTTGACTATTGAAAATGATAAAATCTTTTCAAGGGTATGTGGCATTAACATTGAATTTGATGCAACTTACTTAGGCGACATCCTACGCATTCCCGCTAAAGGTGAACCCTTAGTTTGCATTATGTGAATTTAATATATCGATAACGTAACTTTGGAATCTTTCAAAAACTTCCTTTGTGCCCCTACACAATTGTCCACTAGAAGATTTCATGCTCGCTATTTTAATTCATATTTCTATAAAATGTATCGTATCATATTTTTTACCTTTTTACCTAAGAGATCGGACTTTGATGACGTCTCTTATTTGGAAATGTCTGCCTTATATCACATGCAGTACTCTATACCATTCAATCTTCTACAAACAATCATATCTCAATTGGTAACTTATTGCAAGAAAGGGCCTCCACTACTATTCGCCATGTATTTACTGCTCAACTTTAAATTCTTTGACATATCTTATGATTCTTGTCCATTCATTGATGAACCTATCCCTTTGAATCGAGTTCGACGACATGAGCCAACCTTACTTCTACCTTATAATTCATCCTCCAACTTTAATACTAATGTTGTTGGATCTTCATCTCATCTTCTACTTCTGAACCACCTACTACTGTGGACTCCATCATTAGCTTATTGCATAATAGCTTGGAAAAGGAAGATGATCGTTTCAAAGATTTTGACTTTCGTCAGACTCTACAGGCATAAGCTATTGGCAAAACTTTGATTGACATTGAGTACACTCTATCTTAGCACCCTATCGGACTATTTTTGATTATCCACGACCCGAATCGTTATGGCTATCGCATTGATGATGACAACATCCAGCGATATATGGATCCAATTAATGTTTTCATTATCCTAATCGAGTTATTGATCCTGCTGCTGAAGATGATGACTGATGGATCTTATTGCTTAATAATAAGTTGTCTAGATGGCTCTACTGCTCTTTATTTCACTGCACTTTATTATTGTACTTTGGTTTTTGAACTTCGTAGATGGATCATTAAAAGCAATATTATTTCTTACAGTCATCTATTATTATTTTACATTTTAACTCTATAGGTTTCTTGTCAAATAAATTACTCCAATCATTTCAAGGGAGCATGTCATTTCGATAAAATGACAACGGAAGAGATATATGTGCAAATAAGACATTTCATCACACTGATATATCAAATTGCTCCACAAGTTGAAGGGGAGCTCTGCTATTCAAAGTTATTTGTTATATCATTCATAGTTTGTCAGTTATCAAAATAGAGAGATTGTTGGCCCATTCAGTCTCAGTCAACTTGATTTCGATAGTTAACAAACCATGTCTCGATATGTCATAAATATAACTCACATGAAGATTCAACTATGTTGTGGTGCTTGAAAGTTGTACTTGGTCAAATATATAATTTTATATTTATTGAGTCTAGGACTTATGTACAATAAGTCGCACTTGGTACCAGAAGTCTACTCAACCACCAGTTCACTTATACAGACCAAAGCCCATCTACAAATGGTCAACCAATCAAACCAAAATTATGGCAAAACAAGCAATGCCAACCGAACTCTGGCCGAACTCGGTCTAGATGTATCTGGACTTTCCAGAAAGTTATGCAATCCCAGATAATTCGAAAAAATTCAAATATATACCCGAATTCTTGCCGAACTCTGCCTACAAAAATCCTATAAATAGGCATAGATTTACACATTCTCACTCACACATCTCTTCTCATATTTCATATCCTATCGAGTGATCTCTGAGCTTCATCCTTCCAATCTCCAAGATCAACTCCCTCAGCCTTCTAGTTCCAAGTATAATTTCGGTTAGAAGTCTAAAAAAGAGTTGTACAAGCTTGGTTTATAAATCTTATCTTTGCTGCTTTTTAATACTTATCTTATACACACACAACTTTATTATGTTGGTTTCAGCACTCTGCCATCACTTAGAATAATTTTTGATTGGATAGATATTTCTGTTATACTCTATTCACCCCTGTAGAGTTGCCTAACGTTGCTTCAAGCCGACCCATCTCCTCGTTGTCCGACTTTCGTCTAAGACTGTCATAGACCCCACCCTCCTTTGTCATCCACCGTCCATACGTCGAGACCTCAATGCTTTCCCCTGCGCGTGTGGCCACCACCACCAAATCCTCACCATCACTCCTAGGCTCGAACCACCGTGAGTTCTGCATGCCCGCCACTACAACTCGCCGGGGCAAGCCATCCAGCCTTGCCCAGCACTGATCCAGACTCTTTATGTGTTGCGCTTACAGATCTGAGCCGCTGCCACCATCTAGACCTAGCCAACTCGAGCGCAGGCCCAGCCTCGGGCTCCCGGAGAAACCCGCTCTCTCCCTCTGGCTCAATCCCTCACCCTCTTTCTCTTTCCACTCTTCCGCTCTTTTTTACTCCCGGGCTTTCTTTCCCATGTTTTCTCTCTATCTCTCGTTCTAATCTCTCTCTTTCCTTTTTTGCTTTAGTTTTTACTACAAGAAAAATATCTTTTTATGACGGGTAATAACCGTCGTATATGACATTTTATGACTTTTTTTTTACACCAGCAACCGTGATAAAAACGAGTGTTATAAATGTTTATGAAAACCATTATAAATAATATAAACTTATATGACATTTTTTTAATTAAAAACGAGATAATTAATTCAATTATATATAACACTAAATTTTTAAGCGACATTAATATTATCATTATATATGACATATCTATCTTGAAGCGTTATGACTAGGTTACATATAGATTACGCTGTTTAAAATGATATGGTTTTCAAACATTCACAAAGCATTATAAAACGAACATACATAACGCTTTTTAACGTTCTATTCTGGTTATTCACACTCATATATATCACCTCTCGATGCTTATAACTCAATGCGTTATAAAAAGCATACAAATTTCCAGAACACATGAGACAACAAAAATATGAAATTTAAACAAACATTTGAAACATTTCATTAAAAATATCCAGATATCTCACCATCTTAATTACATTTCAAAATATATCACTATTTTTTCAACTTTTGTTTCACCAACACATCATTACATTTCAAAATATCTGAAATATATACATCTTTCCCTTTTAAGGCATCAAGCCTCAAAACACTGAAACATTACTTTTGTGCATTCACCAACACAAAATTGTGACATCTAATCAAAAATCAACATTGTACCCTTCAAAAGTCAACATTGTACCATATAAATAAAGGTAGTACAAATAAAATTATTCATTTTTCAAACAAATAAGAAGACAAACTGTAATGTTATAAAAACAAACAAACTTCAGTTTCTTCAACTATTTTTAAGAAGTGAATCTTATACCTGACACTATACATTGGCTGAAGAATGTACAAAATTTCCAGCAATCCCACCAAATAAACCCAAGTGAGTACCCTCTGCAGATAGACATATCAGAAATAGTTATCATATTAAGATACTGCCTACAAATGCAAGGCACTTACCCAATACTCCAAAGCATAAGCCAAAAGAAAGAAGATCAATAAGTGGCTCAGATTTGGTTTTTGATCTAGCATGATGATCGACAAATGGCTCCAGGAATATGCCTCACCATCACAGGAGGTAGAGATTCACTCAATAAGGTTCTCATGTTGTCATTATGTCACTACCACATTTTAGCTTGAGGGTATTTTGGTCATTTGTAAATTTTTGAATTTATTTTGATTTATTGAATTGGTGATTGCTATTTTTTGACTTTGACTAGTTGAGACTTTGTAGACTAACCTAGATGTTAACCCTAGCTATGGTGACTTGGTTAGCATGGTGGGACCCTAGTCTAACTTAAGTCGACCCTATTTTAGTCATTTAGAATCTAGTTTGAAATAGGAAGAATAAAGACTAGGCTCATGACTTATGACTCAGGAATTTATTTCCTTTACTAGTGAAACTTGGCCCAAGGCCCATGCCATGAAACCCTAACCCTAACTTAGCCTATAGTGGCCGACCATACATTGGGAATCCCCCCTATATAATCTCTTATTCCTTTGTTCTTGCCTCTTTTGTGTTGAACCAACTTTTAGAAAGGAAAGGTAATTCCCACCTTCCCTAATTCATAATAAATCCATTTCAATTCCTTTTTGATTTAAATATTTTGCAATATAGTCTAATCATCCTCTATTTGATGTTCATGGAGAGTAATTTCAGTTTGTGAGTAATTTGGAGGATTTGGCTAGCAACGGGAATCAATTGATTTGGGACTTTTCTTGGTCATTTGCACCTATAGGTAAAACCCTTCAAATTATAATTAAATTCTGTTTTCCTTGCATGGTAGCCTAGATCTAGGTGTCCCCTAGATGTAGTAAAGGTTTGGTGTCAATTGTAATTGATTTCGTGTCCGTATCGGACACATATCCTAACCTAGAACTAGGTGTTCGATGAAATGCCTCACTCACTATTTTTGTGCTATTTTTGAATTGATTTTGAATGGAATTATAGATCTAGGGGTCGTCTGTGATTTCGTATCATTTGTGGAGGATTGCAGTGTCATGTCGCGTCAGTATGTGGACACGAACACGCTGTTGCAGCCGCGAGAACACTGTCCTGCTACACGGGTTGGATTTCTGAGTGGACATGGCGATTAGACATGCGCCACTTGGCGAGGACAGAGGGGCAGTGACTGACATGAGTCCCCTCGAGTCTCGGGTCACGTCGTGTCGAGTCGGACATGCTTTCGGGCCCGCACTGGCCGTTGCCTGCAGTGCGCGCGTGCCACAGGCACTGCTGACACAGGTTTCGTGTCATGTCTAGGTATCTCATGGACACATGTAAGGGTGTCAGGGTTGTAGCCCTACCCTAGGCATGTCTCTGGACACACACTCGTGTTGTGTCGTGTGTCGTGTGCTAGAAATGCGTGCACGCGTGCACGAGGCTGTGCACTGAGTTAGTGTATTAGTGTGTGTTATTATTGATTGGACACGTCATGCCCCACTTTGGGGACACGCCACACACTGTGAGACATGTTCACATGTAACCCTATGATTACCAACCCTTAATTGTGAGTTATTGATTGAATTTGGACTTCGAATATGGGTTTTCCCCAATTTTTGATACCATGGTTCACTGTTTACTGATTTTCTGAGATTAACCTATTTTAAACTGTTTTGATTGATGATAAAGTATTATGAATGGTTCATTTCTATATGTCAGGGTTAATAATCATGTTAGGTTCATGACTGGTGGTTGGTTATGGGGTTTTGAATTGATTGGGACTACTAAAATATTGAACTGTCAATGTTAACTGAATCCTAAACTATTAACTGTTAATTCCTGAAACTTCATATTGTTCCTCATACATTACACACACCCACACTCTACTGATTTCCTGAGAACACATGTGCATTTGTACTGTTTTACTGAGAATAGCTGAACCCACACACACACCGGTACACAGGAACACCTTTGGCTACTGTCATTTGCACATACACACATTTGAAACATACACACACATACCACTGTTCCCTACTGATTTTCTAAAACACACACACTTATTTGTCATTCACTCTCACACACTATTCTCATACATACACATTTCCCTACAAACTGATATGTGAACCACACACACACACACACACACACATTTCTCTACTGTTTTCTGAGAACGTTGGTACACTATTTTCTTATGTTTTGACACACACCTATGTATGAAATCTGAAACCTACCTACTGTTATCATATACACACACATAGATATAATAACTGATAAATATTGTACTGTTTTCTCATACATATTCACACACACACACACATATGCCTAAAGTCTGAGAACACTCTAGCCTATGTCATGTACACACACACTCACACAATATTAACAAACACACACATGCACATGTATCTCTCTATCTCTCTATATGGAATATATATGCATATGGCCTATATGTGATATTTATATGTTACTTATGTTAATTTAGTATATATATAATATGTGTGAAAATATGTGATAGCCTATATAGCCCTATGGCATATAGCCTATGGGATGTAGCCCTATGTGATAGCCTATGTGTATGAAATGTATATACATGTGATTTGTGTGTCGATAGACTTGTGATGATGTTTGCTTGCTAGAATAGACTGGCTAGGCCTAGTGAGACTTATTAGACTTGTTTGGGTTAGGCTTGACCTAGTTGACCTAGTTTGACTAGTATAGTTGACTAGAGTTGACCAAAGGTTGACTTTAGCCTAGATTGACCCAAACATCATGTAGAATACATTATAGCAGTCTATTTTACTATTTTAGACATATGGTGACTTGTACTGCTCTATAGGAGCCAGATACCACTCCTCAGACAATATATTCTCTTCAGATATTCAGGATACCTGACGAGTACATTATCTGATCATTTCATATCTTGCTTAGGATTATATTCCGAATTTAGATTACTTTACTTGATGCTGACACGTTGGTAACACGGATTGGTACTATATGGATCCCTTCATGAGATGTTATCCCTCTCGGGAGCATCAGATACTCATGTCTCGTGTGTTTCACTTACATCATGTATCTCATGCTTCTATATCATGAATCTATCATGAATCTGCTTGTGATTCCTGTACTCTCATGAATCACAGAGCTTTCACGAATCTATTCATGAATCACTCTTTATGAGCCAGTAGCGTAGTCATGAATCTTAACGTAACTTGACTGGATCCTTGTGTATTGATTGAGGATGGGAGAGTAGAATAAACATGTGAATAATTTTAAAGTAGTATAGTCATGAATCACCTCTTTAGTATAGCCATAAATAACATCAAGATGTTCACATGTTTATCTTGTACTCTGATTCACAAGTCACTGATAGTTCTCTATATATATTATAGCTATTTACTTACAGTCCCTCTTTTATATCATGTTGTTCTTTCAGTTTCATGTATCTTACTCTCTAGCATGTTTATATTTCCTAACCTATTATGATTTGTATGAGATGTATTGTGCCCGCTTCTGTCCTGACTGTACCTGTTGAAAATGTTATAGAGGGTGAGGACGAGGCGCTCTATACCACATATTATGGGACTACCCTAGAGGATTGTTGTGACCTGGATCTCCAGCAGGATCCATTAGCAGTGGATGACACACCCTTAGTCTAGAGTAGTGATTATCAGATGTATTTAATTCTCTGGATTACTGTATTTGAGTTTTAGGATGTTTCTGGATTGATGTGTTATATTAGACACTTAGAACTTTCTATCTATTTGTATCTTGTGGATTCGTTTCATATCTATCTATCTATTTTATCGTATTCTGCCTTAGTTGTGATTGAGACTGTATTCTATTATGTTACCTCCATTCGGAGTGTATATACTGTACAGGTACCTTATATTGTTAGATGTTGTGACCTAGGACAGCGTTTTATCACCGACACTGCGACGTAGGCTGGACGTACCCACTTATCGTGCCGTTACTCTAGGGTGCGGCTCGTGACACGTTTTTAGTGGTGGCCCATGCAGGTTGAGAGTCGCATTATTACGATATCGTAGTAGCACAACGACTTAGTTTTGCTGCTACGAGCCTGCGATAGAATATAGGAAGTAAGGTGTTAGAATGAGAGGATACTCAATCACAGTTAGAAATCCTTGAGAGATTCCTGGGACGACCCGTAAGAATCTTATTTAAACTTCAATTTAAAATTATTTCCCTTATTTTTTCGCTCTTACTCTTTGTTATTGAATTTGATTTTGATGGATCGTTATTGATTTTGATTTTCCTATCGAGATGAATTTTTATGGCCTGAGTTACGATATTTTCTGATAACATATGTTGACGAAAATAACAGGGATGGTAAAACGTCTACTTGATTATGGAACCTGTAGTTTATCGCAGCCATATTAGCTAGCGTGGCAGAAACGTAGAGACCTGACTTCGGATGTACATATCTTTGTTATGAGATCTGGAATTTCTCGTAGCTATACTAGTCGACATAGAGAGAATTCTAGACGACGTGATTGTAGAGGTGCATACCCCAGTTACAGAATCTATCATTTATCGCATCCTTGCTTACTGGCATGGCAAGGACTCTGAGTAACATGATTTTGGACAGACACATGATTATCAGATTGTATCTTAAGAAGGTTTTAAACATATCATCTCTATCGTACCCTTCTGTTGTTATAAAATTGTATTCCATCATCAAATAACTTAGGAGTAGGGATATTTTAGTTTTATAGATCTTATTCATATGTAGTTCTTTCATAGTGTAATGATATGATGACTTGAAGAGTGTCTGTACCCTAGAGATGATAGTTAGCATTGGTATTAGAATAGTAACCCATTATAAAAGATTCATTTATTATTTATAATACCAACCAGTTTTCATATAGGATGTTAGTATGCCTTACAACCTTGATGATTTATTATTTTCCCTTATCCTTTCCAGTAAGGCACCCATGGCCAGAACCTGTCCTTGAGTGTAGTTGTAGTTTCACCTAAGAATGAGAGGTCTATATATATAGATAGGATACAGATGATATTGGCATATGGGATATGGGTTTAGCTGGTATCTATAGGTCATTGTTGTATAGGATTATTGACATGTTGTTTAGCCTATATTGGTCCAGTTTTCTATTTTAGTTAAGTTCTCTTTGTGTTGAGTTCAGTCATGTTTGATCAACCTTTATAGACAGTGTGCAGACCCTTCACCAGATACCATGTTCCCTTGGTTCAAACTTGAACAAGTTCTTCATTGCACTCAACATTTCATTACCTACCATGTTGTATCATAGATTTTACTGGACCATTGTTCAGACCCCAATTATTGACTCACCAATATAACCATCAACCCCGTAACATATTCTATATATCTGGAGGGTTAGTATCATGCATATTAGAGGTCTGCATTCATCCTTACTTTCTGTACATGGTGACATACTGCATCTCTTAGCATTTTACCTTATTTGATAGCCATGCAATACCTTTCATTATAACCTGCAGTACCTACCCTACAGTGGAGTTTAAACCTTTTTGGGCATGGTTGTTCAGTCCATTTAGGACAATTGTATACATTGGGGATATAATATGGGTTGTTAATAAGAGTTCTCCTTGATCATTTGTTCTGTCCCTCATTCATTCTTAGATACAGATGATACCTGCTTAGCCCATCTGTCCAGATACATGTCCAAACCTTCCCTTTCATTGTTGGTTCAGTCTTCCAAAAGCCTCTACCTAGACATTAGTTCAATTTTCCATATGTATGTGTCCTACATATCATTATCCTACATATGATTGTTCTGCATCTTCATGTGCAGCCATGCTACACCACTGTTTTGTCCCAATACACCCTACAGTATCTGACCCCTTCATTGGAGTGATAGGCGTGTGTGTGTTATTAGACTTTTGGTAGAGTTTGAGGTGATGAGAGTTAAATATATATAGCTTGTATATATGTAATATATTTTGATTTGGTATGTAGCCTGCATTCATTTGCAGTATACTGCCTATTGCATTCCATGTACACCAGTTTGGTTCACTTCTTTTAGTCCACTGTCCTGCATGTAGTTTAGTAGGTGTTCAGTCCAGATAGAGAGGAGAGGCCCAGGTTTGATCTAAATGCATGTTTCAGTCACCATATAAGTTTTCTTTTACTTTGACTTTACAAGTTGGATCCTAATGTCCTGTCCTTTTTGCCTTATAAATTCAATCTCCTTAGCATCAGTCCCTTTTTCCTACATTGATGTTTCAGACCATTCATCCTTAGCCTAATTTCTAAGCATTTTTTCAGTCCCTTATGAGTTTAGTCTACTTTAACACTTTGATGATCAGTTTTATATATATATATATATATATATATATATATATATATATATATATATATATATATATATGATATGCTTAGGATATATGTAATGGGTTGTTGTTCTTGAGCTTATGTATATATGGTATTGGAATTTGTGTGCTTAGAGTATAGGTATTTAGTTCTGGGTGACTTGATAGGATTGGGAAGTTAAGAGTTAGTCTATAATAGAGTTTTTTTTATTTGCTAAATTCTAGTTGCCAAAACCTAGATAGCTAGCATAGGTAAAATCCCAAGAAGTTGACCAGTTGTTGACCAAGTACTTGGATGTTGACAAATTGACTAGTTGTTGACCAGTAGTTGACCATTGACTATGTTTGACTTAGTTTGACTGGAGATAGGATTAGAAGTAGGTTGTTTGTGTTGTTTAATCATGTTTGATTATTTAGTAACTTGAGACCTTATTTGTGTTTAGGTCGAAGACATGGTTTTTCTGAGGATATCTTCGACTCGTGGTACCATACGTTTTGGTGGAAGTGGAAAGCTTAGCCCACGCTTCATTGGAACTTCGTGATCAGTGGGAGAGTCGGTAACGTGGCATACAGGCTAGACTTGCCACCTACACGAGTAGATGTCCACAACGTATTCTACGTATCACAGTTGAGACGGTATATGGCTGACCCTAGCCATGTGCTTGACCGTTCGGAGATTGAGCTGGGACCTAGTCTCAGTTATCTAGAGCAGCCAGTGGAGATTCTGGATCGTCGAGAAAAGGTACTGAGAAACCAGGTGATACCCTTGGTTTGCGTCGCATGGAGGCATCATTCTCCAGGAGAGTCTACCTGGGAGCGGGAGGATGAGATGCGCGAGCGATACCCATATATTTTTGGACCTTGAGGTATGATTGTCTATCCTTCTCATCAGTTTAGTTTCGTCTTTTAATTTCGAGGACAAAATTCTTTTAAGGAGGGTAGATTTGTCACTACTATATTTTAGCTTGAGGGTATTTTGGTCATTTGTAAATTTTTGAATTTATTTTGATTTATTGAATTGGTGATTGCTATTTTTGACTTTGACTAGTTGAGACTTTGTAGACTAACCTAGATGTTAACCCTAGCTATGGTGACTTGGTTAGCATGGTGGGGCCCTAGTCGAACTTAAGTCAACCCTATTTTAGTCATTTAGAATCTAGTTTGAAATAGGAGGAATAAAGACTAGGTTCATGACTTATGACTTAGGAATTTATTTCCTTTACTAATAAAACTTGGCCCAAGGCCCATGCCATGAAACCCTAACCCTAACTTAGCCTATAGTGGCCGGCCATACATTGGGAATCCCCTCCTATATAATCTCTCATTCCTTTGTTCTTGCCTCTTTTGTGTTGAACCAACTTTTAGAAAGGAAAGGTAATTTCCATATTCCCTAATTTATAATAAATCCATTTCAATTCCTTTTTTATTCAAATCTTTTGCAATATAGTCTAATCATCCTCTATTTGATGTTCATGGAGAGTGATTTCAGTTTGTGAGCAATTTGGAGGATTTGGCTAGCAACAGGAATCAATTGATCGGGACTTTTCTTGGTCATTTGCACCTAATAGGTAAAATTCTTCAAATTATTATTAAATTCTATTTTCTTTGCATAGTAGCCTAGATTTAGGTGTCCCCTAGCTGTAGTGAAGGTTTGGTGTCAATTGCATTTGATTTCGTATCCGTATCAGACACGTATCCTAACCTAGAACTAGGTGTTCGATAAAATGCCCCACTCACTGTTTTTGTGCTATTTTCGAATTTTTTGGATGGAATTATAGATCTAGGGGTCGTCTGTGATTTTGTGTCATTTGTGGATGATTGCAGTGTCGTGTCGTGTCAGTATGTGGATACGAACACGCTATTGCAGCCGCCGCGGAAACACTGTCCTGCTATACGGGTTGGATTTCTGAGTGGACACGGCGATTCGACATGTGCCATTTGGCGAGGACCGAGGGACAGTGACTGACATGAGTCCCCTCGAGTCTCGGGTCGCATCGGACACGCTTTTGGGCCCGTACTGGCCGTTGCCTGCGGTGCGTGCGTGCCATAGGTACTGCTGACACGGGTTTTGTGTCGTGTCTAGGTGTCTCGTGGACACATGTTAGGGTGTCAAGGTTGTAGCCCTACCCTAGGCGTATCTCTGGACACGCACTTGTGTTGTGTCGTGTCGTGTGTCGTGTGCTAGACACGCGTGCACGAGGTTGTGCACTGAGTTAGTGTATTCGTGTGTGTTATTATTGATTGGACACGTCGTGTCCCACTTTGGAGACATGACACACACTGTGAGACATGTTCACATGTAACCCTATGATCACCAACCCTTAATTGTGAGTTATTGATTGAATTTGGACTTCAAATATGGGTTTTCCCCAATTTTTGATACCATGTTTCACTGTTTACTGATTTTCTGAGATTAACCTATTTTAAACTGTTTTGATTGATGATAAATTATTATGAATGGTTCATTTCTATATGTCAGGGTTAATGGTCATGTTAGGTTCATGATTGGTGGTTGGTTATGGGATTTTGAATTGATTGGGACTGCTGAAATATTGAACTGTCAATGTTAACTGAATCCTAAACTGTTAACTGTTAATTCCTGAAACTTCACATTGTTCCTCATAAATTACACACACCCACACTCTACTGATTTCCTGAGAACACGTGTGCATTTGCACTGTTTTACTGAGAATAGCTGAACCCACACACACACACAGGTACACATATAGCTACTGTCATTTGTATACACATATTTGAAACATACACACACACCACTGTTCCCTACTGATTTCCTAACACACACACAAACTCTTATTTGTCATTCACTCTCACACACTATTCTCTCACATACATATTTCCCTACAAGCTGATATGTGAACCACACACACACACACACATTTCTCTACTGTTTTCTGAGAACATTGGTACATTGTTTTCTTATGTTTTGACACACACCTATGTATGAAATCTGAAACCTACCTACTGTTATCATATACACACATATAGGTATAATAACTGATATATATTGCACTATTTTCTCATACATATTCACACACACATATGCCTAAAATTTGAGAACACTCTAGCCTATGTCATGTACACAAACACTCACACAATATTAACAAACACACACATGCACATCTCTCTCTCTCTCTCTCTCTCTCTCTCTCTCTCTCTCTCTCTCTCTCTATATATATATATATATATATATATATATATATATATATATATATATATATATATATATATATATATATATATGGCCTATATGTGATATTTATATGTTATGTTAATTTAGTATATATATAATATGTGTGAAAATATGTGATAGCCTATATAGCCCTATGGCATATAGCCTATGGGATGTACCCCTATGTGATAGCCTATGTGTATAACATGTATATACATGTGATTTGTGTGTTGATAGACTTGTAAGGCTTGTGATGATGTGTGCTTGCTAGAATAGACTGGCTAGGCCTAGTGAGACTTATTAGACTTGTTTGGGTTAGGCTTGACCTAGTTTGACTAGTGTAGTTGACTAGAGTTGACCAAAGGTTGACTTTCGCCTAGATTGACCCAAACATTATGTAGAATGCATTGTAGTAGTCTATTTTACTATTTTAGACATGTGGTGACTTGTACTGTTCTATAGGAGCCAGACACCACTCTTTAGACGGTATATTCTCTTCAGATATTCAGGATACCAGGCGAGTACATTCTCTGATCATTTCATGTCTTGGTTAGGATTATACTCCTGCTTTAGATTACTTTACTTGATGCTGACACGTTGCTAACACAGATTGGTACTATATGGATCCCTTCATGAGATGTTATCCCTCTCGGGAGCATCAGATACTCATGTCTCGTGTGTTTTACTAACATCATGTATCTCATGCTTCTATATCATAAATCTATCATGAATCTGCTTGTGATTCCTGTACTCTCATGAATCACAGAACCTTCACGAATCTATTCATGAATCACTCTTTATGAGGTAGTAGCGTAGTCATGAATCTTAACGTAACTTGACTGTATCCTTGTGTATTGATTGGGGATGGGGGAGTAGAACTAAATATATGAATAACTCCAAAGTAGTGGTCATGAATCACCTCTTTATTATAGACATAAATCACATCTAGCTGTTCACATGTTTATCTTGTACTCTGATTCACTAGTCACTGATAGTTCTCTATATATATTGTAGCTATTTACTTACAGTCTCTCTTTTATATCATATTGTTCTTTTAGTTTCATGTATCTTACTCTCTAGCATGTTTATATTTTCTAACCTGTTATGATTTGCATGAGATGTATTGTGCTCGCTCCTGTCCTGACTGGACCTGTTAAAAATATTACAAAGGATGAGGACGAGGCACTCTGTACTCCATATTATGGGACTACCCTAGAGGATTGCTGTGACCTGGATCTCTAGCAGGATCCATTAGCAGTGGATGACATACCCTTAGTCTAGAGTAATTATTATCAGATGTATTTATTTCTCTGGATTACTGTATTTGAGTTTGGGATGTTTCTGGATTGATGTGTTATCTTAGACACTTAGAACTTTCTATCTATTTGTATCTTGTGGATTCGTTTCATATCTATCTATCCATCTTATCGTATTCTGCCTTAGTTGTGATTGAGACTGTATTATGTTATGTCACCTCCATTCTGAGTGTACATACTATACAGGAACCTCATATTGTTAGATATTGTGACCTATGACAGCGTTTTACCGCCGACACTGCGGCGTAGGCTGGATGTACCCACTTCTCGTGTCCTTACTCTGGGGTGCGGAACGTGAGACATTATCCCATATATAGATATTGATAAAAAAAAGAATGAAAGAAAGAATAAAGAGAGATTCCATCAGAATGTTTGAATATGGAAAATATAAATCCAATAAAACCATATAAGTGCAATGAGGCAATAAAAAGTATGCATCAGAACTTACCATCACCTGTTTAGTTTCACCATTGAAAAGATTTCCATTCTTTGGATTTCTCTGAAAACATCAAATACAGGAGCTCACATATAAGTGCAATAGAATAAACTAGACACACCCATATAGAAAGCTTAAGAGAAGCAATAAGTACCTGACAATAGTTGTTCTAGGGCATACAGATAAAGTTTTCTAGTAGGTGAGATTGCTTGTTATCAAAGTACTTGATTTTTTTACTCTAGATTGGAGAGTTTATCGTCGAGCCTATAGCAAGTAGAAATTATGTATGGTTCATCATAGAAATGCTTAGCCTACTCAATATCATAATGTCCTACAACTAGAAAGAACTGCATAGCAAGCACATTAAATGATCAGAGTAGGTTCATGTGTGAAGGCACTCCTTAACAATAGATGCCCCAAAGCTTTTGTGCATATGGAGGAGAAATTAAGGTATCTCAATGAACTGTTGGTGCAAGAAAATGCCTGGATCATGTATCACTATAATGTCCTTATGTGTTTTGGTAAGTAGGTGGTTAAAAACTGGAAGCTAGATTAAACTTCTCTCAAAAGCCATCAAAGTAAATAATAACATATGACAGTTTACTCGAGAAATTCATGAATCCTTCACTGAGGTTCAAGTTTTCACAATGCCACTAAACTAGCCTTCAAAGCATGGCAATAGCAAGCCAAAAAGCCTGCTATTGTAACTTTGTAAGGTAAATAATGATTGACTTCCAATATGTAATCTCCTCAAACCAAAGAAACAAAAATTGTCATTCCCAAAACAACTCCACCTTCACACTCATGAAACTAAAACCGTCAATAATTCCAACTATGATTCCACGTCGTAGAGGTGCCATAGAACAAATCCCTCCTTAGCTATCAATATAAGTTAATGCAATAAACATTCAACAACCAGACTAAACTTAAACGTTTCCGTGTGTCGTGACGAGAGAAAGAAGTACTACCAAATCCCTAAAAGTAGAACGAGTAACCAATAAAAATTTAAGCAAACAGGACTCTGGATCAAGAAGAATACTAAGTAAGCCTCCCCTCCACAAACCACCACCACTCCTACACACAAGAACAGATAGTGCACTTCATAATTCAGATTGCCCTTCCTCAAAACTTCGAAGACCTTATCTTCCTCACCTTCGTGCTGATTTTGGTGTGTCCTAGTGTACTTTGGAGTCCCCGTGTATTGTCGGATACATATTTGACCATTTGGATATTTTGTGATACCCCGTACTGCTAACAGAGGAAATAACAAACAAAACCTTACCATTTTATGTTGTATATACTAGTGGATTACCATACTTGTGCTTTATGTAGTTCATTAGGCTTCTCATGCCTTGGGGTACAATATATAGCCAGATGGATGCATCCTGCAGTCAGAAGTAATTATACTTGTCATAATTTGTAGTATAGAAATATTATGACCGTAAAGATCAGAACTCTCCATGAACTGGAATATAAGGGCAGCTACTACAAGTAATTTGGCACACAATAATGGCTAAACCTATGCTAAAATTCAAATGTCCAGGCAGAGTACCAAATTTATCAAAAATTAAGACTCTTATGAAAAGGGTAACTGAACTGAACACAAGTAATTTGGCACACAATAATTTAGCTTCATTGTAAGAACTGATCAATTAGCTAAAGATGAAGTGAACTGAACACAGAGTAAGTACTTCAATATGATACAAGTTCATATTAAGTCACTATACAGAAGAAAATCCAGGCTTGACTCATATTAAGTCAATTGACAATTCCAGTATCTTTGGATTGCTCTTGGGAAGATATGTACTACTAATAATCTTTTGTTTGTGACTGTTATGATGTTATGAGGTTACATGGCTTGACTTGAAATTGCAGGATTTCAGGTATCAACTCCTAAACTAAGAAATGACGATGATTTTCTAAAACATTTTTTGCATTAATAATCAAAACCTACATTGGTGTGAAGGTATCTATTAAGAGACCAGACAACTAAACAATAAGAACATACTAGCTACATGATAATTTTCTTTAACTGAACTAAAAAGTTGTACCCTGTGCATTGAGAAGTGAAAATAAAATAAAATTCATCATCCTCCAAGTCCTTTAGCAACAAAATTTATTTTACAAGAGTAACCATAACTCTTAGAAACAACATCCAATAAATAGGCGCCAATTTCAGAGACTATATAGTTTTTGGAAACTTTTCTTCCATTTGCAGTTCCTCGGGAAGCTGTAATTGTGGTTGAACAAGATTATTTAACTCTCCAGAGAAATGGAGGTTCTTAGGCTTGAAGATCAATATTTTGAGAAGAAAGATGCTTGTGTGAAACTTATAATTACCAAATTGATGGTGCCATAGTTTACCCAAAGGAAGTCCTAGGGCAAGGCAGTAAACACAAATAAAGTCATAAGAAGCAAAACGATTCATTACTTTAAACTACTTACAAACAGACTTACAAATAAAACAAGAAAAGTGAGCCTCAAAACAATTGTCAAAATAGGAGAAATGTCTACAAGACATTGCATTCATTTTTATCCTTAAAAACCAAAATGGACTAGATGAAGGCTCAAACGAACCAAACAAAATAAAATATAAGGAAGCAATCAGAAATAGACACATAAAAGATCCACACAGTATGCTCGATTATTATTGCTACTGTTCAGCTTGTTTATCGGAGAACCAGATAATCATATATACCTATTATAAAAAAAAAAATTCCATCTAAATTATGAAATATTGTTTATATTTTTACGTGAATTCTGAATTCTGAATTACAAAAAGACTAAATTCATACCAAGTAAAGAACATACTTGGTGACATATGCACATTTTCTTTCCACCTAACATAGTCCTTGCAATTAAGTTTCCTCAAATTAGAATATTGTCAGCGCATTTTGCATTATAGAACGAAAAAAATGAAAAAGAAGCCCAAGAAAGAAAATGATTGACAAACCTCAATTATTGTTTCCTTGATGCCCTAACCTAATGATAGAATTAGGATAGAAATTATAGCTTTCACTAAAATTAATCTCAAATTTTTGAATAGAAATTAGGGCATAAATTACAGAATAATAGGGACATAAATTAGGGCAAAATCTTGTCACCGATATTGGAGGCTATGTCGCAGGGATTAGAGGTTATGTCGGTGATGATGGAAGCAGTGGGGAGGTTGCTCAGCAACATCGACGAGAAGACTTCGGTGTCTTGTCTCTGCTGCAGCAACTGAGAAGCCGGCCTCCTCATTGATGTGGCAGCAGATCCAGACAATGTCGAAGTCGTCCCCACAGAAAAGGCAGGGGAACTCCGCATGTGCCTCGTTGTCGCCGCCAACAGCGTCCTCAAAGCCCAAATACATATACGGAGGAAAAATTGCTACCAATCAATGAACAACCGAAAGCGCTACAATGAAACGAAGGCTCAGGGTTTTGAGAGCTCACCGTATCTCGACTGGAGAGCGAACTGGTGGCGTTGGAGAATTGTGTCCATAAATTAGACTCTATGAGGATTTGGGAAAGGATTGATTGCAAAAATCCTAATCAAAATCCTAGAAATTGATGAGGATGTAGTGGGGAGGAGTTAAATAAGAAATGAGGAATAAGGAAGAGGGGAGGAATGAAATAAGAAATGAGGCTTTTGATCGAGGGTCGGGTTTTAGCGGGACATTTCAGCGGGATTCTAATTTTTTTACCACTTTTTATAACGATTATGTTTAACAATATTATATATGTGTGAATAATATATAACCTTTAGCGCTATAAATTGTTATAATAGGCTAATTATTTTTTAAAACTGTCATATTATGTGGTGTTACTAAAATTCCGTAAGGTTTATATATGAACCGTTGTAATAACTTATTTTCAAGCGTTATAATAAGATATTTTTCTTGTAGTGTCCAATTTTAATTTTATTTTCATTCTGATGTGCTGAGCCTATGGAATATTTGGTTTGTTTTATCTTATTAAGTGGGCCGGGCTCAGTTAAATAGTTTTTTTTATATTAATAATTTGACTTGGGCTTTTGGATTGTTTTGGGTTGGATAGTATATGTGTGTAAGTATAAAAACATGTATTTATATAGTAAAATACCATGGCTTTATTACTGTTATTAATATTATTATTAATAATATTATTTTGTCAATTATTATTATTATTATTATTATTATTATTATTATTATTATTATTATTATTATTTGTTGTTGTTGTTGTTGTTGTTGTTGTTGTTACCGACATTATCAATGGTATTATTGTTATTCATATTATCTGTTATTAAAATTATTATCAGTTATTTTGAGAAATATAAAAATAGTATTTTCTAAAATTATAATGTAACAAAATATTGTATTAGGCTTGGTTTATATTTATTTTCAAATTGGATTTTTACCTCTAAAAGGATATTCCTAGATTTTTGAAGTATTTATCTAAATTATTTTAACTAATAAAATATAGTTTTCAAAAAAAGTACTATAAATATTTATTTATAAATATATTTTTAATACAAATTTCTTTGAATCCAAACTTGTCTATGACTAATCATTCTCTTATTTTCTTTAAGAAATTTGGACTTCTTTGTATCAACCCTAGCTAATTTGATTGTCCTAGGCTCTATGGAATAGTCTATTTCATCATTAGAGATCATATTGTGACGCTTAGTGCCTGAACCAATTTTGTGCCGACATGATCGTATCGCACACGCCAACTGCAACTAAATCGAGCAAAGTACACTATTGCTTTATGTTCTTAGTACTTTATAAATGCTATCTCTCTGCCATGTTTTCAGTTAGTATCCAGTTTGAGATACGATTATGACACGATAGGACTTGTTATACCATGCTTGTTATTATTGTGTTAGTAAGTCGGGTGGAAAAATGCTAAGTAGGTATGTGAACAAAGCCAATTAATGTTAATTTGGATAGCTAAGTCATACAACTCACACATGGGTTAGCCGTACCTTATAAATGTGGATAGCCATTGAGATGATGTACAGTATTAGCCCAGTCCTTCATTTGTCGAAAGGTATTTCGTACACACTGTCTGTTAGTCTTTACTTGTTCATGTTTATTTTTCCAGTTGTCTTATTTATACATGTTCTTTACAGTAGTCTTCTTGTACGTATTTACTATTTTTAGTTCATATACATATTTTTTTATTGTTATATTTTATCCGTATCTAGCTTTATTTTGTGCTGAGTTACATTATTACAATAGGGTTGTTGTAAGACCCCTCCCTCAATTTTTGTTGTAATTATTATTATTTTCTTTGGATAGGGTTCTGGTCATCGAAAATCATGCTCTAATATGTGGAGATTTTTTTTTTCTTTTTGTATGAGGCCATAGGCTATATAGATATGATATATTTTACATATGGGCCTAAAGCCCGTATTGATTATACATAGAGATATAGTTTGGTAGCATTAATTGACGCCAAACTAAATTTTTACAAATTACTCTAAAAATAATTTTACTTGTAGTTATGCCTATAGTTATAGTTATAGATAGTAAAATAATCCTGATATTATTAGTTTATTTATTAAAAATATGTCTAACAATAGATGTGGTGATACTTGGTTATTAGGGGAATTTTAGCAATTGTTGTTGACTTTATTTTTAGAATAGAAACTATATTTTTATTTATTTATAATAAGCATAGTTATTAGAACTAGACAAATACTAATGTATGCATGTGTATGGCTTAAACCTAGAAATGTGTATATTAGTTAACCAACAAATCCAGCCCAACTTAGTAGCCCAACCCTAGACCCAAGCCCTTCCTTCATCCTTATTCTTTCCTCTGCTATTTTTTGTTTTTGTTCTTGTAGAAAATAATGGTTGGATAATTTTATTGATGGACTACCTCACTATATACAGGGAGTCTAGCTCCTCTACATACTACATATTCCGATGTGGGACTAAAAGTCCCTTATTGACTCTCAATACTCCCCCTCAAGATGGGCGATAGATATTGATCATCCCCATCTTGTTACATAGCTTCGACAGACTTAATGAACTAAGACCCTTAGTCAGACAGTCTGCAACTTGTTCTTCTGAGCGGACATGGTCAATCTTCAGTATCCCTTGTTCCAGCTTCTCCTTGATGAAGAATCGATCAATCTCGATGTGCTTCGTTCTGTCGTGCTGGACTGGATTGTTAGCTATACTTATTGCAGCTTGACTATCGCTCAGAAGACGCAATGGTGCTCCCTTATCCAGCTTCAACTCTGTCAGCAATGCTTTCACCCATAGCAACTCTGACACTCCCAGAGCCATTGCTCTGTATTCTGCTTCAGCTGTCGACCGTGCTACCACAGACTGTTTTTTGCTTCTCCATGAGACCAGATTTCCTCCTACAAAAACACAGTATCCTGTGGTAGACCTTCTGTCGTCTATGCAGCTCGCCCAGTCTGCATCACAGTATCCCTCAACTTCTATGCGTCCATTCTTCTTGAACCATAGCCCCTTTCCCGGTGTTCCTTTCAGATACCTCAAGATCTGAAATACTGCTTCCATATGACCCTTTTTCGGATCATGCATGTAGCGACTCACTACACTCACCGCAAATGAGATATCAGGGCGAGTGTGTCCCAGATATATCAATTTCCCTACAAGTCGTTGACATCTTTCACGATCAACGGGTTCTCCTGCTTCTGCTCCCAACTTGCACTTTTGGTCAATTGGAGTGACCGCTGCTTTGCATCCCAGCATCCCTGTCTCCTTCAGCAGATCCAGTGTGTACTTTCTTTGTGAGAGAACAATTCCTTGTTCGCCTTCACACACCTCGATACCTAGAAAGTACCTCATCGCTCCTAAATCCTTCACTTTAAACTCCTTTGCGAGTTTTGACTTCAGTTTAGTGATCTCGACTTCATCATCACCTGTGATCACTATATCATCCACATATACAGCAAGTATAGTGATGTGGCCTCTTGCATGCTGGAGGAAGACCGTATGATCAGTATTTGTTTGACGGTATCCCATGCCTGTAATAGCCTTTCTGAATCTGTCAAACCAGGCTCGAGGAGATTGCTTGAGCCCGTATAGCGACTTCTTCAGTTTACACACCTTTCCTTGCGACGTCCCTCCGTTTGATGCCGTCGCGTAGCATCCTGGCGGGAGCTCCATGTATACTTCTTCTTGCAGGTCCCCATGAAGAAAGGCATTCTTCACATCCAGCTGGTACAACTTCCACCCATAATTCGCTGCAATGGAGACCAGAGTTCTCACGGTGCTCATTTTTGCTGCTGGGGCAAACGTCTCATCATAGTCTATGCCATATGACTGTGTGAATCCTTTTGCAACCAACCTCGCCTTGTATCGCTCAACCTTTCCTTCTGGCGTCTCTTTCACTGTGTACACCCATTTGCAACCCACAGCTTTCTTCCCTTTGGGTAATGGAACCAGCTCCCATGTCTTATTTTTCTCCAGTGCCCCAAGTTCTTCCATCATTGCAGCTTTCCACCTTGGATCTTTCTTTGCTTCCTGCCAACACTTGGGCAACGAAGTAGAGTCTAACGATGCAATGAAGGCTCGATAATTCGAAGAAATATTAGAATAAGACAAGAAGTTGGCAATGTCATGTTCGTAATCATCAAAACGAGCAGGAGCCTTACCCGCATTGATGCGAGAAGATCTCCTTAAGGGAGCAATAGGTGGTGGAGAGATCATTCCATCCGAGTCAGAGAGATCCGCATCAGAATCCGAGTGATTCAGTGCGGGAGCAACATCTTCAGGAGTTGGGGCAGGAGTAGACGAGGGACTTGGTACAGTAGGCACAGGGCACGGCATAGGCACAGTACTGGACTTCTGTTGTCTCCTTCTGTAGACTTGGAGTTCCTTTTCCCTTGTCTGTTGCTCCCCCTGCGTAACATATGTATCTTCTTCTTCTTCATCTGTATCTGAGTCACTGTGCTCTCCCCCTTTCGTCCAGTTTTCTACAACCGGACACGGAACCGATCCGACGACCACATTTGGGCTTATTATCTCCCCCTCACATCGAACACCACCTGTGTTAGATGTGTCTCCAAATGCTGAACCTTCATCCGAACCATAGTATGGTTCGAGTTCTCTGAATGTAACGTCCATGCTGACAAACATCTTCCGCTCGACTAGACTCCAACAGGCATATCCCTTCTGAGTCGCCATGTAACCGACAAAGACACATTTAACTGCTCTAGGATCCAGTTTGCCAACGCCAGGCCGATTATCTTGGACAAAGCACACACATCCAAAAACTTTTGGTGGAACAGTGTATGTAGTTGCCCCGGTAAGCATCTCCAATGGTGTCTTCCAGTCCAATACTTGAGACGGCATTCTGTTGATGAGATACGAGGCCGTCAAAATAGCCTGCCCCCATAAGTGCTTCGGGACATTCATAGCCAGCATCATCGTCCGTGCGACTTCCAGCAGGTGTCTGTTCTTTCGTTCAGCCACACCATTTTGTGCCGGAGTATAAGCACATGAAGTTTGATGTAGTATTCCATGGGTGGAAAAATACTCAGCAACCTGCTTATTAGTATACTCCGTCCCATTGTCAGACCGGAAACACTTAATTTTAGCGCCATATTGAGTTTTCACCCGGCGATGAAAGTCCCGAAAAGCCGCAAGGACGTCACTTTTATTCTTCAGAAGGTAGACCCACGTCACGCGGGTATAACAGTCAATGAAGGTGACGAACCATCGAAAACCGTTAATTCCGGTTGTAGGACAAGGGCCCCAAACGTCCGAATGTATCATGTCAAAAGCAGCTGAACTCCTATTCCCCGAGCTTACATACGAGCTTCTGGTATGTTTTCCCAACTCACAAGCATCACAAAATAACTTCTCTTTATCAGCCCTTTGATACAAGGACGGATACATTCGACTAAGAACTTGAAAAGAGGAATGACCGACACGCTGGTGGTTGTAAGCCCCTGATTTTTTTCAAATTCATTTTTATTAGTGCAAATTAATTTTTAATGTCATTTATAGCCTTAAAATATTTATTAGGATTTTTAGGAAATTTTCTAGAATTTTTAAATGATTTTTAGATGAGTTTTAAATTCAAAAATATCATTTTGCAAATATTAGAATTGTTTTAAAATGGTTTTGTAATTATTAGAATTATTTTTTATATTGATTTGTAATTTACTTAAATGTTAAAATATCAATTTGTAATTTTTAAAATTGTTTTAATGTGGTTTTGTAATTTGTACAATTGTTTTATAGCAGTTTGCAAATTATGAATTGTTTATGCAAATTATAATTTTAGTTACAGCAGGGACCTATCTGTAAATAACCTAAATCCTAAGGACCTAATTGCTAAAACCTAAACCTAACCCCCCGACGACCGGACAGCTGCCGACGACCGGCCAGCTGCCCCCCCCCCCCCCCCACGTCCCGACCGACTTTCCACCGCCCATAGACCCTATTTAACCCTCCACCTTGCTCCCCAGACCAAACCCTAACCCTAACCGACCATCACGACCACCCCAAACCCCCCTTTCTTCTTCGACGAACCCCAACCCTAGCTCAACTCCGGCGACCCCCGTTCGACCACCACCGCTCGACGTCGACGTCCCCAACCACCACCACTCAGTTCGCCACGCCGAGCTGGGTCGATCGCCGCCCAAGCGCCGCTGTCCCGACGCCTCCACCGCCGTCTAGCTCATTCGAAACCCCCCCAGCAAGTCGGACACGCAGGTAACGGGATTCAGATCGTGTCGTGCATGTCACGGGCACGTGGATACGACTCGCCGTGTCCTGGCGAGTATGAGGAACAGTCTGGACACGAAGAACTAGGCTCGTACATGTCGTGCATAGCACGGACACGTAGTTTCCTGTGTCCCAAACTGTCCGGACACATGATTGTTTTTATTATTTTTTTTATATATATTAACTCGTTTAAACCTAAATAAATTAAACAAAAGCCCTATCCTAACAATCGGGCCGGACTGGCCTACTGGCCAGCCCGCACAGTTTAGAAACCCCCCCCCCCCCGTTGGACTGAGTTCGAGCCCCCCTTTTTACAGTTTCTTTTTCTTTTCTTTTTCTTTTTCTTTTTTCAGCTTTATATATATATTTATATATATATGTATATATATATATTAGTATATATATATATTTATATATACTGTATTTTAGCAGTATTTTATATGTATATATATATATTTTATGCTAAATAAAATCTTATATATTTATTTGTATTTATATGCATATATGTATATATGTATATATCTTCATATGTATATATATATTTATACTATGTATATATATATATATACAATATTAGTATATGTATATATGTACTTTTATAATTAAGTATTTTCCTTATATATATATATGTACTTTTAGAACATATATATGTATATTTTCACTATGCATAATTTTACCATATTAAAATAATAATATTTATTTTGTACTTTTACCAAACTGTATTTTATTGTATTTAAATTACTGCAACCATTTGATGTCCAAGCCTAGCATGGGTATTTGGGCTCAAATGTGTTTTCACACATTCAAGACCTGTACAAGTCATATTGGACTTGATTCATGGCCTTGGGTCCTGTATTTGAACTTTGGTTCAAATTATATACATGGACAAAATACGCAGATAATTAATTATTGTGTGCATTACTGTTTTTGATTTTCTAAAAATACTTAAATATTGCTAAAATTATGGAAAAATAGTTTTTAGATACTTTGTTAAGTTGGCTAATTTAGTATAATTTTTGTAGTAATTAATTTACTATTTTTCCACTAGTTTGGCATATGAAACCAAAACTCACTTTCTGTATACTTAGGAAAGCTGATTTTTATAAAATACTTGTACTGGTTAATAAATTCCAAAAAAATTATAATAAATTTCTATAGTTAGCAAGGATCGTGTTGGTACTTTGTTTTATGCAAAACTAGACTTTTTGTCTATCTCTAAAATTGTTGAAGCACAATGATCTTTTGATTTATTTATTGGTTAATTACGACTTGTAGCTTTTTGTGTTATTTGGAATTTTAGTCGTGTTAAACCCCATCCCTCACTAGTGTAAAGACCTTAGAAAGATAGTTAACATAGTGTGTCACCCCACATTGGTCTCCTATGCCAAGTCATCATTTTGGCTAGGTGCCCAGTCACAAGTCGTGTTTTCACCAGTTAGTGTCTTAGTGTTTTAGCTTAGTGTAAAGCTAAGTTTATTGTATTTATTGCTACAGTGACGAGTTACCAGACATCTATAGCTCTTTTATCGCAGCTTGCTTTGCTAGAGGCAAGTACATCTACATACTCAATTACTGTCTTTTAATGCTAGAACATGTATTAACCCTGTTAAAAGACTGATCCTTGAGGTAGCAAGTTATGTCTTCACAAGTTGTATCACTTTCAGTACCGGCCATGTTTAGTACAGCTCTTATACCTTCACATGCTTCTTACGGGTTCTCAGTACAAGTTTTACTATGCTTTAGACTGCTCTGAGTATTCACATGTTTTTACCATTCTCGAATCTCTCACATGTTTAAATAACGGGTTAAGGGGAAACTGTTAGTATTGTACGTGAACATGACCCTTATCGTATGTATTTACCGCGCTCGGTGACATTCTATATGTACCCTTGCCGTATGTTCTGATCTCGCGTTTGTGTATGGATATACACCGATGCCGCTCGTGCACGTATGTGCATGCCAGATATGTGCCGCAGTACATCCTGCTACCTATTGACCGATTCACGTACATGCTACGGTTTTAAACTTTTAAACTATATGTTGTCATTTCCAAAAAGAACCAATTAAACCATGATATGCCATGTTCCCTATGTTACTTTGATACTTGATCCCAGTTGTACCATGAGGCCATGTTTTCAGTATTTCTTGTTTTATAGACTCATCACACCATATTTCTCGTTGTACATCTCTTTATTATATGTTCAGTACTTTAGTTGTAGAGGTTGTACTTGCTCCCGTCCTGACAGGATAACGTTGTAGGTATACTTACTGAGGAGGAGTTGCTCTGTGATTCGTATTATGGAGTCACTGCCGAGGACCCGGTTTTGCCATACGAGGATGTTCCTGCGGGGAGACTCGTATAGTTTGCTTAGCTGCTTGGGATTACTTAGTGTAGTCATGTATTAGACTCTATTATTTTGTAACTGGACATGTATCCAGTTTTACATTTCAGACTTGTACTTTGGACTTATTTCTATATATACGACGACTTTTGTGTTTGGAGCATTTATGATTCTTCTTCACTTATAGAACTGTTAGCACATTTAGTCTTGTCTTGTTATCTCTAGAACAGCTTACTGCGCTTTATCTTAAGCGTAGGCTGGACATGGCTCGGCCCGGCCCAACAATTTGGGTAACGGGTCGTGACATGTTTTTTTGGCGGCCCATGCAGGTCCTGACTAAATTGTTTGGTTACGTTATTGTACCAAACATGCCTGCAATTAGGAACTTAAGGTAATTAGACAACATTAGGAAAGACGCTTAGAACACCTAGAGGAATGCTAGGATTGCAACATAGGAAATACAACACATGTTTGCTATTATAATTAGACTTTCTTGCATATGATTGCTTACTTTAAATAAGTCCTTATAAGTCTTTTATGTGTAATTTAGATGGTGCTTACTCGTTCGTCCCAGCATGTTACCCCCGAGAATGGGGCCCTCCGTATCCAGTCAGCCGACCAGTTGACTGATGCACCTCCACCTACCACATTCCCCCACTCCACAGATCCACAGGCCCAGATACCACCTTCCACATCCCAGGCCCGGCAGGACCCGATACTTCCACCACCCCCTATCACTATACCCACCCAGGCTTCCGTCACACTCGACGGGAACCAGCTGCTCACACTGATCCAGGGGTTCCTAACAACCCATCAGGAGCAGACTACCCTACTCCGCCAGAGCATGGAGCGTTCTGAGGGACGTCCCGTGGTCCCACAAGTAGAGCCACGGCAGAAAGCGGGAACGGTCAAGGACTTCATGGGTCTGAATCCCAAGGAGTTCTCAGGGACTGAGGGCATAGTAGTAGCTGATGACTGGCTAGATTCTGTAGAGAGGAAGCTTCTGGGAGTTAGGATACCGGATGACCTTCAGGTCGAGGCAGCAGGATTTCTGCTGATAGACTTAGCAGGAGTCTGGTTCAGGAATGAGCCGTTGTTCGCGAGAGGTAGAGCCACCTGGGACCAGTTCAAGACCCAGTTCAAGAAGAAGTTCTTCTCGACCGCTGCTAGAGTAGCCATGGGGCTACGATTCCAGAACGTCCAGCAGGGGAACCGTTCTGTTGATGATTATGCGGGAGAGTTCAGTCGCTTGAGCCGTTTTGCTCCTAGTCTGGTTGCTGATCCAGAGGAGATGACCCGTAGGTTTTGCCATGGTCTAGTTCCAGACATTGGCATTCTTATAGTGGCAAACGGTACGACTGACTATTACCAGAGCCTAGAGTTAGCCCGGAGCATTGAGGAGCGTCTTCTGTCTAGCAAGAGGCCGGCTTCTGTACACCATGAGGGATCGTCCAAGCGTCAGGCTTTCCAGCAGAGAGCACCGACGCCACCCCAGCAGACTTACCATCCCCCTACATCACATCACCCGACCCAGCCAGTTAGAGCCCCGGGACCCCGACAGCAGCAGCAGAAGGGAACTTTTTGTGCATTCTGCAAGAAGGTAGGCCACGACGCTTTCGTTTGTAGGAAGAGGTTGGGTCAGTGTTTAGCTTGTGGGTCTGCCATCCATCAGATTCGAGACTGCCCAGTAGCCAAGGGACCCCAGGGGAAGACTTATAGCCTAGTCCTTGAGCCAGAGCCGGAACAGGTTTCAGGAGGTTAGTTTTGATCGTAGCCTTAGTCATTTGTTGCATTGCTTGCTATGTTAGAATATTGTCGGGTCTTCAATTCTTGTAAATTTCGAGGACGAAATTTTTCAAGGAGGGAAGATTTGTAAGCCCCTGATTTTTTTCAAATTCATTTTTATTAGTGCAAATTAATTTTTAATGTCATTTATAGCCTTAAAATATTTATTAGGATTTTTAGGAAATTTTCTAGAATTTTTAAATGATTTTTAGATGAGTTTTAAATTCAAAAATATTATTTTGCAAATATTAGAATTGTTTTAAAATGGTTTTGTAATTATTAGAATTATTTTTTATATTGATTTGTAATTTACTTAAATGTTAAAATATCAATTTGTAATTTTTAAAATTGTTTTAATGTGGTTTTGTAATTTGTACAATTGTTTTATAGCAGTTTGCAAATTATGAATTGTTTATGCAAATTATAATTTGCATTTAGTTACAGCAGGGACCTATCTGTAAATAACCTAAATCCTAAGGACCTAATTGCTAAAACCTAAACCTAACCCCCCGACGACCGGACAGCTGCCGACGACCGGCCAGCTGCCCCCCCCCCCCACGTCCCGACCGACTTTCCACCGCCCATAGACCCTATTTAACCCCCCACCTTGCTCCCCAGACCAAACCCTAACCCTAACCGACCATCACGACCACCCCAAACCCCCCTTTCTTCTCCGACGAACCCCAACCCTAGCTCAACTCCGGCGACCCCCGTTCGACCACCACCGCTCGACGTCGACGTCCCCAACCACCACCACTCAGTTCGCCACGCCGAGCTGGGTCGATCGCCGCCCAAGCGCCGCTGTCCCGACGCCTCCACCGCCGTCTAGCTCATTCGAAACCCCCCCCAGCAAGTCGGACACGCAGGTAACGGGATTCAGATCGTGTCGTGCGTGTCACGGGCACGTGGATACGACTCGCCGTGTCCTGGCGAGTATGAGGAACAGTCTGGACACGAAGAACTAGGCTCGTACGTGTCGTGCATAGCACGGACACGTAGTTTCCTGTGTCCCAAACTGTCCGGACACAGGATTGTTTTTATTATTTTTTTTATATATATTAACTCGTTTAAACCTAAATAAATTAAACAAAAGCCCTATCCTAACAATCGGGCCGGACTGGCCTACTGGCCAGCCCGCACAGTTTAGAAACCCCCCCCGTTGGACTGAGTTCGAGCCCCCCTTTTTACAGTTTCTTTTTCTTTTCTTTTTTTTTCTTTTTTCAGTTTTATATATATATTTATATATATATGTATATATATATATTAGTATATATATATATATTTATATATACTGTATTTTAGCAGTATTTTATATGTATATATATATATTTTATGCTAAATAAAATCTTATATATTTATTTGTATTTATATGCATATATGTATATATGTATATATCTTCATATGTATATATATATTTATACTATGTATATATATATATATACAATATTAGTATATGTATATATATGTACTTTTATAATTAAGTATTTTCTTTATATATATATATATATGTACTTTTAGAACATATATATGTATATTTTCACTATGCATAATTTTACCATATTAAAATAATAATATTTATTTTGTACTTTTACCAAACTGTATTTTATTGTATTTAAATTACTGCAACCATTTGATGTCCAAGCCTAGCATGGATATTTGGGCTCAAATGTGTTTTCACACATTCAAGACCTGTACAAGTCATATTGGACTTGATTCATGGCCTTGGGTCCTGTATTTGAACTTTGGTTCAAATTATATACATGGACAAAATACGCAGATAATTAATTATTGTGTGCATTACTGTTTTTGATTTTCTAAAAATACTTAAAGTATTGCTAAAATTATGGAAAAATAGTTTTTAGATACTTTGTTAAGTTGGCTAATTTAGTATAATTTTTGTAGTAATTAATTTACTATTTTTCCACTAGTTTGGCATATGAAACCAAAACTCACTTTCTGTATACTTAGGAAAGCTGATTTTTATAAAATACTTGTACTGGTTAATAAATTCCAGAAAAATTATAATAAATTTCTATAGTTAGCAAGGATCGTGTTGGTACTTTGTTTTATGCAAAACTAGACTTTTTGTCTATCTCTAAAATTGTTGAAGCACAATGATCTTTTGATTTATTTATTGGTTAATTACGACTTGTAGCTTTTTGTGTTATTTGGAATTTTAGTCGTGTTAAACCCCATCCCTCACTAGTGTAAAGACCTTAGAAAGATAGTTAACATAGTGTGTCACCCCACATTGGTCTCCTATGCCAAGTCATCATTTTGGCTAGGTGCCCAGTCACAAGTCGTGTTTTCACCAGTTAGTGTCTTAGTATTTTAGCTTAGTGTAAAGCTAAGTTTATTGTATTTATTGCTACAGTGACGAGTTACCAGACATCTATAGCTCTTTTATCGCAGCTTGCTTTGCTAGAGGCAAGTACATCTACATACTCAATTACTGTCTTTTAATGCTAGAACATGTATTAACCCTGTTAAAAGACTGATCCTTGAGGTAGCAAGTTATGTCTTCACAAGTTGTATCACTTTCAGTACCGGCCATGTTTAGTACAGCTCTTATACCTTCACATGCTTCTTACGGGTTCTCAGTACAAGTTTTACTATGCTTTAGACTGCTCTGAGTATTCACATGTTTTTACCATTCTCGAATCTCTCACATGTTTAAATAACGGGTTAAGGGGAAACTGTTAGTATTGTACGTGAATATGACCCTTATCGTATGTATTTACCGCGCTCGGTGACATTCTATATGTACCCTTGCCGTATGTTCTGATCTCGCGTTTGTGTATGGATATACACCGATGCCGCTCGTGCACGTATGTGCATGCCAGATATGTGCCGCAGTACATCCTGCTACCTATTGACCGATTCACGTACATGCTACGGTTTTAAACTTTTAAACTATATGTTGTCATTTCCAAAAAGAACCAATTAAACCATGATATGCCATGTTCCCTATGTTACTTTGATACTTGATCCCAGTTGTACCATGAGGCCATGTTTTCAGTATTTCTTGTTTTATAGACTCATCACACCATATTTCTCGTTGTACATCTCTTTTATTATATGTTCAGTACTTTAGTTGTAGAGGTTGTACTTGCTCCCGTCCTGACAGGATAACGTTGTAGGTATACTTACTGAGGAGGAGTTGCTCTGTGATTCGTATTATGGAGTCACTGCCGAGGACCCGGTTTTGCCATACGAGGATGTTCCTGCGGGGAGACTCGTCTAGTTTGCTTAGCTGCTTGGGATTACTTAGTGTAGTCATGTATTAGACTCTATCATTTTGTAACTGGACATGTATCCAGTTTTACATTTCAGACTTGTACTTTGGACTTATTTCTATATATACGACGACTTTTGTGTTTGGAGCATTTATGATTCTTCTTCACTTATAGAACTGTTAGCACATTTAGTCTTGTCTTGTTATCTCTAGAACAGCTTACTGCGCTTTATCTTAAGCGTAGGCTGGACATGGCTCGGCCCGGCCCAACAATTTGGGTAACGGGTCGTGACAGTGGTGGAGTAGCAAGTCGGCTTCAACACTGCGACAGGAAGCTTCTGGTGGTGCGGCTGCTACCAAGGATGCCAATGCTTTGTCCAGTCCAGTCCTGTCTAAATACCACAGTCCCTTATACCAAGTGCCAGTCCCAAGTCGTCGTCCTGTCCCCTTCTCCTGAAAAGTCACCTTAGGAATGTCAAAGGAAACAGTACAGTTAAGATCAAGTATAATGGCACTAATGGATAAAAGATTGACAGGAAAAGATGGAGTATGTAAGACATTGGTTAGAGTGATGGAAGGGGTGCATGCGACAGTGCCTGTACCCACTACAGGTCTGGATGTACCATCAGCGGTCTGAATACTCTCCGGCAATGGTAGGTGAGTATATCCCTGAAATGCATCACGGGACCCCGCGACATGGCGAGATGCCCCAGAGTCCATAATCCATCCTGACTGATGGATAGAGGCAAGAGCACGTGCAGAATCATCGGTGCTGGTTTGAGTAAAGCAAGCGAGGTGTTCTCCTGAGGATGAAGACGTCCCAGGACAGTCGACCGAACCCATCTTTGTGCCTCACAACTTCTTAAGGAACTCCCGCTCAAGTAGGGTTATTTCAGCCAGTTGAGTCTCTTCCCCTTCCTCCGCCAGATTTGCTTTGTGTCCGCCCCGTCTACCGCCATATCCTTCTCTACCACCACGTCGGCCTCCACGACCCCGTCCTCGATCAGTAGACTGATTTCGCAAGGGTTTCGGACAAAATCGGATGTAATGTCCGGAGTCACCACAATTGTGACAAACACCACCTATAGATTGAGGTTGATTGAAGGCAGCAAGGGCAGACTTTTCAACCGCGGCTGGCTCCCCCTGGGAGGAGCCCTTGTTGGGCATCAACTTCAGTCGAGCTTCTTCCTGTGTCATAACAGCTATAGCTTCTTCCAAGGTCGGAAGCGTGGGTTGGGAAAGGAGGATATTTCGTCGCTGCTCAAATACAGGATGTAGTCCCTTCAGGAATTTTATCATACGTTGCCGGGAAATATAAGCCAGGAACGTCTGAAAGTACTTTGCGAAGGCTGGTTCGACTTGTGCATCTTCCATCCCAAGAGGATCATAATGATCCAGATCAGACCAATACTTCTTCAACATGGCCGCATACTCAGAGATGGTACGGTCGTCTTGGGCCACCCTATCGAGTTCATCTTGCAGTTGAAATACTCGCATAGGGTTGCCGGAGCCGGAGTACATATCTTTGAGAGTTTGCCATATATCAGCAGCAGCCTCCATAGCCTCGACATTGCCCGACACCTGGTCGGTTAAAGAGGCAGTCAACCACCCAGCCACGACGTTGTTGACAATCTCCCACACAGCAAACTCCTTGGTGGAGTGATCTGCTGGCGCCTTGGCGTGGCCAGTGACATAGCCAACCAAGCCACGTCCCTTCAGTATCCGCATCGACTGCCGCGACCACTTCAAGTAGTTGGAAGTGCCTTCCAACTTCGTCTCCAGCTTCTCCAGCTTCCCCATTTTGTAAGGTGACGGATCCACATCAGTATGGATCACACGTGGGGTTACCTCGGTTAATCTCTTGGATAAGATATCATCAACCAAGGCCTTCAACTCTTCGGCCGTCAGTTTGCCACTGATCGAATCCATGGCGTCTTCAACTGTGAACTCAATTCGTCGTCTCCTTCGTCGTCTTCTTCGTCGTCTACTTCGTCGTCGTCGGAGTCTGCAACTGACCCAACTTCGTCGTCTTCGTCGTCGACGTCGTCTTCTTCAACGCCAGAGACTTTACTAATGCGATACTAACTTGGCCAGCACCGGCACGCGCATGTAAAGTGAACACGTCAGGATACCAGAGAAGACATAATCAGTCTCTGCATAGATCCCGATGTGAAGAAGGAATAACAAATAAAGCATTTGTTAGTTCCAAACGGCGTAAGCACGGAACAAAGTTGGTGCAAATAAAGATTTGACAGCCGTCTCTATTCGAAATACGCCGTTTTTTTTTTGTGTTAAAAGCTAGGGTTAGGGTTTGATGAGGCTACTAGGTCTTAGGATTAGGGTTTCCATGGAAACAAACACAAAAAAAACTAGGGTTAGGGTTAGGGTTGATGTGCGGCGGTGGGGGGGGGGGGGCGTCTGCTGGAAGGGGTGGGGGCGGGGTGCTGGTCGGGGGGGGGGGTCGGGAGGGGGGTCGGCGGGGGGGGTCGGCGTGGGGGGTGTTCTGGTCGGGTGGGGGGGGGGTCGGGAGGGGTGGGGATTGCTGCAGGGGTGGGGTGCTGCCGAGGGCGGGTGGGGTTGGAGAGGCGGGGGGGGGGGGTCGACTAGGGGGGTCGGCTAGAATTTTTTTTTTTGTTTGTGGAGAGAGAGAGAGAGTTATGGCTCTGATACCATGTAGAAAATAATGGTTGGATAATTTTATTGATGGACTACCTCACTATATATAGGGAGTCTAGCTCCTCTACATACTACATATTCCGATGTGGGACTAAAAGTCCCTTATTGACTCTCAACAGTTCTTACGAATGAGACCTGGCCCCTTTCGGAAGATGTAGCATTGCCTTGAATCGGGCAAGCCATTCCCAAACCCGAACCCGGACAGCCCGTAGCATTTAGCTACTGTTTCTCTTCCCCTACGGGAAGAACACTGTACGTAGCTAGTTGTTACTGAAGCCACAGACCTGGTGGAACACGCTTGTACGACAGTCGAACACCCCCATATTCTTCTTTTTTAGGAGACTTATTATAATCCTTTGCTATCCCTCTTACCATTCTCGTGCAACACTCAAGTTGCCCCATGTGCCTGCGGCTAACCACCCCTCCAGTGTCTACAGGCACGCGAGCCAGCTTACCCCACCCTCTTTTCACTCACACCCCCATGTTCTATGTTTAGAAGACATCAGTAGCTGCTTTCCATCTCAAACCAAGCCACATTAGACATTCCTATGTTTTGCCTTATCACTCTAATCTCCACTAATCTCCATTAATCACCACCTTCCTTGGGCTACCCTTTCCCCTCCACCATTCGCTGCCCAGCCCGGCCAGTCCTAAGTACGTCGCACCCAGTGCGGATGCGAGCTCACGCACGAGTCAAGTCCTCTCTACGCTTCCGACCTTACCTCGCCTGCACGACGTGGCCAACCTGACCAAATCGTGACCAGAGACGCCGTCAACTTCCAGTCCCTGCGAGTCCTGTGCAACCATCAGGAACCCCGGCCAGCATGGGGTGTTGCCTCATCACTCCGTGCCTACAGTGTAGCTACCACTCCACCACGGCCTCCACTATGCTCTGCTCACAGACAACCCCCTTCCCACTGTATTGTCGAACGCGGATCCCAGTCATGCGCCACAGCGCACTACCCCTGTGTCGGGCTGTGTTGTTTCCATAGCTTGTCGTGGAAAGATCCGGCCTGTTCGTCGATCCGTTCGGAGAGTCGTCGCTATTCCGTGACCTCGCTAGACCCCCTCTGACCGGCCGGCGAGTGCGTCGTCACCAAGCCCAGCTGAACGTAGACTTCTGCGCACCTAGCCCGTACGGGTTTCCGACGAGCTTCCTTGGCCGCCCTTTCTGATGCAGTCCATCAATGCCATCATTTTTGCCGCTACTCCCTATCATCGCCAACGCAATGCTACCTTATTGGACCAAGTGCCATTCGTTCCAGGACCCAATGCGTCGTTGCTCAAACTCTCTGACTTCCTCGTGGTGAAGATGAAACCGCCTCTACCCTCACCAACTGTGAATGCATCTAGTTGACATGGGACCAAGACGCATCTCGCCCGGTATGGCAGGGCCTCGCCATGCCGTCTTGCATGGAGCCGAGCATCGAGAAGAACCGCTACTGTGGACACAAACAAAAAGAAGAAGAAACGCTATCTTTTCTTTATTGGCGCAAGGCACCATAAATTGAGTACGCCTGAGAGATCCTGCGCTGAGGATCCCCGAGTAAAAAAAGAATTATGGGGAATGGGACGATGGAGATCGAGCGACAGTTGCACCTTTACTCTGTTGACACTCCGATTACAAAAGTGGAAGAAAATCTAAGAAAATTGCTAACTCAGTGCAGCAATTCGGCTCTTAAAATGCTCTCCATTCTGTGTTTTGAGGAGGATTGAGACCCCTTTTTATAGTAGTTTTCGAGCTGGAATGATGTTATGCACCCACATAAGAAAACATACTGGCTTTCATGTGGGCACATGGTCCTGCTTTGGGCGCATTGGATGTAGGCGCATACAGGCTGTGTGGTCATGGGTTGATCGTGGTGCTGACGTGGCCGCATGCTTCGATGCACGACTGCTCGTAGAGACTGACGTGACCGTACGCTTCGGTGCACATTTTGATCGTGGCTTTGACCGAGTCAGGGGATGTTCTGGCTTGTACGTATAGCCTGAAACAGGGCTATGCGCCCTCCTTCTGGGGGAGCTTGTCTTGGACGCATAGAACTTCACAGGGTGACTTGGGCACATAGAGCTTCACAGGGTGAGTTGGCCACATAGAACTTCATAGGGTGACTTGGGCGCATAGAGTTTCACATGGTGACTTGGGCGCATAGAGTTTCACAGGGTGACTTGGGCGCATAGAGCTTCACAGAGTGACTTTGGCGCATAAAGTTTCACAGGGACGCATATGTCCTCATAGGCTTGGGCGCATAAGCCTTATTTGCTAAAAATTTTATGCTTCTATCAGACCCCCTTCAAAGTTTTCGATACTTGAACGAGTTCGAAATACTTTGAAAGAAGCATGGACCGTCTACTCGTGATGTAGTGGGTGCATAGCACGGCTCTCATTGGGCGCATAGAGTTTGGCCAGCCTGTCAGAGAGATGGTTGTTGAGATCTTCCTCGAAATTTGAACTGACAGATTCATCGGGGTAGAATTTAAAGCGGTCCATCCTTCATACGTTGTCCATGTCAGCAAGTGGTAGTCGTATAGTGTGCAAGAGGCTGAATCTTCATGTGGGCGCATAAGCTATGGTGCGCACATAGCGCAAAATGGGCGCATAGGAAATAGCGGGCGCATAGGAAGTGGCCCGTGCCTATAAATAGGCTTAGAAAGAGAGAGAAAGTTCATTATTCTCTTTTCTCTTAGAACTTTCAAAAAGACTCTTCATCCCCTTTCTTTACGAACCATGTCTCCCAAGGTCGCCAAGAGATTTGCAAAAGGCAAGGGGGCTGCATCGAGTGGCTCTACTCCTGCGACAGCGTCCTCGCCAGTCCAGGATCCGATTCTGGGTGAGGGCACGTCTCAAAAAACAAAGTCTGGAGTGTTAATTTGCGACGCTCAGACTTTTCTTCTGCCTGGGCGCATGCGTCTAAGGCAACATACTTCTGTAAGCATTTTTATGCGCCCACAGAAGTCATACGCCAACACTGTGGTGTGCTATACGCCCACATGTTGCCATGTTATGCACCCACATGCTGTTGCATGTTATGCGCCTACATAACTACTGTATGTTATGCGCCCACATGTTTGTTTTGGGCGCATGACCCTTTGGGCGCATAAGAGTCCTTCAACACTTAGTTTTTCCTGCAAATTCTGAGACTGACTTTCTCTTCTGTCCTTGCAGTTAACATGTTTGTCCCGGAGCTTGGCGGTATCCCTTTCGGCTCTGCTTGCCATGTCCTCGTCACAAGTCTCATACCAACATGGTCAGCAATGTTCAAGCCAAGATCAGTCATGACCAACCTACCGAACGGACGATCGCCATAATTGAATAGGACAAAACCTTTCTGAAGCAGATGATTAATGATGGGAAGCTCGGAGGGACACGCCGTTGGAAGAAGCCGTACTTTCTGTTCGGTAACAGCATAGGATTCGAGGATGATGCGACGATATGTCTGGAAGATCCTTTGGTAGTTAAGTTAAGTGACCAAAGAATAGGGCTGCCATCGATGAAGCGTCAATATCCTCTGTCAGCGTTTACTGATCTGGCTGTGTGCAGAGGCAAATGAAATGGGATCTGACCCCTAAACTGCCTAGGGTTATTTCTGGCAGGATCCAGTCCAACTCTGGTGACCGAAAGAAGGATACGTTCAAGTGTGTGAAGGGTTCCACGTCCTACTCCATGAGCGGGCTACAACCGGGTGTTATACTGAACGATGTCCCGACTGATCTTCATCCATATGCTGCTGAGACTCTCTCCAACTTGATGCTGTCAAAGAAGAAGTCATATCCGGAAGGGAAGATGCGGATGGAAGACTGGAGACATTCTGTTCCGTTCTGGAGTGACCTTACTGGATAGGTGCTCTCGACTTACGAGGCCACCCTAAAAGCTGCTGGTCTTCTTTATGCCATCAGGGCCAGCCAATATGGTATTAATGTTAACTGGCCGATGGTTGTCTCCTTGGCAGAATTGTACAACCATCATACGTGCACCTTCTTTACCCCGGGTTGGGATATGGATTTCGCTCTTCACGGGATGCAGGCGATATCCAAACTTTCCTCGGGGACGGAGCCATACGCAGAATACGTCCCCTGTGATGCGGAGCTCCTGGATTTGGAGAAGGAGAATTCCGAGATGATGAATGTGTACAAAGAGTTACGTTGTCACTTTTTCATTTGTCACCAGATTACGAAGAAGGGTAAGACTGAGGGGTCCCTTCCACATATGAGGGCCTGGACTAACTATGTTTTCACCGGAGAAGGGGAGAATGGCCCAGTCTCCTTCTTGTCTTGCAAGCCCTTGACGAGATCTGAGATAGAGCAGTTGATGGCAGACCACGAAGCTGTGGATGGCTAAGATAGTGATGATCCTGAGGGAAACTCTTCGATTTATTATTTCTTCAAGCAAGCCGAGTTCAAGATGTCAGAAAAGACGGTACTAGCTGCTTTCCTGATGATATGGCTTCGTAAATGCATAGTCCCTGGTGGTTCAGGGTCTATCGAGAGAATAAGCCGGGGCATGAAACTTCCGACTGTAAAGATGGCCTTTGGATGCCATCTTGCTCTGCTTCCAATGATGGTCTATGCCATCCAACGGTGTTTGCGACATTTTGTTGTCAACGCGATAACACCTGAAGGCATGAAGGACTTTGCTAGGACTGAGTTACCCTTCCACTATCTGATGGGGTGGCTGGTGCTACATTGTCTCAAATTGATGAACGCCAGGCTGATGGCAGATTCTTTGGCAGGAGATGCCTTCCTTCGGAGGTTCAGAGACACGGATTGGACCGTTACAGGGGTGTTTGTTTGCAGGAGAACTTTGAGTTTTCTGTAGAACTATGAATTCTTCATAGTATCGCCTCCGTCTGGTAGTGGTCGCATGGGAGATACCCTAGTAGATGAGGGAGCACTCACTACTAGCCTTCCTATTGGGGAATTTCATTGGCTCCAATCCATTAGGCCTTTCCATCTGGTGTTCAAGAACAGGAACCACGCTTTTTTGGAAACTTATTTGTCGAGCCGCTTTGCACGACAATTCGACTAAAGCCAGCTTCTCTTGGGCAATCCCAATCCTCATCTCTAGTCGATAGGGAGTCTGATCGACGGGGCGCGTGCATGGGGCTACTACAATGCTTGATGTATAGGGGCAGTTTTTATCTTGTTCGAAGATAAACCCGACACCCACATGCACTTTGCTGCTGCTAAGTTCTATATTCAGGTCAATACCCTTCCTTTTCGGTATGACCGTGAGCATATTTTTATATCGGGGACTGGGCTTGCCCCTACCCTTACTGATATAGGACGAGCGCGCACGATGGAGAGTAGCAGAAAGGAAGGTGCCGTGCCCACAGTTGAACCAGCTGCAGTGCCGCAACAGAGAGTTGTTGTTGAGGATCCTGTCGTTGCAGTGCCTCGGAGAGAGGATACTGAAGAGCCTCTTCCCGACATTCCTCATGAGAGAAAAGCTTCCACCAAATTGGTTCTACGGCCTAAAAAGAAAAAGGTAGTTGTTTCCCGGAGGAGGAAGAAGGTCGCAGACGTGGGTGCCGGTACGCCTCCTCCCAAATAGTCTTCTCGGCAGACGGCGTTGCAGGCCGTTACCATTCGGAAGGTAGATCCCTTCCTAGACTCCATAATTGTTTTGGTCAAACCTTTAGAGGCTTTCTCACCCTTGCGTTTGTCCTTTGCACAGGATCCTGAAGTTTTAGCTGAGTTGGGTGCCTCCTCATCTGAGTAGGTGGACGCGACAATGGTGTTCCCTGCCCGTCCTCGACCGATGGATGAGGGCGGGTCTTTTTCAGTTGTAAGAGTTGAGCAACGGGATGATCAGGACGAAGGCCCAGACCATGATGACAACCAAAAGATCAGCCCTTCCATTTCTTTGGGGGATATGTCATCGATTGGATCCGTTATGAGGGACTTAGATGAGAATCAAGTCCAATCGTCTCATCCTCCTGCGGGTATGTTATCTTTGTGCCTCTCTTCAGATGAGATTTTTCGACTTTAATTTTGCGTGCTCCTCGTGAGGCTGACCACAACTGTATGTTTCCTTGTAGACAAGGGGAAGGAACCCCTCGCGAAGATAGTCCCAGGCATTGAGGAAGGGACAGAGGTTGTTCCTGGCTCCTCCAAATTTGCTGGTACGGAGGGAGCTACCAGTGAGATGGTTTTGGCTATAGAAGGAGAGGTTGAACAGCCTGCTGAGGGGACTGTTGCTGAATCTGCTCCCGTTTCGGCTGGGATTGTGGAAGATATCAGGCCTAATGCCGCTCAGTGCCTTGATATCGTTCTTCTTGAACAGTCTGGGCCTGCTCTTGTTTTCCATGAAGCCATGACTGATGGCGTAGCCCAGGCTGGTGCTGAGCAAGCTGAAGGTACGAAATTACAACTCTTTCACATTTTCTCCTCTTTTTTTGGTTACTGATGTATATATGTTTTTTTTGTTAGGTTCGACTTCTTGTCAGGTATCCCTTCCTGGAGCGGAAGAAACTCTCCAAGCCTCCTCCCCGACGACCTCCACTGAAGACGACGAGATGGCCCAAGAAGTCGTCAAAGCTTTCTACTTTGTACTGAAAGTAAAGCTTCCTGGAGTCCTGAATCGGAATGCTGCCTTTGGCCATGTGAAGGCTGTTGCTAAATGCCAAGTGGCGGCCCTCGAGAGCATTGCCGGCTATGAAGAGCGGGCTAATACTCTGAGGAAAGTTCTGAATGACCTGGAGGGTCAGGTGGCCAGGTTCCGGGATACCAAATAGCGGAGCCCGACATCGCTGTTCCGTGCAGAAGATGAGGCTTCGATCACGGCTCTCGCGGAGGAGAAGGCTACTTTCCAGGCGAGGAAGGATGCCCTCGTTCGAGAGATCAACGAATTGGCTGACCAGTATGGTCAGTTCAACGCTGTAAGTGAGGCGCATGCTGCCTCTAAGAATAAACTGGCTGTACAGATCACCGAGAAGTATAATCTTATCGTGCAGATTAAGAGCAAGATTGCTTAACTGGAAGCCGACTTGAGGACGGCAACATCTGAGCAGGAGGATTACTTGGCTCAGGCTGTCATGCCCATTTAGAAGAACAACTGGCGAAGTTAGAGGGAGAGCATCTGAGTCTAATTCTTTTTTAGGATGAAGCCGCTCGTCAAAAAGAGGCGCGCCGCCGAGCTACCACGAAGTCTGAAGCCAAAATCGTAGCTCTAAGGGACAATATCAATCGACTATGTATCCCTTAGACTTTTTGTTTGTAACTGGTTTTTTCTTCAGCCGTCGAGGCTATTGTACCCCTTTTTTCCTGTCTCTTGATAGACGTTCAAGTAAAGAATAAAGAATGAATGTGATTTTATGAAATATCGGGACTAGAGGTAATGTGGACGTAGTAAGGATATTTCTAGTGGGTATTCCACTGGGAAATAATTATCGAAAAACAATTCAGAGGTAATAGGGACGTGACTTGTTTTCATCAAACCGAGTTTGGACAAAGTAAAAAACGGGAATGATTTTGTTGGGGAAAATATTTTAGAGGACCTATTATCCAAGGCGTATTCAAGACTCTTGAAATACAGATAATAGTTTAGAAAAAAATTTCTCCGAATCACATAAACAACGTACTATACATTTACATGACAGGACATATGTGAACACTATTTACAAAAGGTTATATATAGTATTTCTTCAGGAACTTGCTGTTGATAGGCATCATGAGCAAGTTGCCATCAGGCTTGGTTAGTCGGTACACACCGTTAGAATACACCGATTCTATAATGAAAGGATCTTCCCATTTAGGCTAAAATTCCCCTTTTATTTTGTGCGTCATGACCATTGGTCTTCTCACTGCTAAGACTAGATCACCGACTTGGAAGATTCTTTCCTGCACCTTTTTATTGAAGGCTCTGGAAAGACGTGCTTGGTATAGCTCAATACGATGCTGAGCTAACAAGCATTTTTCGTCTAGCGCTTCGAGCTCTTGTAGACGCAGTCGATAGCTTTCTTCGGTAGTCAACTCGCTGGCTAATGCTACTCGAAGAGAAGAAATCTGGATTTCTAGGGGAAGAACTGCTTCGCTCCCATAAACGAGAGAGAATGGCGTACTGCCTGTTGGAGTCCGGACCGTTCTACGATAGGCCCATAGACATTCGCCGAGCTTCTCATTCCAATCGCGCTTGTTCGAAGACACGAATTTCTTAAGAAGTTTAATGATGGTTTTATTGAAGGCTTCTGCTAGCCCGTTAGCCGTTCGATTGTATGCAGTAGAGGCTACATTCTGGATTTGATTCCTATCGTAGAACCGATAGAATGCATGGCTTACGAATTATGGACCATTATCATGGATGAACCTGTGATGTAGGCCGAAGCGGTAGATAACGTGATGTTTGATAAAACTGATCACGTTTGACGCTTTCACTTCGGTGAGCGGTATAGCTTCCGCCCATTTAGAGAAGTAATTGGTTATGGCTAGGATGAACCGATGTCCTTTGGAAGATGCCGGGCTGATTGGTCCTATGACGTCCATGTCTCAGGCTTCAAAAGGCCAAGATGCTGCTGTCGGGCATAGAAACTCCGAAGGTTGATGAATGAAATCGGCGTAGAACTGACAGGCTCTATAATTTTGCATATTCAATAGTATCTGCTATCATCGTGGGCCAAAAATAACCCATTCGTTTGAGGCGATCTTGTAATTTGGGGCCTGGTTGATGTGCACCACAAACTCCGTCGTGAGCCTCTCGAAGTGCATGTTTGGCTTCTGTGTCTGATAAACATCGTAAAAGTAGTCCGTCGTAAGAGCGTCGATATAGCATCTTGGTAGCTGAGTCATAGTAAAATCTGATGGATCGCCTTTGGATAGATACTGCTTCCTTCGGGTCCTCGGGGAGGATTCCATAGATGGTATAGTCTATGAAAGAAAATCTCCAGTCTTTAACATCGATGTTTGTTTCCGTTGTGTAACTGTGATGAATATGCAAGGCATTTTTCACATAGAATAGTTCTCGACCAGACACTGTGATCGACTTCTGAGTATTGGTAGGGACGGTCAAGGAAGCAGCGAGACCGGCTAGAGCATCTGCTTCTATATTCTGTAATCAAGGCACGTGCTCGATGAAGAATCCAGCAAAAGTAGTTGCCAACTCGATTGTTGCTCTGTGATAGGGGATGAGATCTTCATGATGAACTTTATAATCCCCTCGGACTTGACTAACTATTAGCTTGGAATCGCCATAAGCTTCTAGAAAGTCAACTTCCAGTTGTTTAGCCAATTGCAGACCGATTAATAGGATATTATATTCGGCCACGTTGTTGGTGCATGGTTCCACGAGAGAATATGCACAATGTATAACCAGATGGTCGGGTGACACGAGCACGACACCTACTCCGGCCACAATATTTCCTTTAGGTCCTGTTCTTGATGCACCATCAAAGAATATTCGCCAAATGGGGATTTCTTCAGTTGCAATGTTAGACTCCACTACTTCATCAGAAATTTTGTCGTAGAGTTTGGAAGATTCTGGCACCGGATAAGCTGCTTGAAAATCAGCTAATATTTGGCCTTTTACTGCCTTCTGAGGCACGAACAACATATCGTATAGAATCAACAACATTACCCATATAGCTAAACGAGAATTGAGAGAACCCAGTTTATTCATGTGTATTCTGAGAGGATTGACTTTAGATATGATGTGGATAGTCTACCCAGACACATAGTGGCGCGTCTTCTGGATAACAAATACCAATACAAGGCATTCTTTTTCCACCGGTGTGTAACTGTGCTCGGCACCCACCATTGTGCGGTTGAGGTAGTAGATTGCCCGTTTATAGTCGCCTTCATTCTTCTGAGCTAATAGGGCACCAAGAGAATAGTCCATAGCACGGACATATAGTAAAAAAGGCTTCCCCATTATTGGAGCTACCAATACTGGGGGGCTTGGGAAGTATTTCTTGATGTTGTCGAATGCGCGTTCACATTGTTCAGTCCAGACGAAAGATACGCTTTTTTATGAGCTGAGAGAATGGTTGACATCTTCCAGAAAGGTTCAAAATGAATCGTCTGATGTAAGCTAGCCTTCCTTGCAGTCCGCGTAGCTCTTTGAGGTTTCATGGAGGATGCATATCGAGGATGGCCTTTACTTTCTCCGGGTCAAGATGTATACCCTTTGGAGTGATGACGAAACCAAGGAACTTGCCGCTGGAGACTTCCAGAAAAGACTTAGTTGGATTCATCTTGAGTTGATGTGCACGCATTAGTTCGAACACCGTTCTCAAGTCTTAGAGGTTGTTACCCTTGAGACGACTTTTGACTGCGATATCGTCTATGTATTACTCCACTATTTTGCACAAATAATCACAAAAAATTGTGTTCATGGCTCGCTGGTATGTCGCCCCTACATTTTTCAATCCGAAGGGCATTATCGTATAGCAGTATACCCCCAACGGTGTTCGAAAAGATGTGTGCTTCTCATCGTCGGGGAATATCTTGATCTGGTTGTAGCCTGAGAACCCATCCATGAAGGACATCTGCTCGAAGTCGCAAGTGTTGTCGATCATTACGTCAGTGATTGGTAGAGGAAACTCGTCGTTCGGACATGCAGAGTTCAAATCACGGTAATCGATACAGACTCAAACTTTATCGTTCTTTTTTATGACTGGAACAATATTGGCAATCCAGTTAGGGTATTTTTTTCACGAATGAATCTACTGGCAATGAGCTTCTTGACTTCATTCTTGATGGCCTCCATGACATCTGGTCGGAATCGTCGTTGTTGCTACTTCATCGGCTTAGCTTTAGACGAAATATTTAGGCGATACATGGCGACTTTAGGGTCTAGGCCTGGCATGTCTTCATAGCTCCATGCAAAGACGTCGATGTATTCTCTTATAAGCTGTATAAGAGATTGCCGTTCATCGCCAGATAGACTTTTACTGATGAAGATTGGTTTAAAAGATGATTCATCTCCTAAATTGACTTGGATGACTTCGTCTTCGGTAGGTGGTTCACGTTGTTCGAAGCGTAGCTCCCACATAGTATCCATCTTTTGAGCCCATAGTTCAAGCTCGATCGATTGGGCATCGTCCGTAATTTGGTCAACTGAAACCATGTTGACAGACAGAGTTGCTTTGAACATGTCGCCAATGCTGGAGTCTGATTCCCAGAGGCAGGAATCAGAAGAATGAGAACAACGATCTGCTACATCATCTGATCTTTTGGGAGTTGTTGGAGGAGAGACATAACCCAAACCAATACCATTTCGTTGATAGTAGTTCTCGAGTTTGTCGGGAGGAGCAAAGTGTCGTATTGGCAACCGTCGACCCCGACCAAATTTAGCCCCTGGTCGCTTTTGATGTCATATCCCATGTTCTGGATGATATTCTTGGCCTGCCAACTATATCAGAAAAGTAACATTTTCCCAGAGTCATAATTAGCTTTCGTGTTGTTCTTGGGAGAAGTAGAGTCCGGAACGAACTTTCTTTTGCCAATTATTCGACCGAAGATAATTAGTTCTCCACCCTTCTTTTTGGCTGGAACGATAAAGTAGTAGATATCTTCTGGGTAAACTTTTTTCTGCAGGTGAGGCATCGTAACTGGCATGCAGAGGTATGGTCCTATGCCATGCTCTAGAGTGTATATCATATCTATGTAGTGGTTTACAGATTGATAGACATCGGAGTAATTCAAAGATAAACATTTTCTAAGAAAATACGCAAGTTTTTTTTAGGGATAACATCATCCGCGGAAGGTACATTATTATGAGTATTAATATACTCATTGAGAGGATTATCATCTGGAAGAGGAGCCACGGTCTTGGCCAAGTTCACCAATTAGGGTAATTCTTCAGGGTTGGAAGGACGGACTCCAGCAGGTTCCTCCTAAGGTGTCTTACGAAGAGTGTTGGTTAATGGTTTGACCTTGTCAGGGTTCTTCTTTTTTACCCAGATTATGAGAGGCTTCGGAGTACTTTTTTGAGTTGTACGTCCTTTGATTCGGATAATCAAGAGACCATCATTAGAGGATGAACTTGCTTCAGCTTCATTGTCAGCTTCGTTGTCGTTATCCTTGAGGGGCTGATATTGGTAAAGTACCGAATCTCTATAATAGGCTTTGATGCCCTTAAAAGGATCGACATCTGCAAACTATGACTTTACGACACCGTCGCTGTTGACGTACTTGAAGCACTGGTGAAGTGTGGAAGAAATGATCATGTTCTCGTGTATCCATGGACGCCCCAACAAGATATTGTAGAATACATTAGCATCGATCACGTAGCAAGAAATCTCTGTTCATAGATCACTGATCTGGCACTTGAGACGAATCTTGTCCAGCGGGTAGCTTCGACCAGCATTGAAAGCCATGATAGTTGTATTGGTTGTAGATAGCTTGTGCAGAGGGATTCCTAGAATTTGAAGCAAACTTCTAGAAATGATGCTGAGGGAGGAACCTGGATCGATGTACATGCGGTCCAACTTGATCGTTCCGATATATCCTGTATAGTACATGGGTCTATCATGACGATTATTTTTGAGTAGCATGTCCTCCTATGAAAAGGTGATTTTTGGCACCACTTCCATAGTACTGTGGTAGTGAGAACATGAGACAGGGTCTTCAGCGGGGGCTTTGACTTTAGCGAGATAAGATTCGGCATATAGTAATGCCTCACTTAAGGCCTTCCGTATTTCTTTGGAAAGTCATAATAGATCGAACAGAGACAACTTGGCAGGTGTATTGGCCAGCTGCGCTAGTATGTTAAAGTTGTAGGGCCGATCCATGCCTTCGGGAGCTTGCGCTTTCAGAGACTTGTTAAATTGCATCTCCTTCTGCTTGGCTTTGTTGGTAGTTGAAGGCTTAGAGGGGCCGGCTTCTGAGTTTGTGGGGGCAGTAGTACCTTGAGAAGGTACTGCTTTTTCTTGTGCGGGATCGTTAGTCCGAAGATAAGCCTTTCCCGATCTCGTCTCGCTAGATAGAACTTCATAGATGGGAGAAGACACCATATGGCATGACTTGTATTTCTTGCCCCTTTCTACTTTGGGAGGTACCACCCCCTGCGTCACTTCTTACACAAGGTCCGGATGGACCCACATGATCTCACCACGTTCAATCGTAAGTGGCACCAAGGTTGAGTTGCAAGCTGGCGGTAGGTTGACGACTTCCATTATTGCCTTGGGGATCGGGACCACGCCGTCTGGGACTTCTGTGGGAGAAAATTCACCAAACTGCAGAGAAATCATGTTAGAAGATACGACCTTGCCTTCAGCTTCGAGTTTGATCATTTGGTTGTCGATAAGCTGTTGTATCTTCTTCTTCAGGATGATGCAATCCTTGGCAGAGTGATGCACATACTGATGATAAAGACAGTACTTGGGATCGTTGAGTTGGTTTGCCTCTGCAGGACATCGAGGTGGAGGCAATGTCAGTTGTTACCCTTCGTCAATGTGTGAAAATGGTAATAACATCGTCTTCATAAAAGGAGAAGGTCTTCTTAGGCTTGTCGGAGGTGCCCTGAGAATTGGAAGCTCCGTTGGAAGTGTCGACCTTCAGGACTTCCTTCCCTTTACCCCCACGGACAGGGATAGTTTGAGGATGCTTGCCCTTGTCTTCAGATTTGGGTATTTTTAACCCTAGTAGTTCGAGATTAGGAACGTCATTTTCAGCAGCATCAACGGCCCCAATGAAAGAGGGCCATGTATCATACTTATGTATACCCAGATAGAACTTCACTGTAGAAAGGAAGTTATGTCGACAAGTATCCATAAGTTCTGAGTCTGGTATGCCAAAGGGCATCTTCAATGCTAACCGCCTGAAGCGTTCGATAAAATTAATGACAGACTCAGTCCTCCTTTGCTTGGTCTCGATGAGGGTGGACATACTAACATGCATGCCACTCTCATAAAACCTGTTGAGGAACAACCTCTCCAAGTCTTTAAAAGAGTTGATGCGATCGTCAGGCAGACTGCAGAACCATTCGAAAGCTATCCCCTGCAAGGTGCTAATAAACAGCTTTGACAAGAATGGATCGTCCCTGGGTAGGTGTAAAGTCTGCGTGTTGAAGTATGTCATGTGTTGACGAGGAGAAGTCATCCCGTCAAATAAATTTGACGTCAGCGGCTTGTAGTTAGAAGGGCAAGTTTCATTCTCCCGTTCAGGAGGATAAGGTTGAGATATCTCCATCTTCTGAAGCTCGTCTTTGTGTGGGATGGTGTCGAGACGGGCAACCAGGGAATCAGTTGTATCCTGTTGATTGAGTAGGTGTTGGAAAACGGTTGCTGTACGGTTGTCGGGCGTCGTTGGTGAAGGACCACCCCCAGCATTTGCAAGATTTGGAGGAGGCGCAATGTAATGATACTCCTTTTGTTGTGAAGAAAGGTTATTGCTATGAGCCGGAGTAACGTGAGCCGAGACGTTTTGTTGTGGTAGAGGAACAGCTGCAGCAGCTTTGACCGCCATGATACTGGTAAGCATATCAGTAATCTTGGTAAATGTTATTTCAAGACCCTCTAGCCGTTTTCTGGTCTGATCACTGGCTTCTTCAGGTCTTTCTTTGTCTGCCATGCATGTAGATAACATGCGAGGACGAACAGAGAAAACAGTACAACTGGTGCTGATACTGTCTATTTCTGAGTTGATAAGTCCCTCATCTTCAGGTAGGAGAGGCAGATAGTCGCCGTCAAACTCGGAGAGATCATCGTCATCTGGGAGGCTACCCCCAGTATGAAGGTCATCCGCTTCAGACTCTGAGGGAATACTACCCCTAACTTGGGAGTCATCGTCATCTATACAGAATCTCGCCTTCGATCGAGTACCCATATAGACTCCTTCAGATGTGATAGCCTGCTGGCCATGTGTTGGCAGACTTCTTCTTCTCCTTCTCGTGGAACTAAGAGAGAAAGTTGGGTTCGTGGTCCACCGTCTTTGATTGGGGCTTCCATAAGGGGGACCCTATGAAGCCATGTTGGATGAAACACACAGCGATTTTTTATCGTCAGAGAAATACAGCCGTCGGAACACGAACTATCTCTGAGGCACTCTCGTTGCTTTGGGGCAGCAATAATTGATGACAATACTGGTGTACGGATGTGCACTATGAATTGTTATGTCCTTCCTCGCTTTACGCTTATGATTTATCATGTCGCGTAAGTCAGCGGAAGGGAGTTTTGCCTTAAAACCCATGTCACATGCATCACCGAGCTTTGCATGTGGGTATGTAAGGAGAGTTGGCACATCCAGACTTAGTTCACGTGCAAGGAAAATCTCCACACCTAAGTTCTGTGATATCCTTGAAGACAGCCCCGTGCTATACGCGTTGGGGCCTATCTTTTTATTGTGGGCGCATAGGCCCTGGAGACTACCTTTGGGCACATGCTTCTTGGCAGCATGTCTGAACTTCCTTGATGTGGGCGCATAGTATAGATCAGTGGAGCCTGGGTGCATAGCCCTGGGCGCATGACCCTGAATGTCCAATCTATCGAAGACATAAGCCTTCTGATTAGAGTTATGCGTCCACCTACCCCCTTGGACGCATAGCTTGGGGCACATGCTTGGTGGAGCAGCGTTGTTTGCTTCTGGCTTTGCCTCCTTCGTTTGTGAGCCTCGCTGGGTTTGTCCAGAATATCGTAGACTCCGATCCTTGGTATCGTAGTATTTTTCTCTACCAAGTCTCGGGTGTTGAACACTCTGTTGTTGGTTGCGCAAGAGAGAAGTCATTAGGCTAGTAGAGCCCGGAACGGTGTGAGCCTTCTTTATTTGGGGAGCTTCTGTGGCAGAGCTATGCACCCATGTGACAGAGTCCTCCAGTTGTAAATCTGTTATGATACTGGCAGGATATGCACAACGAGCCTTCGGAAGCCAAGTCTTGTGAGAATTGTTTGGCTTCGCTGATTTTGAGGGAGTAGAGCCGTCCCTCGAGAGCATCTCTTCGAACGCCTGCTAATCGAACATTACGATCAGCATCTTCTGAGTGCTCCCCACTTTATCGGTATCGGATTGCGTCACCACCTTCTCGTCAGAGGAAAAGGTAGTCCCCAGCAGAGTCGCCATTTTTGTGGACACACACAAAAAGAAGAAAAAATTCTGTCTTTTCTTTATTGGCGCAAGGCACTACAAATCGTGTACGCCTAAGAGATCCTGCGCTGAGGATCCTCGAGTACAAAAAAGAATTATGGGGAATGGGACGATAACGATCGAGCGACAGTTGCTCCTTTACTCCGTTGACACTCCGGTTACAAAAGTGGGAGAAAACCTAAGAAAATTGCTTACTCTCGGCTCACTGGCAAGAAGTGCAGCAATTTGGCTCTTAAAAATGCTCTCCGTTCTGTGCTTTGAGGAGGGATGAGATCCATTTTTATAGTAGTTTTTGAGGTAAAATGATGTTATGCGCCCACATGAGAAAACATACTGGTTTTTATGTGGATGCATGGTCCTGCTTTAGGCGCATAGGATGTAGGCGCATGCAGACTGTATGGTCGTAGGTTGATTGTGGTGCTGACGTGGCCGCATGCTTCGGTGCACGACTGCTCGTGGAGACTGACGTGGTCGTACGCTTTGGTGCACGTTTTGATCGTGGCTTTGACCGAGTCAGAGGATGTTCTTGCTTAGGTGCATAGCCTGAAACAGGGCTATGCGCCCTCCTTCTGGGGGAGCTTGTCTCGGACGCATAGAACTTCACAGGGGACTTAGGCGCATAGAGCTTCACAGGGTGACTTGGGCGCATAGAGCTTCACAGGGTGACTTGGGCGCATAGAGTTTCACAGGGTGACTTGGGCACATAGAGCTTCACAGGGTGACTTGGGTGCATAGAGTTTCACATGGGCACATATATCCTCATAGGCTTGGGCGCATAAGCCTTCTTTCCTGAAATTTTCATGCTTCTACAGCTACTTCTGGGGGAGAACCATTCGCTGCTCAATGTAGAGAATTCTACAGCAACCCTATATATATAGGTATTGTTACCTTTATGCCCTTGTTCTCTTGTTACATATGTTACTTTTTATTGTGTAAAATACTTATATATACTGGTATAGCATATATAAATGTGTAAATATCTATATAGTCGGTTATATATTTTCATGCTCCAGAACCAAAATACTGGAGAGCGGAAGAAAAACACAGTCAGCTACGTACATTGACGTGTAACCCACCTCGTAATACGGTCGTGGCTGTCTAGATGCATGAGGGTTTATCTACAAGCCATCAGTCTCTTATAGTCAAGAACAAGCCTAGTGTCTAAATCTCAAGCAAGCAAATAAATGTTATAAGATGTTAGATCATCCAACATACAAGGTAAGGCGTCCCAAACATTACATATTCAGATGATCAGGAAGCTAGTCATACAAAATACGAAGACTAGCAAGAGTTAAGTCATACATGATCAACCCTAGGATTTGCCAATCACGTAACAGCCCTTAGGCAAACAAAAATTAAAGTTTCAACACGAGCTAACACTTGATCGGCGGCCAAACGCCTCAAAAGAATAATTTACAATAGAGTGGGAAAGAAAAATAAAAAAACCCACTCGTTGCCACGATTACTTCTAGTATTCACCTTCTGGCTGGAAGGCAGGTAGACCCTTGCGTGCTACTCCGAAATCTGGCCACACAAAACTAGCTGTGTCAGAATCTAGAAGAGCAAGTAACACAAGGGAGGCTCCACTTATGAACTAAAACTGGTATGAAAATGAATAGAAGCACTGATAAAAGAACATAATTAACTAACATGAAAGATAGAGTTAGAAGAATATACTAGCTTGCATTAGGAAAATAAGAGGGGGAATATAATTCCCATGTTAATCATGAGACAATCATTCAGGCACAGCCAATCAAATCCTACGGCTTGCTATCATTAGCTAATAGGGTTATCACAAGCCTAGTTACTAACAAGATATAGTTGAGATTCCCCATTTATACACCCTAAATTAGTTGTTTGAAGCCCACAGAATCTTTGACCCAACTTGAAGCCTAATTTTGTCTATGATACAGCCTGAATCTCGGAAAACTTAAAATAGGGAAGTTGTAGCCCTTTGTCTTAGCTTTCCAAATCTTTGTGAATCACCTTGTCCATTTTGGTAAAAGGTGTCAAAACTGTCCAAAATTGTAATTTAGCTCCATTTTGCACTTAGTATCTCCAATTGCGTCCTAAAGAAAAATATAAATATAATGAGTACCTTTAGTCATAAAATGGTAGACATTAAGGGACATAATATAATATTTTATGTTCTCATCAATTATCCCCACACTTAACTTTTGTTCGTCCTCGGACAAAACTTTAATTTATTTATTTATTTTTCAAAACAAAAATCAAGGTTGTAATGCCATAAATAAAGAATAATCAAGCTTCTTCAAAACCCATAACATATCATAAAAGTATATTCTTAGACAACTTCTAATTTCTTAGTAAGTATTCTCACTTGAAGATAGAGTAAACTAAATTGGTAGACCCTTACGAGAATAAACACTCAACTCTCATATATTTGAAGGTTATGTGTTTTGCTCAAATTCATTTTAAAAGAAATAATCTACCATAAGCTTGCACATCTTCTCATTCTCCACCACTTGGACCATATGCATGACACAAATCATACGGACTTTCATGGCTTGTAATGGGGCTTAGGATTAAGGTGGGATATATTTGGGAGTGTAGCTCGAAAATCATCAAAACTAGTGGAGCAAAAATGATTTAACTCAAGCTCGAATATAAAATATGTAAAACCAATCAACCCATTTAGCTTCTTCAATTTGACTTTAAAGTATTCAACATACCCCTTTATTGGAATTGGAGGAGGAATCATGAAAATGAATATCAAAAGTAATTTCCTCCATCACTTTTTATTATTACTTCTTCTACTTTTTTCATTTTCTTTTTTTTGTCTTTTTTCTTTTCTCTTTTTGTTCTCTTTTCTTTTCATTTTTTTACAATAATGGAACTCAATAATTTGAGAATGAAAATATGTAGCCAAACTTGAAATTCAGATACCCCTACACTTATTTTTTGTACACCCATACAAATCATAATACTCTACTAGTTTTTTGACCTGGGTAAGGATTTTTTTTCTAGATTAATGCTTGTAATGTGGGTTCACAAAAATAAAAGCAATAAGGCTCAAAGGGGTTCAATCAAAGGAAAAATAATTTCAGGCTATATGGCTTTAGTAGTATAAAACATGGCCTTAATCATGTTCATGCATGCATGTGTCGATGTGACCTTGAAGAGAATCAAAGAAAGTTCTAGAGAAATAAATTTATGGAAGAATATCTCTCATCAAAGAAAATAGTGAGACTGATGTACCAATCTAAAGGCTCAAAATCTCACCAACTTTTGTCTACCAAATCTAGTCATTACCATCATTAAGAAAAATAGCTGGACTAATTAATTCTAAGTTGAAAAAGAGTACTTATTCAATCATGTTATGAATTTTTCAAACTTAGTCCAATTTTGTTCATGACATACACAACTAAACAATATTGAAAACCACAAATAAAAACAAAACTCTTTTTTTTTAAAACAAAAAAAACTAAAAAATTATTGAAAACCACAAAAAAATAAAACTCAATTTTTTAAATAAACAAATAAAATTGCTTAGGTAATTTAAATCCCTTCCCTCATACTTAAAATTGACATTATCCCCAACGTAAGGCCAAATGCAAAGAAAGGACAAGAACAACCAAAAATAAAAATGCAAGAATAAGAACAAACTATCCTTTGGTTGCCTCCCAAGCAGCGTCTTTGTTTAATATGTCGCTAGCTCGACTCTATGCACACTTGATGCAACTAGGCATGAATTTCACATCGTGAATAGAGGCCTGCAAAACAGAGGGTAAGGCCTCTTGTCAGAAATTGATAATGAGATATATGGAAGGTTACCTAATTGTTGTCATTTTATAAAATCAATCAACCCTGCAACAGTTTTATGTAAATGATTACTCAAGACTAACTCCTCATTCTTTTTCTTTTTCTTATGATGCTTACTAATGGCAATATCAAATCTATCTTTGCCATTAAGTTCAAAAAATTCTTACGCATTTGGTACTACGTTTTCATTAGGAATGTTCGTATCTACGACGCTATTTTCTCTTCTCTTGTTTTGGTGATGTGGTGCTTCTTTTACTAGAATGTCCACCTCTTTACCATTTCTCAAAACGATTGCACTTGCATTTTCTTTTGGATTTACTTTCGTTTGAGATGGTAATTTTTCCAAACTATGCGCTTCCAGCTTATAAACCGTTGTAGCCATTTGGCTCATTTAATTGTTCAGACTTTGGATTCTGGCCCTTGTCTCCTGTTGAAATTGCAAGGTGTTAGTGGAAATAGACTTAACAAAATCTTCTAAAGACATACCTGAATTAGAAGTTTAGTCTAGTTGTTGCTTATGGGGACATGATTGTTTGTACTGTTGGTAACTTGGGCAATTTTGAGTTACGGGATGATTTAATTGTGGATTCCCGTAGCTAAAACTAGCATGACCTCTCCACCCTAAGTTGTACGAGTTTAAATATGGATCATATTTCATTTGTGATTGTCTAGGAAAACCACATTTCACATTCATTTGTTTATTTGGCTCATCTTGAAGATTTGGGCACATATCAGTTGTATGCCCTAGTACTAAACGAATCCCGCAAGCTAATGTGTTTGCATGTTACCTACAACCATTTGATAAGAGAAGTTAAACTAGAAATTTTTTGTTCAAGAGAAAAAAACATTTTCCTCATTAACATGCCTAGATGTAAGATCTTGCCAAGTGGCAAATTGTTCATAATTGGTCGCCATGTCCTGTTCAAGATTTTTTTTACTAATAAAAAAGAATTATTTTATTACAAGAATGAAATAAAGATCACAAGAAGCACAAAAATGAACTAAATTTACTCTCCGGCAACGGCGCCAAAATTTGGTGTGCTGTCACAGGCACCCGAAAATAAAATATTTACTCTTAAAATTATATGTAGTAGAGAGAGTAAGGATAGATCCCATGGAGTGTAATTACTAAAATTTTATGCTATATAAACAAGGATGGGGGAAGAGATTTGAATTTAGTAAAAGCAAATTTAAGAAGAGCTAAAAGATAATTAAAGTATTGAAATTAATCAAAGGAATAAATATTGGTCTCAGTCAACATTCACCATTGGAATATTAAAATTGATTATCGAGGCAAGCATAAATTAAATCATAGTTTGAATATTTATTGTTGAAATTATCTTCCTATCTCTCTTAGGCTTAGTTAATTAGATACAAACAACCAAATTAACTTTAATTACTAAATAATTCAAGACAAGCACTGAAGATTTAATCTAGCAATTTCTTAGAGAACAAAGAGATCGATAAAACAAAATAACACAAGCACAAGCGGTTGTATTTAATTTTGTCAAAAGTTTTTCTTCTAAGATCTAATAAAATAAATCATTTCATTAAATATTGGTTGCTTCACAAATTAAAAACATCAAATAATTACGAATTTGATATCTAATTTAGCAGTAGATCAAAATAAATAATAAACTAGTAGGCCTCCTAGAAATTAAACAAAACGAACATGAAAGTTGGCATAGAAAAATATTCAATATTCAAAGTATAAATCAAACATATAAAAACAATTTAGATCTCGCAACTTTATTGATTGCAAGGTTTTCGCTTCCTTTGACCAACAAGACTTTTAGCCACACATGTTCATCAAAACTTCAAAAGAAAAGTTGGAGAAGTAGAAGAAGAGTTGTGTGTTGTATTTTTTCTTCCCCATGATTTCTACCCCATTTATATACCCTAAATTAGATGTTTGAAGCCTACAACAACTTTGACCCAACTTCAAGCCCTGATCCTTCAACCAATCCATTTCTAGGACCACATCATAGTCGGCCATCGTAAATTTTATCAATCTAGTGGAGAACTCTCTACCTCTAACTACGATTTGACACGAAAAAAAGACTCTATCTACTCCCACAAGACTACTACCAGAAAGTATATTGAGTCTTACTAATAATTACTCGGGCTCCAATCCTATTCATGTTGCGAATCGTGCAGACATAAATGAATGCGATGCACCTGAATCAAATAATACGGTTGCTTGAAAGAATTGACAAGAATGGTACCTACCACCACATCACCTGATGCCAATTCTTCTGCTACTGTCAAAGCCATAGCTTGACTCTGTCCTCTTGGTGTTGGTCTCCTCTGTTGGTTACCTCTATGCCTGTTCTGAATCTGCACTTGAGTCTGAACATACTGTTGTGTCCTTGCTGCTGGAATGCTTGAGCCTAAGACGATAATGGTCTCGGAGGCTGGTACTGATGCTGTACTGGTGTTGGTATCCTGACCGATGGACTAGATAGGGTTAATAAACATAAACTACCTCTATTCGGGCAAGAACCGATTCTGTGGTCCGATGCCCCATAAGCTAAGCACAACCCCTATTATCTATGACATTCTAAAATTACATGCCCCGCCTTTCTACAATGAGAGCAGCCCATTGCAGAAGAATGCTTCTGCATCTGTTGCTGAGGGTAAGTCGGAGTCGAGTGCTGAACCGACGAAATTATGGTCGCCCTTCTAGGAGCTCCAATGGTCAAGGCCCTAGCTGCTGGGGATAGTGCCGACGACTGGAATAATTGAACATGGGGCCTCTTTCTTCCTCTAGTTCGATCTACTATCCTTTGTGAAGTATATTCATGCCTCCTAGCTGCTCTCAATATAGCATCAAATAGTGCTCAAACTGCTCTACTGCTAGAATAATCTTTAGGTGGAGTCCCTGCTAGAATCACTACGTTCTGTCCAATTTGATCGCCACCAAGGTGCGAGCAAACCGACTAAGCCTAGAAAACTCGGCCGCATATCCATCGACCGTCTTTCCTATCTGCTTGAGATTGCTGAACCTTGTTTGTAGATCAAAGCGAGCAACTGCATCAAAATACTTCTTCTGAAATCTATCGCTGAATACCGCCAACATAATAGGTATCACCAAGCTAACTGCTTGCATTGACCACCAGCTACGGGTTAAGTCAAATAATTGTAGGCACACAACGGCCATATTTTCTTCCTCTAGAATCCAACCTGCCGCCAGAATAACCTCTATATCCTAAAGCCAAGCATCAACAATAATAGCTTCTTCACTACCGTCAAAGAAAGGAGGGTTCAGGCGCTTGAAGTTGTTAATCGCATTGTTCCCCTGATTACCAACTCTGCCCATAGCTTTTTGTACTATGCGCTGTAGAGCATCACCCCAATGATCTTGTAATGCAAGCAAATCCCCGATGAGATCCATTAGGGTTCTATTGTCAGGATTTGGGGGCTGGGATGGCTGTAGTGGTAGCTTTGGATCCCCGAAAGGTATGACTCGGGAGGCTGTCCCTGAGTACTCGACTTGGTCCCCAGGTTGCTGCTGGTTTACTTACTGCTGCTGGTTAACAGGTAGTGCTCCGTCCGGTTGATCGATAGGACCAGAAACTATGCCATTAAAGAAAATGACATGGGAAACAATAAGGAAGGACTAAGATAGATCAAGGATAAAGTACCTTATCAGGTCAAGATTCAGGAAGATTAGAAAGCACGAGTAGAGATCAAGGGCGAATGCAGATTGAGACGTCTATTTAGTAAAACCCTTACACATCTTAATTTACAAGAACTGTATGGACCACTACTTGAACCGTGTCATGTCCTAGAACCAGAATACAAAAGAACAGGGGACAGACACAGCCAGCTACGTACAATAAAGTGTAACCCATCTCGCAATACGATCGATGCCGTATAGATGCATAAGGGTTTATCTACAGGCTATCAGTCTCTTATGGTCAAGAACAAGCCTAGTTTCTGAATCTCAAGCAAGCAATAAATGTTATAATATGTTAGATCATCCAACATACAAGGTAAGGCGTCCCAAACATTACATATTCAGATAATCATGAAGCTAGTTATACAAAATATAAAGACTAGTAAGAGTTAAGGCATACAAGATCAACCCTAGGATTTGCCAATCATATAACAGCCCTTAGGTGGACAAAAACTAAAGTTTCAACACGAGCTAACACTTGCTCGACGGCAAAATGTCTCAAAAGAATAATTTATAATAGAGTGGAAGCGCAAAATAAGAAAATTTACTCGTTGCCACGGTTACTTCTAGTGTTCACCATCTGGCTGAAAGGCAGGTAGATTCTCGGGTGCTACTCCAAAATCTGGCCACACAAAAACCGCTGGATCAGAGCCTAGAAAAGCAAGTACCATAAGGGAGGCTCCACTTATGAACTAAAATTGGCATAAAAATGAATAGAAGAACTGATAAAAGAACATAATTAACTAACATGAAAGACAGAGTTAGAAGAATACACTAGCTTGCATTAGAAAAATAAGAGTTGGAATATAATTCTCATGTTAATCATGAAACAATTATTCAGGTAAGACCAATCAATTCCTACGGCTTGCTATCATTAGCTAATAGGGTTATCACAGGCCAAATTACTAACAACATGTAGTTGAGATATTTCTGCAGTCACAAGCCCTACAGACTATCCAGGTTATCTAAGCGGGGGTTACAAGAGTTTATCAAGATTTAAGAGTACTTTTAGTTTACAAGGTGTGCAACATATGACAGTATGATAGAAATATGCCCTACTCGACAGCAGGCTACAAGTCCACAGGTGTGGCTTGGATAACAGGATCGCTTGTAACTAGAAAAATCTTTCTATATGAACTACTTGATAAATTTAGTCATTAACCTAGTCAGATTCATTATGAATCCCGGACAGTAGTAAGCAGAAATCCATGTCCTAGACCTGATGCAAGATGAGACAGTTAGCTTGTACAGTCACAATCAAGGAAAATCAACGACATAGTCAAGACAAGGGTTACACTTAACAAAACAGGAATAGTTGTCGCAATAGCAATCAAGATTTCACATGCCATGTCAGGTTTACTTGTCATGTCAAGAGTACTTGTCATGAGTGCATCTCGATGGGCCACTATCAAGATTATCAAAATATGATCATGTTGTCATGTTCAAGTTCAAGTTACTAGCTCAAGATTATCAAGTCGAGTCGTAGCAATTTAGGCCAAGTTCAAAAAACATGCAAAGAGGATCAAAAATTATGATTGAAATATCAGTCGCATATGAACTCCAGTTAAAGTGAGACATGAAGATTCTTAAAGCCAAGTCAGAGATCTACAACTTTCATGTTTTGAGTTTTACAAGATTTTAGCTACAAAATAGCATAACAGGCAAAAATAGTCATTTAGATGTATTCGTGCATGGGCGTGCGGCACGCATGGGCAAAACTGACTACGGTGCACAGAACGCGAGAAAAGGGCGCGCAGGGGCACGACAAGCAAAACAAGTGGGCATGCAGCGTACGAAACCTGTAGCGCGTGCCGACCAAATTTTCTACGGCACGCGAAGAGCGAGAGCTCGGCACACAGTCGTACGGCAAACGAATCGCATGGGCACGTGACACACGAAACGTGCAGCACACGCATACCAAATTGTCCACGACACGCGGAGGACGAAAGCACGGAGAGCAGGCACACGACAAACGAATCGCGCGGGCGCCCGTCATGCAAAACTCGCAGCGCGTGCGATCAAAACTGCCCATGGTGCATGGGACGCGAATGCATGGCACGCAGGCGTGTGGCACTGTTCATCGTTCCAGCAGTAGCGAAGATGTGCGGGAACCCATGAACATATAACTTCTTCAAAATAAGTCAAAATTAAGTGGTTTAAAAGAAAAATTAGGTATAATTGAATTCCCCACAACATGTAACCATTAGTTTTTTTGAAGTAACAAGGTTTAGAGATTAAAACCAAGAAAACAAGAAAAAGTTAAAACATAGATCAACAAAAATCTATCCATCAAAATCGAAAATTTTAAGTTCTAAAGATGCTTCAAATCATGTAGAAAAGGAGATGAAACAATAAAAATAAAGATCCTTCATAGAGCAAATTACACTTGCCTAGGGTTTGGTGGAAGAGTAAATGAAGAAGAAGAAGAATTATATAAGAAGTAATGAAGAGAGAGAGAGAGAGAGAGAGAGAGAGAGAGAGAGAGAGAGAGAGAGAGAGAGAAGTTGGTTTATATACCAACCCCTCTCATCTCAAAACAACCAAACCAAGCCAAGCCAAGACAAGCCAAAATGGACCAAACCAAAACTAAACCAAGTCAAGATTAACCATGACAAGGTTAAGCTAGACAAGTCAAAGCATGGGTCACCTGACAAATGTCAAAATTTCGTACACGTATACTGAAAATACGTATAACGAAAAATAAAAGTGACATATATATTTAAATGTTATATATAAGCTAAATACAATTGCTACCTATGCCTCATATATGTTAAGCCATTTATAAAAAGAGGGGTTATATTTGTACGTATGCATAATTTCGTAAGGCAATGGTATACGTATAGCTATGGAGGTATTTATAATTATATATATATGGGTAAGTAACAATAGCAGATAGTAACACCATGTATATAATTTCCTATGAGTTTATATATATATATATATATATATATATATATATATATATATATATATATATATATATATATATATATACATATATAATGTATATATGTATATAAAAATACATATATAATATATATATATATATATATATATATATATATATATATATATATATATATATATATATATATATTTTTTTTTTATTTTATTTTATTTTTTTTTTTTGAAAACTGGATTTATTGAATGGAACAGGAAACAGCAAGGGGCCGAATGGCCTGACTTCGAATTTCCATCGAAATTCGAGTCAACAAAACAGCAAACACGAAAGAAATAGAATTCAAAATTCAAAAAAAAACCAAAAAGAAGAAGCGGTGGGGAGCGGGCCCCACCAGCGAGCCTCCCGAGGGGAGTACGGGGCACGAGAATGCACCACCCGAGGCTAGTTCGGCGTGCTGCCCGAGGGGCCCATCGCCCGGACCGAGGAAGTGGTCGACGCGCAGCCCGAAGCCGGTCCACGGAGGGCGGTGGGGCCGGAGCCATGGCTCGCGGCGGAGAGGGGGTGGCGGAGCCACGGCGACGGGGGCAGGGCTCCGGGGAAGCCACGGCGGGCGGATCCGCGGGAGGAGGGACAGAGGGGGAGGGGCGCCGGGGAAGGGATCCTCCGGGAGGGGGAGAAAGGGGGGGGAAGGGGCGGCGTGGACTCCGGCGGGGGGAGTCCACGTCGAAGGGGCTCGCTGGGGGGGACCGCCTGCACGGCGGCGGAGCTGGGAGAGGCGGGGACCCACGACGGAGGGGAGGGGGAACTCGAACTCTGGGAGGGGAGGGAGAGGGTCCGCCCGGGGCCGCTCGAGCAGGAGCCACGGCGGAGGAGGAGTCTCGACCCGGGGGAGAAGGAGGGAGAGGCTCTACCACGGAGAGGGGGCGGGGAGCCGCTGCGGCCATGGCGCCGCAACAGGAGCGCCTCCAGCGGAGAAGCTAGGGGTAGCGACTCGCTCCCAGGGCGAGGAGGACCGCCTCCACCTGGGGGTGGTCGGGGATCCAGATCCACTGTGAGGAGGCCGGATGGCTCCAGTATGCGCCGGACGAGGAAGGGGGTGCCGGGGCAGAGGAGGACGGGTCGGGGTGGGCGGTCAGAGGAGGGGAAGAGGCCGAGGGAGGCGCGGGGAGAGGGAGCTCGCCTGAGGGGCCCTGAGCCGAGAGGTCGCCGGGAACCGGGGGGGAAGACGGCACCGAAGCGGAGGGGAATCCCACTGCCGAGGCGGAGGGAGGGGCCGGGGAAGGAGGCGCCTGGAGGGGGGCAGGCAGGACGGGGGGTAGCACGTCCGGAGGAGCCGCAGGAGCCGGGTCCGATGAAGGAGCCCAAGAGATCGAGGAGGCCGGACCCGACGCGGCGAGGCGGGGGACAGGAGTCTCGGGGAGGCCGGGAAAGGCCTGCTCGACCTGCCTGACTCCGAGGAAGGGAGACGGAGGACCGAGGAGTGAGGGAGCCGAGGACGGACGGGGGGATCGAGCGCGGCGCGGCTTTCGTCGCCGAGGCCGGCGGCGGCGCCAAGGCGAGGAGAGGAAGGGGGGTGGGTTCCCGCACAATGGACGAGAGCCGGTCGAAGGATGAACCCGACGGGAGGGGATGCGCCCGGGGGTGGTCGGCCACCGGCCGTGGCCGCGAGGGGGAGGGGACTCGAGGAACGGGGTCGCTCCGGAAGGAGGAAGCCAGACCCACATGCTTCCTTTTATATCTATATATATATATATATATATATATATATATATATATATATATATATATATGTTTTTCCTAAAATTAAAATATGAGGGATTTATATGTTACATATTTATTATAAGTTTTTTTCATATATATATTATGTGAGTTTGAAACATCTATATATATATTTTTGTATTTTTTGTGTGTCTCATATATATGTATAATTAGAATAATTAAATCAAATTTTACTAAATATACGTTGTGTAGTAGGAATTACTTTCCATAAAAACTAAACCCTAATAAATATTTTGTTTATATACAATAATTTGTATATGTGTATCTAAAGTAATATCTCAATGTTTTAAATTTATGAGTTGGGAGCACATAAGTATATTCAGTACTAGAAAGTTTCTTGAAATAAAAATATAATGTATATAATAATATTTACTTAAACTCTAATAAGAATTGTAAACTAGTCTCTAAACAAAGTCTTATGAGAATCTTGTATTAGGTATTATGAGTTTCCTATAAAACCAACCTAATAAGGACTTGTTTTGAAATAAGTGTGGATTTAGGTTTATTGGGTTTTCCTTTGTCTTGGGCTTTGGTAGATTATCTGAGGATTGTATCGACTTAGCTTATGGTTATGCCTGCACTGAACTTTTGGTACAACGGTCTCAACACAGATTGGACAAACTCTTGGCAAGTATACCTTGCCACTTGATTTACAGTATTTACATGCTTATATTTTTTATCAGTCGGTCACACTGGATATTCTTTACTTTGTTTTCATACTCCTTATCATTATATTATCATGATTATACCTACTGACACCTTGACATGATTCATGGATTCACACAGCATGGCATATAGGTGGCCCGTTTATGCCTTCGGGACATTTACTTGATGATTACTTCCTGTAGTGCCCCGTCCCGCTCAGTCAATCGGAGGAATCGAAATGCTGACGGCATTCGGACTTAGCCTTGCAACGGCTACTCGAAGACATCGTTTGGTCGAGGCGACCGCTCGCTCTGGTAGGGTAGTTTCGGTAAACTTGCCTTATCTTAGCCTTCACATAATAAATTGCATGTTTTTAACTTGCACAAGTAGGCTTGATAATAAAAGAGACGAATCCACATAGCTAAAGGAAATAATCTCGACTGGTCAAATTGAGTTAGAATATGGAAAGGTCCAACGGTCGGCTTAGAGTTGGTGCACGGCGTGCTTTGAAAATGACACTCGATCCTTCGTCCCGTGGCTTGGGAGAAGGAAAGTTGGTTGAGTAGGCAAAGTTATGAACGTAGCCTAAGTCATAGGCGGCGTCCGCATAAATGCTTCATAAAGCTTGCACGGTCCCATCGTCCAAGGCTTGGCATAGCCTTGACCCGCCCTATGAGTTAAGTTGCGTCGCACGGCTGCTGGCGTAAGTCTAGGCGCCCAAATGACTTGGTCGTTCGGAAGTCGAATGCATGTATGGCACGTTTTCGCAATACGAGGCTTAACGTAGCCTTTGCTTGTCGAGTCATTGTGCGTTTAAGTCAGGCAAGTTATGTTAGGCTATCAAAGTGGTAGCAAGCACGGTCCTACGAGTTCTACGGTTGGGTATAACCACATAGTCTTACGGTCTCAAGGCCCGTCATATAAAGTATGACTTGGGCGATAGAGTCACGTAGATCGAAAGTCGGTTTGAGGCACGATGCACGGACTTAGTGTTTAAGGCATGAACCACGGTTGATTTAATGAGTTTTGGAGGAAGGACTATCGAATAGGCATTGAGTTGAATGAAATGATATGGTAACAGGGAGAAGGCTCGCGGCCGTGGGTCGTCGAGGGATCTCAAGAAGCATCAAGGGAGAAGGCTCGCGACCGTGGGTCGTCGAGGGATCTCAAGGAGCATCAAGGGAGAAGGCTCACGACCGTGGGTCGTCGAGGGATCTCAAGGATAAAAGTCTTGATATTGGTTTGAAAGAGATGGTAACATTGGAAGAGGAATGACTGTGTGAGATGTCAGTTTGTGTCGAGTCTTGCATGGTCATTGGACAACTTGTCGACAAGGAAAAGTTTCCACGAGCGGCAACCCTGGGCGTCGAGGGACCGCGTCGTTCTGGAGGGAAACACGGTATAGCCGTAGCTGGACGAACCGCTCGGGTTATTCGAAAACTTTCTTCGGGGCTAGCTACTTGCGATGAAAGGGTCTTCGAATAACAAGGATATAAGTCCACGATAGCTTTTGGTGTTAGTGACCAATTCATATAGATGGATCGGCACAAGCGGCAAATCCGCGTGTGTGCCTTTGGATTTAGTCTAGTTGAATGTGTGCATGGTTGGAACACAAGTGTTTTGGCCTAAGAATGGCTACAACATAGACGACGTACTTCGGCACGAGATGTGGCGTCGAGCCTTATGTTGTCGGTATATAAGTTGCATAAGTTGGTTTGAGTTGTCTTGAGTTTATCAGGAAATACCGTAAGGCAAAGTTGGTCAAGTTACACTTCGCCCAGAAGTCTTGATTGGGTCAGTTGGTGATCAAAGTAGCATGGGCCGCGAGGCGGCGATGTGGTTAGTCTTACTAAAATGCGAGGCACGGCCTCAATATGGTTTTGTAGCACGGTCACATCGAAATGGAGCCTTTTCGCGTAGTTGTGTCTCCGATTTTACGCCGAAAGGCAAGCACGACAAAATAGGTTAACGTTGTTTACACGAGAAGTGTCTTGAGGCAAGGTGTGGGTTAACATTATCGTCGTAAGCACGAGATGGTCTAGAGACACAAAATAGGCCAAGGTGTCTGTCCTAAAACTGATCCTACGGCAAAAGTAGAAAGACAATCATAAAGGGGACTATGTTGCACAAAGTAAATCAAACGTGTTGGTTTTGTATGGGTTGATAAGGAGCTCATTCTACCAGTACAGTTGAGTACTGACACCCACATAGTTTTCTTGTGCAGGCACAGGTAGAAGCTCGTGGCACGGTGCTCGCTTGGATGCGTCGAGGCACGGAGTTCCTTAGCGATTCGAAGCGTATGGCCGCATGGAGTCAAGACTTATACGGGACATAATGTATGGACGTCGCCTTCCGAAGCATCCGCTGGCTCAAGAGTTGTAATTGAGAGATGAGAGAGAGCTGAGTGACTTGTAATGTGAGCTTGAGTGAGCTTGAGAGACTTAAAACTTGGCCTTGCGTCCATTATAACCTTTGTTTCAATATAAATAAAGAGCATCTTTGAATAACTTGTGTTTTGTTCTAATTTCCACTGCTATTATTCAATGTCTCTGCATGGGACTTCTGTGCGACGACCCCGTCGCAGCCGTTGAAATCGGCCGTTATGGAACCCACCTTGTACGAGCGCAAATCTAGGCTCGTACGGCATCACGTCTTAGCGAGGAAGATCGCTCCTACAGGAGCGGGGCCTGACTTAATGGTATCAGAGCACGGCTTTACGTCCTTGGACTACCGATTGAATTCTTTAACTCCGTTGTTTCCGCAAACTCTGAATCGTTGCTTCCGTAAAGTTGATATCGTTGGTGCGCTCTCTCTCAAATGTCCCACGGGATGTCCATACAATAAGTCTAACTATTTTGCAAAACATAGGAGAACAGTTTTTGACAAAACAAAAAGATGATTCGCGTAAGCACGGTTGGCTAAGTTGGGCTGGGCATATACACCAAAGTTACGTCGATCTTAGAAAAGTCGAGTGCGGGAATCAAATTATGTCGAACAATAATGAGTTGAACTCGATTGAGTAAAGTAAAATAATTATTAATTGGGGTGCTATCGAGCGACGATTACGTCGGTGCGATATAGATGAGCGTGCTTGGAAATTGAGGAATGGTTCGAACGAAAAATTTGAAGAAGTCGATTTAGATTCGAATGATAGTTTTGAGGATTGGTTGAATGACTTCATCCCTGAGTGGTGTATGCGATAGCTTCAGGGATGTCCATCGATTGATTGAGGAAATTGATGTTGTGAATGATTCGAATGATAATGATCAAAATTGATTTTTGAATGTCGAGGAGATTATCCAGTCGGATGATAGCATCATTCATACGACTCGAAATTGGTTGCAAAGGAAGATCGTCAGGTTATGCATATCGTCGACGGTATTAAGGCGTATCAAAGATCGATGTGCGATAACTCGGGGGTACTCTGACTCGGCGAATGACGATCGTACAAGTGTTATTGTTCGGTTGGATGCAATACTTAAGATTTTGATTGAGATGAATGTTGAAAGAAAATGATCGTGCCTTGCTGATTACGTTGATAGCCACAACGTCGACGATCTTGTCTTGTGCGAGTGCATTTTTATCCTCGTACCTGCGTTGCGTCAGATTTAGGACGATCATTCCGCGTGAGCGCTGACATGGTGATTCATGTCGTGGAAATGATCGAACTCGAAAAAAATCAGAATGTGGCAACTTTGATTGTTTCGACTTGTTAGCTTGATACGAAGGCAAATTCGAGGATTTATAAGACTTGTGATTAACGAATGAATGAAACTTGAGGATTGAGTAGGTCCAATCCGTACATCGAGAATGAATTAGTCTAGACACAAAATAAGAGTTACGTCCCGATGAGAATGATTATCTCGCGAGAGCTTGCATGGTAATTCGTGCCCACCGTAGATAATCTGACTCGCGTGAGATCGGGGCACAACGTATTGTTAAGTCGGACAACCTTGTGATTGATTACATGAATTGGGATGAACGACTTAGGGAGTATAAAATGTGAATTATGGGTTAGCAATGAATTGTGTCATAGCGTGCTTGATTTGAGAAGGATTGATAGGCGAACTATATCGAACATGTTCAAAGAGATTGACTATGCGAAATGGCTTGTTGAACGAGTGAGATTGATATGTTAAGAAATTGGTTGAAACGTAAGTTGTCATAGGATGGCTTTGCTGAATGACTCAGACCCCGTGCGACGAATGTTGAGATGTGTATAGAGAATCGATGCTCGATGTTTAGAAATCGGAGTGATGCAAGCTTGGATAGAAAATCCTGTACTATCAACTTGGTTTGACCTTAGGATGGGGTCAGTGTTGATATTGTTGTTTGGGAACTGTGATTCCAATACTGACAATTGACTTTAGCCTAAAGAGATTGCCGAGCGGCTAGGCGAGATGTCCATGCTGCGGGAGTTAGCATCGGTAGGAATGATTTTCAGGATTGAGTGGATGGATCGATAAGTGGAGTTGGATTCACTATCACGAGGCTTGGCTAAAATACAGGTATTTTGGGGACACCTGGAATATGTGTACGATCCAACCAAGTGATACGTTGAATTTAAGTGAGACTTAAAGAATAGAAAACTGTCGAGGATTTTAAGATCGTGAGTTTTGAAGAAAGGATTGAGGGTAGCACGAACGTGGCTCGGATTTAAGGAACGCAATGGAACATGTGCGAGAGTCCTTGAATGTTGAATCAAGTTATAAGTCGATAAGGGTACTCAGTTAGTTTCGAGGACGAAACTTTTTCTGAGTGGTGTATGATGTAGTGCCCCGTCCCGCTCAGTCAATCGGAGGAATCAAAACGTCGACAGCGTTCGGACTTAGCCTTGCAACGGCTACTCGAAGACATCGCTCGGTCGAGGCGACCGCACGCCCAGGTGGGGTAGTTTCGGTGAACTTGCCTCATCTTAGCCTTCACATAATAAATCGCATATTTTTAACTTGTACAAGTAGGCTTGATAATAAAAGAGATAAATCCACATATCTAAAGGGAATAATCTCGACTGGTCAAATTGAGTTAGAATATGGAAAGGTCCAACGGTCGGCTTAGAGTTGGTGCACGGCGTGCTTTGAAAATGACACTCGATCCTTCGTCCCGTGGCTTGGGAGAAGGAAAGTTGGTTGACTAGGCAAAGTTATGAACGTAGCCTAAGTCATAGGCGTCGTCCGCATAAATGCTTCATAAAGCTTGTACGGTCCCATCGTCCAAGGCTTGGCATAGCCTTGACCCGTCCTACGAGTTAAGTTGTATCGCACGGCTGCTGGCGTAAGTCTAGGCGCCCAAATGACTTGGTCGTTCAGAAGTCGAACGCATGTGCGGCACATTTTTGCAATACGAGGCTTGACGTAGCCTTTGCTCGTCGAGTCGTTGTGCGTTTAAGTCAGGCAAGTTATGTTAGGCTATCAGAGTGGTAGCAAGCACGGTCCTACGAGTTCTACGGTTGGGTATAACCACATAGTCTTACGGTCTCAAGGCCCGTCATATAAAGTATGACTTAGGCGATAGAGTCACGTAGATCGGAAGTCGGTTTGAGGCACGATGCACGAACTTAGTATTTAAGGCATGAACTACGGTTGATTTAATGAGTTTTGGAGGAAGGAATATCGAATAGGCATTGAGTTGAATGAAATGATATGGTAATAGGGAGAAGGCTCGCGGCCGTGGGTCGTCGAGGGATCTCAAGAAGCAACAAGGGAGAAGGCTCACGAACGTGGGTCATCGAGGGATCTCAAGGAGCATCAAAGGAGAAGGCTCACGATCGTGGGTCGTCGAGGGATCTCAAGGATAGAAGTCTTGATATTGGTTTGAAAGAGATGGTAACATTGGAAGAGGAATGACTGTGTGAGACGTCAGTTTGTGTCGAGTCTTGCATGGTCATTGGACAACTTGTTGACAAGGAAAAGTTTCCACGAGCAGCAACCCTGGGCGCCGAGGGACCGCGTTGTTCCGGAGGGAAACACGGTATAGCTGTAGCTGGACTAACCACTCGGATTATTCGGGAACTTTCTTCGGGGCTAGCTACTTGCGTTGAAAGGGTCTTCGAATAACAAGACTATAAGTCCACGATAGCTTGTGGTGTTAGTGACCAATTCATATAGATGGGTCGGCACAAGCGGTAAATCCGCGTGTGTGCCTTTGGATTTAGTCTAGTTCAATGTGTGTATGGTTGGAACACAAGTGTTTGGGCCTAAGAATGGCTACAACATAGACGACGTGCTTCGGCACAAGATATGGCGTCGAGTCTTATGTTGTCGGCATATAAGTTGCATAAGTTGGTTTGAGTTGTCTTGAGTTTAAGTCAGAAAATACCGCAAGGCAAAGTTGGTCGAGTAACACTTAGCCCAGAAGTCTTGATTTGGTCAGTTGGTGATCAAAGTAGCACGGGCCGGGAGGAGGCGATGTGGATAGTCTTACTGAAATGTGAGGCACGGCCTCAATATGGTTTTGTAGCACGGTCACGTCGAAATAGAGCCTTATCGCGTAGTTGCGTCTCCAATTTTACGCCGAAAGCCAAGCACGACAAAATAAGTTAACGTTGTTGACACGAGAAGGTTCTTGAGGCAAGGTATGGGTTAACATTATCGTCGCAAGCACGAGATGGTCTAGAGACACAAAATAGGCCAAGGAGTCTGTCCTAAAACTGATCCTAAGGCAAGAGTAGAAAGACAATCATAAAGGGGACTATGTTGTACAAAGTAAATCAAACGTGTTGGTTTTGTATGGGTGGGCGAGGAGCTCATTCCACCATTACAGTTGAGTACTGACACCCACAAAGTTTTCTTATGCAGGCACAGGTAGAAGCTTGTGGCGCGGAGCTCGCTTGGATGCGTCGAGGCACAGAGTTCCTTGTCAATTCGAAGCGTACGACCGTATGGAGTCAAGACTTATACGGAACATAATGTATGGATGTCGCCTTCCGAAGCATCCGCTGGATCAAGAGTTGTAATTGAGAGATAAGAGAGAGCTGAGTGACTTGTAATGTGAGCTTGAGCGCTTGAGAGACTTGTAAACTTGGCCTTGCGCCCATTGTAACCTTTGTTACAATATCAATAAAGAACTTTTTTGAATAACTTGTGTTTTGTTCTAATTTTTTGCTGCTATTATTCAATGTCTCTGCATGGGACTTCTTTGCAATGACCCCATCGCAGCCGTTGAAATCAGCCATTATGGAACCCGCCTTGCATGAGCGCAAATCTAGGCTCGTGCGGCATCATGCCTTAGCGAGGACGATCGCTCCTACGGGAGTGGTGCGTGACACTTCATGTGTTCATGTTGACTGGGTTTGTGGACTTGTCATTTGTTAGAGTCGGGCTGGACGTGTCGTGGATGCGACGCAAACAATATCATTAGACGGGAAGGACAGTCAATAGGCATATGAGCTTCTTTTCCATAAAATATGTCGTTGCTCATTACCAGAGCTTCGAGGATTTCATAGTTTGCCACAGTTTTACTGTAGGGATTTACATCATAGTCTGCTGGAGTCCCTATTAGGTCTCCAGGGTACACCGTGACAGCTCATGCAAACTAATGTTGTCCTCAAGTATATTTTATGCAGACTAGAGGGTCTATCTAGTAGTAGTGTTACCTTATCACTTGTTTATCACATGGGTTACGTGCCTCCTACATTCACATGTTATTTACTGTACTTTATTTTAGCATGTATATTATGTATTTTTCTATGTCCCACTGAGGACCTAGTTTCCTTCAAGGTATATGATGAGATCTGACATAGGATATTGAGGGTTTACTTCTTCGGGATTTTCAGGTATGCTTGGTAATAAAAGAGATGAATCCACATAGCTAAGGAAATAATCTCTTTGTGTTAATGTGTATAGAATATGGAATTGTTAACTTGTTGCCTAGACATAACTCAATGATGGTTTTTAAAGTTGGTACTCAGTCCTTCGACCTCACATATTGAGTTAAGCAAATACTACACCAAAATGGTCATTTTGGAACACCAAGCAATTTTCAATCCGGAACACTTATTGTCTGTACCTAGAGGCTGCAACGGAAAAAAAGTGTTCCAAAATAGAAAAGTGTTCCGGATATAATTTATTTTGAATTTTGAATTTTTATTATTATTTAGGAACACTTTTATAATGTACCAAATTCGTTTTAAATTTGGGATGTCCTACATATGCATCTCACGTGCTTACTAGCAAAGTGTTCCAACACCAACAAGCAACAACAAACCCTTCCTTTTTTTTCCTCCTGCAACCCCAAAAAAGAAAATTAGAAGGAGATCGATCTAGGAGGAGATCTAGCAGGAGTTCCCCCCAACTTAACTGGACAACCCAACTCCCTTTCCAGTTAGTCCTTTCTCTTTTTTTTCCAGTTTTTTGGTTCAGTTTGAATAAATTCATGTCAAATTTATGATTTGGCTTTAAATTAATTTTAGGGTTTCTCTTTGTTCAGTATTTTTGTTTTGGTGTCATCTTGAAAATAATTATCCCACTATTTTTTTTTTGTGCCCCTTTCAATTATACGTCTTTTGCCCTAGCATCCATCGTCTCTCTCTCCTTAATCTCTCGGTCTTTCCATATTTATCTCCCAACATCTCACAATCTCCCTTATTTTTCTCTCTCCATCTCTCTCTCACGGTTTCTCCCTCCCTCACTCTCTCCCTCTCTAACTTGCGGTAGAAGGAGGTGCTTTAGGTTCGATTTTAGTGAGGGGATGATGGAGGAGGGAGAGGATGCGGGGCGAGCTAGGGGGACAGGGGAAGGTCTTTCGGGCGGAGACCGACAATGTTGGAGATATTGGTTCTATCCATTCCGGAGGTCAGAGTCTGGAGGAGGAGAAACTGCGGTGGCGACGGAGGAATATTAGCATTTCTGGTTTGTTGGTTATGTACACAGAAATTTACTCTCTGTATATATTTTATGGTGCTTTTCAAGGTTGAATTTCAGTTGGGAATTTTCCCAAACAGGTGGCGGGCTTCATAAGTAGCTGAAGGTGTCAACCATTACAACTTTAAGTGTTTGGTAAGTGTTGCTTCCCTTCATTTCTATTTCTTTTGAATCATTTTTATGGGACTATATTGCATGGGAACGAATATGTCAAGGCACATACACGACATGACACTGCTTCTGGAGTATCTTATTGTGTTTTGGGGTGTATTTGTCATGTCCGATATGTGTTCGGCACAAAAGGCTACAGATATGACACTGTTTTCTCATAATATCATTGCTTCTAGGTTAAGAGTCCTTATGCTTGTTTGGTTGTAGAGAATTGTCATCAGGATGTGTTTGGGCACAAACTATGATGCTAGGTTTCAAGAAATTTAGAATTACAAATGTACAATTAATCACAAGTCCCAAATTTTCTTTTGTATGTTTAATAACAAAGTATTTCACAAATATTTCTGAGCTAATGGATGTCGTATATTGGATTTCGGTATTTATGGTGATATCCGAATTTTTTTTTGCACCTAGACCATGTGATAACAAATTCTACATACCATTTGTTATTGATTTCGAGATGAAACAGAGTCTATGGAAACAGTAATAAAGAAGAAGAGGAGGGAGGTGTAATTGATGATGATAATAAGGAAGAGGTAACAGACTTGTTGCCAAGAAGCTTGCCCATGTTAAGAAGATTCCAATGAGAGCAATACTCTCTTCAAAGTCTTCAAAGGAGCTTCAGGTGTTGAAATGTCCAAAGCTGAAGAAACTGACACTGTTATCACCGGTCTTGGAATCCCTTAATTACAAGGTCTGGTGTTTTTTCCCTTTAAATATAATTTGAAGATCATTTTCACTATGACTATTGACTTCATATCAATACCAATTTCTTCGACTTAAAACAACTCCATCCATAATGGTTGATTAAAACAACTAACTAATGAACTAGGACTTGTTAATGTATGTATCCGAGCATCATTGTTGTTCTTACCTATATGTGTTTCTGTCAGAGAATTGCTATAGTTCTTAGGTGGAGCTAGCATGACCAATATCAAGGGGGAAGACCAATCCAAAGTTCCTATTGTTCTTCTTTCCATTTTTATTGACTTTGCTTGAGGAAGGTTATGTTTCTTTTGTCTTTGGAGCAAGATATATCCATCTAAAGCAGTAATGTGGCTTGTGACTATTTTTTTATATATGTGTAGTATATTCATATAGTTTATAATTATTGGATGTCCAATAGTACTTGAACCATTTATAACTATAACATGTTAAGCTATTGCTCTCCAATATGATTGATTTCTTATTATTGTTTAGTAACACATGAAACATATATGTATTTTGCTGTTAATTATGAAACTTGGTGTAGTTTTTCCAAATGATATATGTGCTAAAATTTGTATTTCTTATGAGGAAATAAATACAAGTACACCTTGATACTTCCATGATCATTGTACCATCACCAAAATATGCAATTAATTATAACAGTGTTTAAATACAAGTTGTGCCATGTCCCGGTCCCATTATCTTAATATTATTGATTTCGGATAGTAACAAATGAACAATATGTGATGTGGATGTCTACCTGGTATGTTATAATACTCTACATTTCAGAACAAAGCCTACATTCTCTATACTTATTATGAGAACGTTCCAGGTTTGTGAATGAGTTGAACCTTTTCTTCGTCTCTTGATTATTGTAGAATATAGGACCATAAAATTTTCTTCCAGAATACCCAGTGTTGATTATTATAATTGTTAATATATACAGTTCAGAGACAAAATAGTCTCTCTCCAAATAAGTTTTATCATCTTTTAACTGAAGCATTACACGTGGTGAGAGTAGATGGTTGTATATGCACATTATAGCATGTTGTCATGTCTTCATGAGTACTTGATGTTATTGTCATCGATAGCGACTTAAACCTTGTGCAATGTTTTCTCCATATATATTATTTGCTCATGGTTTTTCGGAGGGACAAAGGAATAGATTGATCAAGTGTGAGAAGTTGGAAATGGCTACTTCATTAACTGTTGGACTGTGTGAAAAGAATATGCAAATGTATCTCATTGTTCAGGTTGTATTTTCATCCTCAACAATAATTCTGGAAGTTATCTTTTTCTCTTTGCAGGAAATATATCATGCTATTTTTGAACAGTAACTTATTTGCCTAGTGCTTATATATTGCGAGTTACTTTTTGTTTGCTCCAATCACCAACTTATGAATATTTTCTTGTGGGTTTGCTACTTTTGTTTCTTGAATAGTTTAGTTCCAAATAAAGATGCCATCACGTCTAATCATGTAATTTGCTTACTTAAGCTTCGTTTTGTTTTCAGATTGATTTCAATACGGAGGTGGGGTTATTCGAGATATCTGACTCAAGGAACTGAATGCTAGCTAGTTGTTCAGCTTGGAGAATTCGCCACCCATTAATAACTTTTGGAATTATCTAAATTTTGTAAACAAATATCTTTGTCGAGCTAGATTTTATATAGTATTTGTATCCTATAATATATACTCTTGATGATGTTTCATAAAGATTTAACTTTTGGGATATGTTATTGGTTGTTTAATTTATATTAAGTTTTTTTGAGGGTGTCCACTTCTTAATGGTGCTTGGAGGCATGCCTCCAGGGGGGCTCGAACCTGCGCCACTGCGCCGGGGTGCTCCACCATTCCCAATGGGCTACGATCACGGGGACAATTTATATTAAGTTGATAGCTTTAGTTAATTTAGTGGCTCTCTTGGATGTTGATTGAGGCAATGTATAAAAATATTGCACCATTTATTATGTATTTTATGTTTATTTTATGAATAATATATATTTGTGATTCAAAATAAAAATTGATTGCAAAATTGAAATTAGAAAATACACTGGAATGTTAATACAGCGTTTCAAATATAGCCACAATAATAATGTAAAAGCTGTTGCAAATTATATGTAGGAACGGATGCAAAACATTTCAGAATGACATTTAGAAACGCTTTAAAGACGTCCCAAGAAATATTTTCGGAACGTAATGTATGTGTTTCAAAAGCGAATTTTAGAAACACTTCATTGACGTCCCAAATATATTTTAGGAACACATTGTATGTGTTCCAAAATCTCCTTTAGGAACGCTTCCTAACCGTTCCAAACGAACATTTGAAATTCTTTATAACTGTTCCTAATATTACAATGCCACTTTTAGAAATGGTATATATATGTTCCTAAAAATATTAGGTACATTAAAAAACTGTTCCTAAATGTCCTTTTTGGTGTAGTAAAAGTTATGCCATGGGCTATCGAATTGATGTCATAGCGGGCACGTTCCCACGACTTCACGACTTGATATGGCAAAACGTTCCACGGTACAAATCTTGTTATATAAAGTATGACTTGGTTGGTAACACTATACAGAACACGGTTGGTACAAGTTAATTATGAGAGCTATCAAATAGTCATTTCTAAGTTGAGTTAAGAATGTGAGTCAATTTAGTTGGCATGAAGGCCAATCAATAGTCGTTCATGGGTTTTTAGAGATGTAACATGGAAAGTCATCGCGATTGTGGGTCACCAAGACAGTCCCTGGCTTGGGATCTGTATTGAGTATAAAAAAATATGAGAACAAAGGTTTGAGCAGTATCATCAATAGGCCATGCATTTACGTTAAGTCTAGATGTCGTCAAAGGTATGTAACCATGGACAACTTATGCACAAGGATTGAAAAGTTTCTAGAATGAATTGCCAGGGCACCAGGATCGTGTCAACATAGTAGGAACCAAGATAGCAAATGGCTTCAGGAGCTTTCAAATCAGGGCTTACTACCCGACTTGAAAGGATCACCATCTAACCCGGCCTCAAATAGAGCTCATTATACGACTTGAAAGGATCACCATATAACCCGACTATAGTCCAAGATGGCAAGTCGCTAGTGACCTTTCATATAGATGAGTTGGTGTGCTTGCGACAATCCACGTGCATGGCTTAGATTGAGTCAAGAAGTGTATCTACGGCATAAATGAGTCAAAAAATGTGTGCATGCTATGCATCACAATTATTGAGCCTAAGATTTGGCCTCAATGGTCACGTTCTTGGGCACAGTTTGTGGTATTTGGTTGTCGAAGTAGTTTGACACAAAATTTCCAAGATTTGATTGAGTCGATTATATGTTAAAACAAGAAGGCCGGTAGGCAAGCTTCTTGTTGTTGTGTAGCATAGTCTTAATGATTTGGGTTTCAATCACATTGTTACAACACGAGTAGACTGGTAATATATGTTTCATGTAATTGATACTACGGTAAGATTAGAAAGACCAGAAAGAATAAGCTGCACTCTCTAAAATAACTTATTATTTTTGTATGGGTGGACGAGATGCCCCCACCAGTACTGTTGTGTACTAACACCCTACAAGTTTGCATGCAGGTTACATGTACTTGCTCATTTTAGGTGGAGCTCATTTAGATGCCTCGAAGCATGTTCTTTGGCGTTTCGAGGTGTATGGCTGCATTGAAGACTTCACTTATATGAGACATAATGTATGGACATTGGCTTCTTCAGATTGTATGCTTTAAGGCATATTTTTTGTATTTAGAGATAAGAGACAGATGAGTAATTATATTATGAGAGTGTGTGAGCTTGAGTGAATGTAATCTTGGCTTCGTCCCTTTGTAATTTTGCTGTTTATCAATAAAGATATAATTTTGTTTCCTTGTATTTGTTTTGTTTAACTTTTTTCGCTGGCGACTTTTGTGCGACTCTATCACCTAGCTTCTAATCGTTCATTTTAGGTATTCATCTTGAGCGAGTGCAACCTAGGCTCACGCAACATCATGCCCTAGTGAGACGATCGATTCTTCGAAACCAGGGTGTAAGAAGGTGTATGTACGAAGTTGCAAGTCTTTGGATCAAACTTGTGTTTTCACAGGTAGTGGACTAACATTGAGCAAGAGTTCTCGAGACCGGATTCCTCCACGAGGGAAACTAGTATACATTACGGTATTTGCGCTTGCTATAGTGAACATTATTTTTATTTCATATATCTGTGCTTTATTGCTTTATTATTTAGTTGGTATACTACCTTCAAATTTTTAATATGAGATTATTCCACTGCACTCTATTCACCCTCCCTCTAGAGTTGCCTAGGTATCCTCAATTGGTATCAGAGCAATGACTCTTTTATTTGGATTAACATCCTTAGAGTAGATCCTTATTAAATATGGTATCTATCAGATCCACTTAGGCCTTGGTGAAGCCCAATCCACAAATATGCCACCCTTATTTGATGGTACCAACTATACGTACTGGACAACAAGTATGAGCTTTTCTAAAATTATTAGATTTTGATTTATGGTTATGTGTTATTAATGGCTACAAAAAGCCTATTATCACCACCATTCTTACTTCTACTATAGTAGACAAGCCATGTGATAATTACACGAAGGAAGAAAAGAAGTTCACTAGCCTTGATGCAAAAACAAAGAATGCTATTTACTATGTTGTAGACATAAATGTATTCAATTGTACTACTTGTACAACATCTCATAAAATCTGGAAACTGCTTGAAGCTACTCATGTGAACATGCACGAAAGTAAAGCTAGCAACTCCAAAGAAGAAAAAAATCCTTGTAACGTTGCAAATGTGTGTATGCATTGGGATTTGGAGTGCAACACATCCCCTTATATAAAGAAGAGCTTGTCTGTGGTCGCCATCGCGGGTGATCGTGGATGTAAAGTTTTGAAAACTTTTACAATATTCACGAGTACAACAAAAGAAAAATACCAAACGATCCTAACACCGAGGATCTCTGATATAAATTAGTAGTGTGACGATGGAGTGGTTGTCTTTTTTACTCCATTGACAATCTAATTGAGGAAGGGGATTACAAGCCTCTGGCTCGCTGGCGCTATGGACTACAATCTAGATTTCTTTGATCTTCTCCTTCTGTGTGTGTTTTGTTCGTCGTCTCCTTTTTATAACCATCCTTGCTGGGGTGGGCTATGCGCATATGGGCCAGAAAAATTACAGTTTTTGAACTTAGCTCATGAAGAGTGAGTTGTTACTAAGTATCCTGAATAGAACACAGTTGTCATGGCCTTGCTGATACGTGGAGTAGAGCCGCTTCTGAGATTTTGGGTGGTTAGCCAGAATCCTAGGCTACTATCCGAGAAATTCTAGGTCGTTACCCCGAAGAATCCGGTTTATCTTCTCTGTTACATGTGACCCGGCCATTTAAGATGCGTGGCGCTCGTAGAAATTGGAAGAATACCCTTTACGAACACCATGGATACATGGCAGATTCGAATGCCTTCATAGAATGCTGTCATATGAGGGTTATGTTGTCAGAGGGCTCACAGGGACACTGCCACATGGCTTTTTGGTGCATGAGGTCTTCTGGAGGCTCTCTGGATCATTGTGGCATAATGGTCCTGACGCATGAAGGCTCTTGAGGACTCTTCGGGACACTACCACATGACGAGTCTCATGGTATGCATACATGGCACTTTATAATTGTGCTCTGACAAAAAAGAGGCATGCTACCATCTGTGTTGTGTACGAGGTTCTCATAATATTGTTAGGGACTGACACCCATGTCCTACTTCCTATGCTTGTGTATAGGGTTACTATTCTGGCCTACGACTTTGGGCCTTGGCTGGGTGATTTTCCATGCTTCTATAGTATGTTACAATTGCAATAAGACAGACCAAATCAAGGAGGATTGTCCTACTGGCAGAAAGTATAATCTTTACGAACGATTTAACAAAGAAAGATAGTCGTCTCTGTCATGACCCGCACCCGATGTAAGGGCACTAGTGCGAGACAATGCCCAGCCTATACCGTAGCATCAGCGGCAGAATACTGTCTAGGTCTACTATATAATCTATACAACTCATGAATATATATTAACCTGTCAATGATAGCTCAACTCCATGCGAAGAAGAAGAAGATAATGATAATATTCATACCCAATCACAATAACTATAAGGAAGATAAATGACACGATGATAACATAAAGATATGATAAGAATATCCAAGTAAAGTCTAAACATAAACATAATACAAGTCCATAACCAGAGTCTGAGAGTCTACTATCTCAATATAACATATGTCTAAAAAATAATCACATCAAAAAGCTAGAGACAAATCCAGTGCTAATAGCTAGTCATACTGAGTCGCTACTAGTGTCTCCTCAGCTGCAGCTAGTGCCTCCTGAGACAATGCTCCTGATCTACTCCTAATACATCATGTGGTCCATAAAAGTTCGGGGACCAATCATCTAAATCAACTGAAAAAATATATCCAGTCAGGATTAGAACGAAGTCCACCTCTAACAATAGTTTCAGTAAGGGGCTGTTTGGATAGATGAAACTATTTAAAAGTATAAAAAGTGAAACTTTCAACATGATGTAACGCAAGTGGTGTCACTTTCCAAAATGTGTTTGGATAGATGTACAATTATCTCAGTTTTATATGATTCTTGTTTGGATGATAAGCTGAAAGTGATTAAAGTGGAAGTAAAAATTAAAAGTTTGGAGTTTTAATGTTTTAATGGCAACATGAAAGTGAAAATGAGAATTGAAATATCCATTAATTAACAAATATTAACTAACAAATAAATAAGAATAATAAAAAAATAAATTATTTTAAAATAAAAAAATTTAAATTAAGAAAAATTAAGAAAATAAATAAATTATTGCTAATCAAAAAATTAATTAGCATAAGTAAAAAAATTTAATTAAAAAAGTTAGTTAATAAAATTTTAATTAAGAAAATTTATCCAAAATACAATTAACAAGAAATTATTTAACCAAATGTAGTTAACAAATAAAATAATTAACAATAATTTAATTAAAACATATTTAAGAAAAGTTAATTAAGAAAAAAATTAAATAACAAAAATTTAAATAAGCAACATAATTAACAAATTTTAATTAAGAAAATTTTACAATAATCATACTTAATGAAATTAACAACATAATTAATTAAATTTATTTAATACAAATTTGATTAAGAAAATTTAATCTAAATTGAATTAACAACGACTAATTAACACTAGCGCTAACAATAATTAACGTTAGCAATAATCAATATTAATATTTAATTAACATTGAATATTTAATTAATAATAATTAATGTCATAATATTAACAATAATGATAAAAATTAACGTGAACAAAAACTAAACTATTACTAAAAAATAAAAAAAGTAACAAAACTCTCCACTTTTAAAGAGTTTGGCTCATTTTATAACGTAACTCAAAAGCTCTCCACTTGCATCAAAACTCTCTACTTTTAATGCGCTTTCAATGCCTAACCAAACACTGAAACTGGTTTAATACAAGTGCAGATGCATTAAAAGTGGCACTTTCCATTCACTTTTCATGCACCTTCCTCTAACCAAACGCTCGAGGTGAGGAAGTGGACTGCACTTGCATCAAAATAGTAGACTTGCAGCTCACTTACTTCAAACCAAACAAGCCCTAAATGATAAAGACTATGTAACAGTAAATAGAGATAATATATAAGATAAGGTAACAGTTACACGAATAACAAAATATGGTAAATGTTGTAGATAAATACAAGAGCAAGAGAGCAAGAATACCACGTACAAGAATCAAGAATAAACTATCCATGTGGGCGAGTACTAGTTTCAACATGTGATCGGCTTGGAAACGTGCACAAGGATATATGGCCTGGTTAATCATACGTAGGGTATATGATTAATACTCACATGGAACAATGACATACACAAGGTGGATATGATCATATATCTACACTAATACTCCCCGTCCCGACTGGTATGGTAGATCCAACTATGGTGTGTTATGATACGGAATTCTTTGAGAAGGTTGCAAGCCTTCGCAGGAATCAGAGTCCATATAATATACAAAAACAACAACAAGGCTTACACAAGGTACACCAAGATATACAAGGAATAACATCTCATGACGAGATCTAGAAATACTAATCCGTGTAACCACATGTCAAGAAATCAAGGATATCTATACTAAATAAAATAAAAATAGAATATATCATAAACAAAAATTATCAGAAAATGTACTCGCCTGAAATTCAGTGTGAAGTATTAACATATCTGAATCAATGCCTCGAATACCTAAATATGGAATATCAATGTCAATAGGTGTTTTGGAATGTATAAACATGTTATAGTAGCTTGATACTAGGTCTCCAAGTCATTTCTAAGCCAAACTAGGTTGACTAGGTCAATACCTTGCTAAACTAGGTCAACTAGGTCAACTAGGTAATACCCCTATGTAACTACCTATATTATATGCACATAGGCTCTAATATGAATTATCTTATCTACTTACCCAATTACCTATACATTACCCTTCTACTAGACTTTACTATATAAGCCCTATACAAACCAATACCTTGTTTGACTTAGTTGCCCTTACTCATTACCTATACACTAGGCATTTATCTATTACCTACTTTTTTCCTAAAACCCATTACTTAGACATTACCAATGTCTATACCAATTCTTATTACCTTGGATACCTACACATATGCCTACATTAATTACATACCCATACTACACTCATACACAAACCTATTTCTCTAATACACTACTGCCTTATACCTGTGGAGTATCTACCAACTGTTGCCAGTAAAACCCTATACCTCCTGCACCTATTTCCCCCTCACTTACCTGCTGATGCCCTTCCTAATAGTCTACTGGTACACTCCTATGTGCACTATCATAAGCCTAACTGATAGGATAATGCACCACACATAAACAAAGGACATACTGAACCTACATACAGGTTTGCCTGAATCTCTGCTAGCCTATAAGTTAATTCTGTTGTTGCACTCAAACTCACCAGTACACCTACCTACACACATACACAAGGATAATTTGTAAACCGTAGCTTAGTTTTGCACAACAAATTTCTGCTATTCCTGATGATGCATGTTAACCTTGTTGTTATGCAAAGCAAGCTGCACCCTCTACCAGGGCTAATGCACCTATGCATCACTATCACATGTTGCTGCTTGCTGTAGTAAATCTGCTGCACCTGACTGACATTTGCTACTGTTATAGACTAATGCCTCCCTACCCCACTCTTCTCTGCATTGCTGCAGTTGCACTTAGCTGTTGCACATAATATGCTGTGCAGATACCTACAGCAGGTGTTTTTCCTCTGCACACTAACTACTAATGCTCTGCTACAACACCTAGCTTCACATCTGTAGCTTGCTTGCTGCACTAATGCAAGCCCTACTACTATACTATGCTGCTATGCCTAGGCTCTTACATTTCTACTAACAGACCCTGTCATCCCTTCTACTTGTATTGCTACAGCTCTTACTTTCCACTGATACCTGGCTCACCCATAGGTGCACACACACACACACACACACACACACACACACACACACACACACACACACACACGCACACGCACATATAATATATATATATAAATAAA